>OX155968.1:17313757-17729378 GCA_944548615.1 Micropterix aruncella | reverse complement strand
AGCTGATCGAGGTTGTTCGTAAAACGTTGTAATACAATTCGTTTTTTTTCAAATTTTGAATTATCAGTTTTTTTTTATCAAAAGTTGCTTTTTTGCTCGTACTGATTCACCTACTTCAAGGATATCACTAATTAAAAACTTACGGTGTGTAAAGATAGTTAAATCAATGACAGTCGACTTTTACTGCAGTGGAGGGAGAAATAGAGCCCATAATTGTATAAATACGGAGATCGCCCGTCGCGAATTTTCGAAATTTGTGTGCCCCACAATCATAGAAATTTGTGTGCCCCAAAAGGGCCGTTTGTTGTCTGCCGCGGCGGACGGTCGGCCGACGTCGAGGAGACCGAGGAGGCTGGGTGCGCTCGTCTCGTGTGCGGCGGGCGGGCTGGATGTACCTGGGCTGGATGTACTTGGGCATAAGAAGACAAAATAGAGAAGACAAGTGACAAATATAATAAAATAAAAAATAAATTAATCCGACTACAATGGTAGCCAAAAATTAAAAGCATGTCCAGTCTGTGGACTGGACACATCAGAAGCCCCAAATGACCGCATAATGCGGGTTGGGTCAAATCCTTTGTGGACGCAAGAGCGCTCCACTCGAGGACGAATCACAGCGAATTTTCACAACAGAAAATTCTACAGAAGGGTCTACGGATATCAGCAAGTGGTCTACGCGACAAAAAATTTGGTTACCTCTGATCTAGATTGTCCCATTAATTGCTCCACTAGTTCCAGCAACTGTTGCCGGGCAATTACTATTCAATAAATTGCCTGTGTAAACGCACCTTAAGTCCCTTGGGTCTTATTCAGAGACGTTGACTAAGTTAGTCAGCCCTGATTTGCAAAAAACTGTATTCAGAAACGTTTAACAAGCCGTGATTAAGCTAATCACGGCTTAAACATGTGATTTGTGTTCATACATTCCTTAATCACGGCTCGTGGGCCTTGTAGAGTCTGTCTAAATCGATCGCAGCGCCTAATCAGCGCCTGTCGGCGAAACTGGAACTAAATACTGGCCGAAATCACAGTTCTCGGACACCTTAAACGAGAAAAAAGAAGAAGAACGCTCAGCAGTTTGACGTTTCATGTGTACACGATTTCTTTTCGTTTTTAGCGGTTTTTTCGGTATTTCTCACGATTTTCATCGTACATAGCTTGAAATGGATGAAATTTATGAAATTTTCGAACTAGACGAAATCTACGTCCACACTCCGAGAAGATATAAAGGCAGAGTGGATCCATTCAAGATGTACGACGCGCAGGAATTTCGTCGTCGCTATCGCTTCACTAAGGAAGAAGTCAGAATAATCATAGACCTGGTGCGCGATGATCTGGTTGAAAGTGCTTGTCAGAGAGGAAAGCCCATTTCTGTAGAGCTGAAAGTGCTAGCCACCCTCAGTGGTTACGCACGTAAAAAGGTAAGGTTAGGTTGCTATGTTGTGCTGTTTGCTATATGTTGCGTATTTAAAAACGTTTATGCTTTTGTAGGTTCAAGATGACACTGCCCAAATGCATGGTTTCAGTCAATCCACCATGAGCCGAATAAATGTAGAAGTGTCGAGGGCATTAGCGCTGAAATTGCCGCAAGTGATTAGATTCCCAACGAGTTTGCCAGAGCAGGTAAAGGCAATGCAAGGCTTTCAAGCAATTGCCAATATGCCCCAAATTATAAGCGCCATTGACTGCACGCACATCCGGATTAAAAAAACTGGTGGAGATTTAGCCCAGATGTACATCAACAGAAAGAATTATTATTCCTTGAATGTTCAGGTACCTATCCATACATAAACAAACTCCTGGAATTATCAATTCGTGACAGAGCTAGAGTAGGAAAGTGAGCCTAACAATGTATTTCAATTTCAGGTTATGTGCGATGCAGACTGCCGCATCACCAATATCGTGGCTGGGTGGCGTGGAAGCGCTCATGATTCCCGCATTTTTAATGAATGTGTGATGAAACGGCGCTTCGAAAATGGGGAATTCCAAGGGCGTCTGATAGGAGACAGCGGTTATGCGAGTGCGCCTTATATGTTGACACCAGTCCTTAATCCAGCAACTAGAGCGCAGGAACAATATAATGAGGCACATTGTAGCACTCGGAATGTGATTGAAAGGCTTTTTGGGCAGTGGAAGCAACGTTTTCGTTGCCTATTAATCGGCTTGAATGTCTCCCTTGAGACTGCGAAAACCATGATCGTCGCTATGTCAGTGTTGCACAATTTGGCATTAGATATGAGACGAGGAGCTGATGATTGGAGCGATAGTGACGATGATGACGAGCGGCAAGTTGATGAGAATCCGAGACCCCAAAATGGAAATGAGAATGTTTCAGGAAATGTTTCCAGGGCTTTATATATAGCCAATAATTTTTAAGTATCAGTGTGACCTGCTGATGGAATTTAATATTTTCACACTTTTGTAATATCAATATTTTAATATTTCAACACTTTTGGCTCATGGACCACAATCCACATATACAATTTATTGTCAATTTTTATCAGTAATATTTACGTTTGTTTTTTTTTCAGGTCGCTTTTGGCTCATGGATACAAACTGAGCTATTAACCCGGCCTTCGGGGGCCCGGAGGTTTTCCAGGCTCACCTGGGCAATTCTCGGTGGACGCGTTCTCGTCGCGGGAGTGAGTGCTGCTTCGCAGTAGCTAAGTTCCACCCGGGGACCTCCGCCCATGGGGTATATACATGGGTCCCTGCCCAGGGTAACGGGTGAAGGTTCTAACACCAAGGCACTAATGGCGACGAAGTACCTACTTGCTTATTGATGTGGTTGAAATGTTTCTAATTAATTAGTGTACTTATATGTTCTGTAATTTTTGGTAATAATAATGTTCTGTAATAAAATTCTACGAAATGAGATGATTGCCTTTCTGTTTCTAATAATATATATTTGATGATATTTTGTATATTATATTCTTTATAGAATTGATTAAATGGATGTTTTAAAAGAAAATAATAATAAAAGCCACTTACAGAATGCTATACTTTTAAACGAGATTGGTTGGTTGTCTTGTGACTTGTGAACAGAGATGTAGGTTTATATATATATATATATATATATATATATATATATATATATATATATATATATATATATATATATATATATATATATATATATATATATATATATATATATATATATATATATATATAAAATTAGTAAAAGCTACTTGAACAGCAGCGAAGGAAATCCCAGCTTGGATTGGGAAACGCTTATGTTTGAATGAGATATACTTACGGATGTGCACGACTTTCGATTGTGCATGTTAGTTTATATATATCTCATTCAAACATAAGCGTTTCCCAATCCAAGCTGGGATTTCCTTCGCTGCTGTTCAAGTAGCTTTTACTAATTTTATTTTACTGCGAATCATCATCCTATGAACGGATTATTTACAAAACCTTATCAAATATAAAAATATATATATATATATATATATATATATATATATATATATATATATATATATATATATATATATATATATATATATATATATATATATATATATATAAGATTTGAGATTTATAGTTAGTAAGAGGATAAAGGTGAGTACCTTAGCCAAACGTTTCGGACCCCGTGGCTCCTTCCTCAGCGGCGAGAAGAATACTTCTCGCCGCTGAATATTCTGGTCGCTTCTCGAGTATTGCTGCACTCTATACAGGGAGCGTAAAATTCACATGGCAGATATTGTTGTATATGGTAAACAAAAAAATAAAAATTCATTCCTCAAAAAATAAACAATTTATTGCTCAAAAATACTATACAGAATATTGCTAAAATATACAGAAATAATTAGGTATGTTATTTAAAAACAAGTCAGAGTCCATGTTCTGCTTCATTATTATATGGATCAGGAACGCAACATTGAGTCTTCACCCGTTACCCTGGGCAGGGACCCATGTATATACCCCATGGGCGGAGGTCCCCGGGTGGAACTCAGCTACTGCTAAGCAGCACTCACTCCCGCGACTAGAACGCGTCCACCGAGAATTGCCCAGGTGAGCCTGGAAAACCTCCGGGCCCCCGAAGGCCGGGTTAATAGCTCAGTTTGTATCCATGAGCCAAAAGCGACCTAAAAAAAACAAACATATAAATATCACCAGTAAAAATTGTCGAATAAAAAATATATACTTAGGATTTCATCAAAAATTGTATATGTGGATTGTCAAATCACATGTCGCTGGATCTGCACTGGTCATTTGAAGGCCGGACTCCCTGCAAACGGATTATTGTTTGTAATCTTACATATACTTACAAATACAACAATCTTACAATACAAATACTTATCTTATGCAGTAGAATCACTGGCAGCAAGGAGAGATGTTGGAGAATTGGCAAGATGAGATGCAGTGGCAGCGTGCATATTACGAGGTTTTGCAGGAGCGGTAGGCAGGATGTGTGAGGATTTGTCAAGTTATAATGGCGAACACTACATAGTGGGCGAGTCTATTGGTTACTGAAGTACAGCATCGTCAGTTAGTCGTTTGCCTTCAGTTCAGTTCAGTTCAGAGGAAGTGTTCAGCTTCCTCATCTTGTACTCGTGTTCTTTTTTCATGTAAGCCAACAATAACTGGTGCCTTTCCTCTTCCCTTTTCTCTTTATTGTCGAATTCGTCCTTCATCAGTTTTAGCTTTAGAGCGTGGGTTTCCGCTTTCATTTTGCAAAGGGTTTCCTCGTACTTTCCCCCATATTGGAATACGGGCTTTTTCCTTTTCAGACCCTGTAATTTAAAAAATATATATTTTATATCTGGACTACTGAGCATCTAAATTATATAATATTTATAATTCATACTAACAGCAGCTTTAACACGATTAGATGTGACCTGGTGGCTGCTGATTCCTCGGAGTTCGCCCATTGTATTCATGGTTGAAAGTAGACCAGTTTGCGGGCGATGAGGTGTGACAATATCTCGAAGTTGGGGTTCCTGCTGGCTGCTATCTCCTATGCAAGTGAAGTTAGCGATGCGGCGGGGAGAAGGAAATTCCTGCTGACTGCCTGCTGCGATGACATTGTCCACATCTGACGACGGTGAACGATTCACGATAAGGGGAGCATTAACATCTATGCTACACCCTGCGATGGGCATATGGGGTGTTGAAGGCGAAGGGGCCTGTGAATAGGCGATGACCACATTGTCGAGAATTGAAATCTCGTCCAAGGGGTCGGTGTTGACCGGTGGATTCATAGCTAGACCGGTGGATTCGTAGTGGCCGTCACTATCCAAACTGAAGTGATCTTCCACAAATATATGTGGAAGGGCCTCCTTAATCGCCCAGTCCATCGACGTCACCTTTACTTCATTCGAACCGCCGCCAGTGCGTTTCTGCGCATTTAAAAACATGGAAATGTTCTTCTTCGCCGCTTGCTTCATTCTATGCCACTGCTCTCTCAATTTACCAATCGCTCGATTCTCCTTGCCGACCAGTAAACAAAAACTGAAAAAAAAGGTTCAAAATATATTACTATCATCGGAAATGTCATTCATAACATAACTATTGATACAATTTGTCAAATGGCTAATAGAAACGATTGATGTTACAACTGGAGCTAGCTTCAAACAACGATCTTGGCTCAAACTTCAGTAAGAAACAATCAAGGCTACATACAGGATAATTAGTTATCCGGGCGCCATTTATACTTATAAATACGTACTTCTTGTGTATATCAGTCCAAGAAGACAGTTTCATCTTGGTAATATTGGTGTCCGCTTGCTTATTTTCAACGATGTCCATGTGGCTTTTAACGAGGTCGAACAGAATGGCGCGTTCATTGTCGTCCCAATTTTGCTGCCGTTGAAATTTCGGGCGCTTTGCACTGTCACTGGCCATGATCTAAAATAAAAGTTGCTTCGAACTCCGCGATAAATGCTCACGTCCACTGTCTTTACCGGAAAGAACGAAAAGACAACACACAAATGGCGCGAAATAATGCTCGAAAGTGACAGCTCCCTTCACTACCATAGACAATATTCCTTAAAATGACGGTTGTTGTCAGGGGGCGGAGCTTAATCCCGTGATTTACAAAACATCTGTTTAAGAATGACTCTGCATAGCCTGTGGAGGAGTGGGGTTAATCAAGGCTTGTTTGGTGATTTGTTAATCAGAGGTTAGTCACGCTGTTTAAGCCGGACTCTGAATAACACCGTTAGCGTATTCAACAATACACTAAATAAATGTATTACCCGCAATAAGAAAGCAATATAAAAACGGGAATAGACAAACAATAAACCCACGCTTTAACACATCTACTCACCGCACACACTTTTTATATTTTCGTTTGATTTCATAACGAATTGGTTGATTTTATTTTCAAGGAGGATAATATTTTACCATATTTGGACTCTAGATTCACGGCAATTGTAGGTAGCCAGACTGGCGCTTCTATAGTCGTTAGACATCTAGGAGAACAATATATTGTAATAATTTTATTCATAAAATGGCGAGTTTCGCCTTACCTTCATCACTGTCGTGATTTATTTGAGAAATGCCTTCATTCAATAGTTTGTATATGTAACTATTGAATTGAGAAAGCAACTATTAATATAATTTAATCTAATTGATACTCTTCGGGTATTGAGCCGTCATTAGTTCAGCTGCCGACAGTGCTATCACCTATCCTATCATTTTCCCAATTTGTGCGTCAGCGCACGGGCCATTTATCTTGGTCATGAGTGGTGTGTCTCCTATTAGTTTGATGATTTGCTTTTAGCGTGCCTCCAGGCTACTCTGCTTAAGCACTATGCTCTGGTTCTATATGCGAATGTGTGGAAATAAACGAACCGGTTGGCTCGGCCTGGTGCGTCTCTCTGTCGACTGGCCGTGTCAAAGGAGCCACTCATTAAGCAACGGTCGCGAAAATGGCTGCTGCAAACAGGGCTGCCAGCCTCATGATTATTTTTTGTACAGTAAAATGGCAGAGAGCAGAATAGACACATTTTATAAAATAATATATTTCATATTTTACCATAAATAGAAACAATACTTAACTATTACGAAGAAAATCACAATATTGCTATAAACATTGTCGAAATAACATTTTTTACGAGGCGAGCAATTCGTGTGCAAAGAACAAACACTTTTTTAATAACAATAATTAATACCGCCTCCTGAAAATACTAAAATTGGGGATATCCTGATGATCACATTCAGGTGATTATATATTTTTAGACCAGCAAAGTCGGCCATACGTTCTGACTTTATTAATGAGTGAACATACGAAATGACTCACAAAAGGAAGTTCGCGACGGGATCATGTATGGTGTTCGTGGTTGATACTATTTTGTCCAACAGCGTAATTAATGTTACTGGCAGGGACCGTCAATAAGCGTAATCTTTAAAAAATGCATATAGATGTGACACGAACGCGTACATTGCACGGACAACCTATTCTACATTTAAGGACACAATCCCTGTCAGGTGCAGCCTGCACGGCTCCAGAGCTCATTCTATACGTAAGTAAGAAGGGTATATACGTGGGTGAAAGAGCAATTGCGCATAAGGGCTTCATCTAAGATGAGCTGAATTCGATATAGATATAACAGTCACGTCCAAGCTTGTCACATAGCACATCGATGTAGAAATTCCATCGGAGGCTATTATTAACCTCGAAATCCAGGAATTTGGCCAACTTCATCGGCTTTAAAGAAATTCCATTCCTTATGATGTCTTACTGATTTCGTTGATTGTTTATTCGACGAGTAGTACTATTCGATAACATAGCTATATATTTAAAGTATTGTCAATATATCGATACACTGTTTTCGATTTTAACTCGAGGCAATGTATGTAAAAATAGGGAAAATTGGTGGGGCTATTTTTGTTTTACCATGTCATGGTACCAAATAGTTTGACAAGCTATTCATGTTCTCGCAGATTCCTAACCATTTTATTTCCTCATTTACCATTTTAAACCATTTTATTTCCTCAGTTACCATTTTAAACCATTTTATTTCCTCACTGAAAGATTGCAATCACTCTAAAATAAAGAAAAATCTGGCAGAATTAAAAGCGCTACTGAAATGAAGTAGTGTAAGAGTGCCTTCAATCCTGTTAAATAAGAGCTGGTAACCCTGGCTGCGAGTTTCGCACATCATTAACTACCACTTGGTCGCCTCCGGAAAAGATAAATATATGGAAAGGAGTATTTTGCAATGCGTTGGAACGCGGCTAATAGACAAACCGCGTCGTTAGACCGATGGCAGGAGCCATAATTAACTGCAGTTTCGACAATGTCGGAAGGAAATTATTTATGGAGGGCATCTAATTTAATGCTGATTATCTACCTCATATTATTGAAATAGTTACTTGGCTTTGAAAGTCAGCAAAAGTAATCGAGTAGAAGGAAATATCATTTATGATACTTATTTATTTTATTTATTTTTTATTAGCTAAATGTATACAGCATATTCATTTTATAAAAGATTATTTTATACATTAACATTAATATAGCCATTAATACATTTTAAACTAGCAAATAATATAAAGCACCTATTTAAAAGATAATAATTTTATAAGCATTTTTTTAAGAAAAAAGGAAAAAAGGAAAAAGCAGCATTTCTAAATTTAAATGTATAAGTACAATAGGGGAATGGAAATGGAAGGGAGGGATTGTTATAATACTATATGTAATATACGTTCATAAATGGCCATACATACGTATACTATTGACATATATACATATAAACATACATACACACATACATACATTGTATATAATAAAGTAATAAGTACTGCGTATTTAATAAATATTTAAATTAATTAATGTTCCTGAGCTTTTCTTCGACTGCGTGAAGAAAAGGCTTCCTGTCCAGAGAAAAAATGTCAAGGTCATTAAACCTGTTATTAAAAGAGCTGAGTAACCGTATCATTGTAGAGTTGCTGAAGTGGCTTGTATTGCATCTGGGCACGTGAAACAAACGAGAAACTCGGTTTCTTCTGGGGGGCACTCTCAAGGAAATTCGCTGAGTTAAAGCTGGACAGTCTATTAAACCATGAAGGATGTCATATAGGAAAGACATGTCGGTTATGGTCCGTCTATTATAGAGCAGTGCAACCTCAAAGTAATCCGCTCGTTCCTCATATGTCTCGAAATTCGTGTGCTCGCGCCAATTTAGGTATCGCACGAAACGCTTTTGGACGCCCTCAACCTTGTTGACAGATGCAGCATACATCGGTTACCATATAGTGGATCCGAAGTCTAAGATACTTCTGACATATGCGAGTATTAGAGACACTATCCGCATGATTAAACATATAATTATTCGGTAAATAAGGGACCTAGAGAGGCAAACCTACAAAAAATATACAGATATATAAGAAATAGAGAAATGTGTAAAAATTCACATTTCGAAAAAGGTCGTAATCACATTTCGCAAATTTCGCAAATCTGTAGACCTTTTAGGTTTTCGAGAATTCGCATTAATCGATCACGGAGTAATATCACGACTTTTATCGCATGGAATTATCACGATGTGTATTTTTTTTCGAAGATTTTTATGTCGTTTTAGAGGAGAATGCGTAAATACTGTTCTTAAAAATGACATTTAAATCATTGTGCCACAATACATAAATACGAAATTCATGGTAGTGTAGACCATATACAATTGATTGTGGAGGTGTGGCATCGATTGCGGTCAACCTCTCTGAAGTGGTTGTGATCTTGGGCTAATAAACTCGTCAACTAAAAGATGACAATGATGTTGATTTACGCAATGAAGAAGTAATGAAGAAGTAATGTTTAGAAATTATGGGAGTTATAAAAAAGGTTTAAAAACGAATTTACCGCGTGAGTTTCTTTAGTCTACCCTGGACAACGGCGGTTGCAACATCGTCGAAACGTCGGGTTCTACAAAATTCACGAGGTAATTTCGTTTATAAACCATTTTATAATGTAACAAAAACGCGTAAATTTTAGATTTCATATTACAAGCCTCTACGGAGAGCAAATTTCGTGTAAAGTCAGGGTGCTTTCGGCCACCCTGGACACAGCGGTTGCAATATCTCCGAAACGTCAGGTGCTATACAATTCACCAGGTAAATTAGTTTTTAAATGCCTTCTTATAATGCTAAAAAACGGCGATAGTCTTCCATTATGAAAGTGGTTCGAACACAGGCAAGGTTACTGAGGAAAGCGATTTTTATGTTTAACTTTTGGATCTTTATTTGTTTTCCTCAGTAATATAAAGGCTTTAATCAAAAAGCTTGTAGATGACTTTGAACTTAGTTTTCATCAGCTTAATTTCGTGCGTGTGATTGTAGTACTGTTACCGTTTCTGTTAGCTCACAGATTATGCATGCAACAAATACAACTAAATATCTCATGCAATTTCGCTCCGGCAATAAAAAACATTAAAATCCATATTTAGTGTCCCGCAGTGCCAATAGTCATCGAAGGTCGTCTAATATAGTAATTTAATATTAACTTCATCAATTAAAACACCGAGACATTTGCTCCATAAGTACACGAAACTGCTCCAGTTTCACGAAGTCGTCATATTTACATAGTTACATTTTGAAAGTGACGTTTTATTTCAAGGCAGTTTTGTGGTGATTAATATTATTATTTAGAGTAATGCGAAAGAGAAAAAAATAAACGATCAAGGGCGTTACGGATGTTTGCGTGACTGTCCTTTCAGGCAAGGAGCGTCTCCAAAACATTTCTTTTTCCTTATTAAAGTAAGCCAAGGCAGTTTAAATTATTACGTTAAAATGCAATTAATTGCTATTAGTCATTTAAAATGGTTCGATTTATCAACATCAGCTACGGAAACTCAGATGAAAAATTCTGTGTATTCAAAGGAAATCGCTATAAAATGAGTTTAATTCCTAGTCACGTCGTCACGCAGACGCGCATGTTAAGTGCATACTTTTATCATATAATATTACACTGAAGATATAAATATCGTTAAGTATTATCGAGAAAGCATTTGATTGTAATGCCCCCAAGGCACGTCTGCCAGATACAATAGCCGGCATTATACATTCAGAAGAACTTTCCTTGGGAGCAAATCACGTAGCAGAAAATTGCCAGTGTTTCCGATTAAACTAGCCGTTTTTCAAGCAGACAACTGCGATTAATGTATCTGATTAAAACGTCCGGAGGTAGGAATAACCATGCTGTTCGGATGTGAATACGTGTAGTTTAAACTATGGAAAAACATTTTGGGAAAATACGTCGTAAGTGGCAGTAGTGATTAAGCAAATCGGTGCATTTGGGTTATCACGATCAGCGCCTCATGAAGGATTTTCTCAGGGGGGTTGGAGGGATAGAGCCTGGCCTACGTCGACTGGTACTCGTAGTAATAGACATACTTAGGGTGTGATTGCGGAGCGAGGGGGGAGGGGCTTTACTAAAGAAAAACCAATTTAGTAGAGACAAAACAGTTTTATGTTAGAATGCCTATATTATTACGGCCTAAAATTAATAAGAAAAACAAATAGTTTTGAGATTATACGTCCCCCCTCCCCTCTTAGAGCCCCCCTAAGCCCCTCCCTCCTTCGTATGTCCTTGATCAGGATAATGGGGAATATCATAGCTGTGATAATCTTGACTTGAAAATATGCAATCTTACTACCTGATATTATCATCTCATCAGACCTCCACCGTAATATGTTTTCTCTTCCTCTGCTATTTGGCGAGCGTTTCTGGTTCGCTCAACTTTGCCTTTGCGTTTCCGCTCTCGTACTGTAATTTGCTAAATACGCATGGATTACAGACTTCGATGCCGTTTCCCGGAACTAATATGGATTCCACTGCGATTTGATCTAGTTTTAGCTAGTAATGGATTTTGCGGAAAGCGAGAGTAATGCGATGCAAATGATAATTGAAGCTGACACCGAAACCCAGAGACGCTTTCACCGATATTGACATTGAAAGTACTTTTTATTGAAATATATTGCCTATTCTGAGTACACAGTAACTTCGCCAGCAAATGTGAAAACGAAACATACTAAGAATAACTGTGAGACATTAATTGGCTTTATTTTAGATAATTCATCAATATATATTTTAAGTTCTCATATATTTAAAACAACATAAACATATTAAAAAAACTAACTTATATTTAAAATATATATTTTAAAAATAAAACATAACATATATTTAAAATATTTAATGCTGTATCTAATATTAAAAATAAATAAATACCAAGTTGATTTTTTTTTGTTTTTTCAGTCGAAGTTTCGAGTATGTATTGTATTTTTTAACTGCAAATAATCAAAAGTTTGGAAAGTATGGATATATAATGGCACGCCTTAGGCTTAAGTAAGTTTTAATGAATCGGTGTGAAATGGTAATTTCAATTTCTTGACAACTATTAAATAAATGAGAAAAAACTATAAAATATAAAATAAATAAAAACTATAAAATAAATTAGGATAAATGAAATGAGAAAAACAGTAATTTCCTCTATATCAGCAAAACTGAAACGTCAATATCCGCGTAATTTAATTAATTACGGGGTTTACTCGATAGACAATTTCATGAAGTGATGTAAGTAAGTATGTGATGCAATGTATAAGGAAATGTATGAAAGAAAGAAACTTCACTGAAGATGAAAAAAATGATTTGGCATGCAAAACTATGACAACAAAACGCAAATGAAGGCGCGAAACAGACTAAATCGGCAAGTCCATAACATAGAAAAAAATAGGAATTCTCTAACTTTGTGAATATTTCCATATCTAGTAGGTTGATTATTGAACAAGTCGAAAAAGGAAGAGCACGACATGATATTATTACTTTTCACTCTCTTAATACGCAGTTCCCGAAATTCGATTGAAAATGATTGAAATTTATTTTTTGGGACAATTGGGTAATGTCACTCTATCTCTCGTTTTGATTGATTGCTTGATATTTAATTTTTGATTAGGAGGAAACTATTTGCACATATAAAACATATGAAAGTTTATATAGATACTTTCCTTCTTAAACTTTTCAATCATCGTATCTAATTTCATGCGTTGGAACTCGTTTACGAGTAGTAAAGATTTGAAAATATCGCAAATCGCTTGCTATTACATTGATGCTAAAAAGTTTTTCTTAACAGTAATCAAGCAGTGTCTCCAAACCAAGGTAGTTGAATATATCTTGGAGCTCCTCTGATATATCTTGAGCTCATCTGCATATGTGATACAATCCGTGGACTGAAAACACGTTTGGATGCTGTTTATATAAATATTAAATAGCAGGGGGCAAGGTAAGAGATCTGAGGTACACCAGAAGCAATATTATGACAATTGAATTTGCACTCTAGAATGAAAACGCCGTACATTCGTTGATAACCACTTCAGCAGGTCGCCATAGGATACCAAAAATCTTAAGTTTAGCTATCAGAATAGTGTGGCTGACATAGTCGGATGCCTTAGAAAAATCTGTGTAAATTACATCAAATTGTGTCCGGTATTTATTTTTCACACGTTTACTAACGCGAATAATATCCATTAAATACATTTCTTCTACAGAATTAATCCGGATTTTTTTCGGAAAGACCTACTTTGTAAAAAAATATACTATAATGTTAACGACTACTTGAACAATAGCTTGTGAAAATACAAATATTTTTGTGATTCTGTTCGCTGCGTTGGAAAAGAACGTTTACAGTTGATTTAATTATAATACTGGTGAAGGATGGTGGAGTCACTATAACGTATTTCGTTAGATTCCCAACATAAATTAGGATCATTATACCATACCAGCAGACTTCTAATCCAACAGATTTAAAACATATCAGGAAGTATACCTACTGTATACGAAATCGTAAAGTTTGTCACGTAGAAGTGTGTTCCCTCACGTCCGTAGGAGTTATGCACGTGCATTAAAATTTCACAGCATTGCTAAGCGATCGATGGGAGTTGTTATTGCTTCGTAAGTGCTATAAACACAGTGAATTATCGAGACCAATTTATATAGAAGAAAGCGTGATTAGGAAAATTATGTTATATTTATATCTGTAGAAGAATCGAGATATAAGTAATAAACTTTTAGAACACATAACAAGACCCAGTACAGTTAGTTATAAAGTCCAAATCTGTATGGTAAATATGTACAAAACGACTGATTTCAATTGGGGATTTCACACAGACGTGTGCATAAATAAGACATTATAATATCTTCCATTCATAAACCTTGTAAGCCTCTATTTACATTTTGTTTCCATATTTTTGCATGCGAACTCGTTCTTTATGTACACTTACTATGTAGCACCTTTCTTTCATACATTTAATTATACATTACATTACATACTTCAAACAATTTTTGATAGTGTTAAACCCTTCATTAATGAAATTACGCCGATATTAACGTTTCTGTTGTGCTAATATAGAGGACATTCCCGTTTCTTATTTTATTTATCAATTAATCAATCTTCTTACTCAATTTTACAGTTTTTAGGAAATTAGGACTTCACACCGATTGTTAATCTTAATTAAGACCCAGACTTGCCATCATATATCCATACCTTTTAAATGTTTAGTTATTTGCATTTAAAAATATAATAAATTCCTGAAACATTTTAAACCCAATCAAGAAAGGCATAATTCTTCAACTTTGCATTTATATATTTTATTATCAGAAGCATACAGCATTAAACAGTGTTTTAAATACATACCCCTCCTCTCGCGAAGTAAAAATTCAGCTATCACTTTTGTCCGCGACATTTTCGCGCGTAAAATCGACGCGAGTCGACGACCTTGATACAAACGACCATAACTTGTAAACCACTATACAGATCATAAAAAATACTGTAAAATGATCGCATTGAAATTTGACATATAAAAAATTATAACCTGGAAATTGGGGGAGTCGGCCGTTGGTCCCGCAAGGGATGTTAGGGAGTTACCGGGTTTTAAGGAATGATCTTAAATAAAGCCAATTAATATCTCAGAGTTATTCTAACGTTGTCACTCAGTAAAGAGGAACGTTTAATATTAAACAGTAGAAATGAATGTTAAATGTAGAGAAATAAATATTATAAAAGTTAAAAATAGGGAATTATGATAACTAGATAACTAATTTTAATTTACAGGCGAAATGAGTAAGAAAGTGTTTGTGCGGATTCAGATTGTACGTCGGAGTTAGTAATAATTTATGATATGTTGGGTCTGTATCTGTTAGGTTGTCTATTTAAATATCTATTTATTTATCCGAACGTTTTGTTCATGAAACTATGTCGTCGTTCGGTATTGGAGTCGGACAAGGCGGGATGATATTCATCGTGGGCAAACTTCTCGAATAATTAAGCAAATACGGGTAGGATTGAAAATGGCCCATAATTTTCAATGACGTGCTTTGGACCATTTTCAGGTACAATGAGGGCATCTTTCCAAGTGATCGGAATTTTGCCTCATTTGATGGAACGGAAATACAATATGGCTACGATCTAGCGAGCGATATAATATAATTCGCTCCAAATAACGCAGGAAGACCGTCGCTTCCAGTTAATTTATAGGGATCATGCCTTGAATAATTAACTCTGACTGGTTTCACAGTTTAGAGATATCATTTACATCGCATATCTCTTCGTTATTCATGGCGGTCGATGGAAAAGCGTGAGTCACTTGATCACTGTGATCAGGCCGACTGAAATTATTTTGCAAAACTTTCACTGTTTCCATCCCCGCGTATAACATCCTAATTGCCATAATACATCCGTATTGCAAGAGACTGCTTTTTAAAGAATCTATGAACACTCTTTCTGCATTTGCTTTTGGCGACTACGAAGTCTTTTACGCATTTGGCATTGTGTTGGCGATAGCATACATTAAAGTATTACAAATTATATATCATATATACTTAGGTACATGAAATAATTGACCCAAAACGTGGCTGGGTATTAGAAATAAAAAAAACATTAGAATTTTAATATTAAATGTTTAATTTTAATTTGTCTAACCAATCGCCTGCGTCAACAGCAAGATTGTGGATACCCACGATTCCACCCTCAAAGTCATGCATAGGATATTGTTGATGTAACGCGTTGTCTGCTGATTGTCTCAACAAATATATCCTGGATTTGCTGCAAAGCCCCATTTAGTCATGGTAGTCGCACAACTGCCGTGAATTGAGCGTTTACCATTGCCTTCGCGGTAGATCGTAATCTAAGACATGGACACTTAGGTTGCTGACGAGGTGTTAATGTGATACTTGAGACTGGGCGATCGAAGTACCGGTTCTTCCCTTCTGTTTCGGAGCGAATGGAAATACATTTCCTGCATTTTGAACACCATACCATGCATCTTGTTGGAGGGCACGGATAATTTAAAGACAAACTTGCCGACGTAAGACTCATCAAAGATGCCTGGTGCTCCTGGGAACGGGTTATTAAGCTGCGGAATATACCGTTTGGATGTTTTTTCGATGAAGAAGGTTTTTCCACCAATAACAAAATGTTTGTTTTTCATTTATTATTTTTTGTAATGGTTGAAATATTGTATTTTGGGATGTGGAAAGTAGGTACAGGCCTCTCGTGAGGCGAGCTGGTGCTCTTAAGTAATTATTATTTAAAAGGCTATCTAATTCAGAATGAACAATTGTTTATATGTGATATACCTGATACTTCTCGCCAGCTTTCTAACATATCCGAGCAGTAACTCTGAATCCAGCCAGAATATGAATCAACCACGGCAAAGAAGCGAAAATTTAAATGTCGAAGAATCATTTTTGAAATCGATGAGTACTTACCTTACATGTAACACATTGAGGAAAACAAATGCTGTTAGCGAATTAAAATAGACTAAGAACATAAGCGAAGTCTACTATTTTGAACAGTCTACTATTTCGTACTATTTTGTATGTCTACATAACCCTAGGTTACTATTTTGAAATTGCACTACTATATGCTAGTATTTTTGAAATGTTGATTATTAAGTGGGAGTAATTTTACGAGGTGGTTGATATTTTCAATTGAGTTGTTTGTCTAGTTTCGCAGATATTCAATTTATAATTATCTTATCTCTTAAATCAGTAGTAGTTGAGTACCGCCCACGAGTTTGTCTCTTGCTCTTCTAACTAGTACGAGTAGGTAAGTCCTAACGATGTTGCCAGCCGTCTATATTTCTGTCAGTCGCAGCAATTAATCGTACAAGACCACTTTTCTCCATATAACACTGTCCGTCGGCTGACTTACCTGTCTGCACTGCACTGCAAGACCACATTACTCCGTGTCATTAACTGACGCAATTAGGACCCGTGCAGAGACGCCATTATTCAATACCGCGGTGCATTTTTGGTTTCGCATTCTCCCCTTATGTAATTCAATTTGAAACACGCGGATACACATTCAATGCGGAGAGAGCATTTTCAATGGCGCCGGTTATGCAGAACGGGATGTGACGTCACTCGAGCGGACGACCAATCAGGCGTGTGCTTGATTGGCGGGAAGGAGAATGATTGGTGACGTCGGTGGCTGGTTATCCTCCCCGTAATTGCTTATGTAATCTTGTCATATAAAGGTCTATTACTATAACTCGAGCCGGTTGAATGTATTAGTGCGCAGAGTAATCCAAAATAACTTCAAAATAAACTTCTTTAATGTAGAAATATTTTTGCCACAAAATATAATTACCTTATTTTTTAAGTTACAGTAATTTTAGCCTTTAATTGACTAGGTGGTATCACCGTGACACTGCCCGAACACAGACGGCAATATATCAGCAACTATTAAACACAGATATCTGTGTCTTTCAGTAGCTGCTTATTTTTACTCGTACTTTGCTTAATTAGGGCGTACGCGACGCAGCAACGTTTCCCCGGTATCAGCTGATTGGTGTAGGTTTCGATTTCGGATCGGTTTCGAAATCGAATCGGTTTCGCATTTTTTTTTCAAACTGGTTGTTTTCTTTATAAGGATTTGTAAGAGCAAGAAAACAGCGCAGGTGGTGGATACCTGTCAACGAGTAAAGTGTTTAAAAAGACGCACCCCACACACGTACATCAATTTAAAAAAAAACACATGTCGGCAATGTGCCGGAAAGTTAGCTAGGATTGTACTATTGATGTAGTAGATTTGTAAATATTTATTAGTTTCTTACATGTTAGAAGAGCGTTTCTATTTTTAAAATAAAAAAGTACTGTTTTTAAGACCATTTATAAGAATTTTATGTTTCCAGCAAAGACTGATTTGAATGTTCCTAAATATGTGCCTTGAATTGATACAATTATACTAAATATGTGCCTAGAATTGATACAATTCTATTCTTAAACGTTTAATCTATGATGAGAAGTTATATTTGTAGTTTTTTCAGACTGGATATTAGGAAAAACGCCTTTTAAAAAGTAGGGTGTCATGGATACGTAGCCTTGGTTAATATGTTCCGCTGGCGGCTATGATATTTTTTTCATTATCTTTAATCTTTTTAAGTGCTTAAAAATATCTAGCAGAAATTATTTGCTTTAGATATATATCAATTTGACACGATTAGTTTTTACTAATCCTTTGAGCAATCTATCTAAAACAACGTGAAATTGAAATAAAAAACATTTTAACCACCGAAATATAACACAGTCGTTACGACAGGCAGGCAGAATACTCTCTTATATGAATGGTAGTGATAGACGCTGTAGTTGATCTTGTTGATCAATTCTACTAATAATTGTAACGACCTTTTACGCTAGTCTTATGTGTCACCGCGATTGTTAAATAGCATAGAATCGCTCATCAAAGGTGTAATTTAATAAAGATAAACTGTTTAATTATTTTTTTTAGGAAGCTTCAATATAAAATAATTATTTATATATTATTATTGCAATATTATTAGATAATTATTGCAATAATCCATTGCAATAATATCTAGTAGGACATGACTCCAGTAGATCAACAATAAATCGAATTATGGTTTCTCTTTTCCTAGAGGCAGCATTCAGTTAAAAACTGGGAATGTCTCGAAAAGAAGATAACACTTCAAGAATCGCCCAGCATTATAAGTATGAGATATTTTGTATTATATTTTTTAAAAAAACGGAGGGTATGTTCGGTGATGGAATGTTGTCTCGTGTCCTCGCAATTTGCAAGTGGCCATGCGTATCGGGGATAAGGTATAGTATTAGATTCTGTTGACACATTTTCTAGTTCAAAGCACATACTCTATATAGACATATAACCTCTTATGTATTCTATTCTGTGTACCTACTAATGCATTCATGAAACAATAGACCTGTAATAGGGAAGCTAAATGTATCGCAAATAGTATTTACCCATAGAATAACGATGATGCTATTAGACTGGACTACCGACGGAGTGACGACATACAAATGTACCTAGCGAAACAAAATCTGTTGCCACATTGCATCTCCGCTGACTTTTTAACTTAAATTACAGTCTTTCTACATTTGTACTAAACGCAGACATGATTGATGCAAAATGTGTGAACTGCTTAGCGCAGTTTGTGACCCCATTGCAAAATCCGAAACGGTTCGACCTCCGAGTTTGTAACTCTGTGAGAAAGCAAGGTAAATTTGTACAATACTCGTACAAACGTATTGACAAAAACTCACCCAACAGTTACGAGTGTTGCATAGACAAGCACTGAAAAGTATCTGAATTCAACTAGGTACAGCCAATCGGTTGAGTTTTTAAATGTGAAGAATATAAAGGAAAACTTAACCTAGGAATAATTCTATCCGAACGGCGGTTTTCTATCTGTTGTACACATATGCCTACATATGTTGTTTGAATAATAAAATAATAGTAAAAGCACATTATTAAAAACAAGCTTTTATTAAAATGCTCTGTCCCATCCAATCCTGGGTGCAACAGCCATGTCATAGTGAAACTCAGAAAGGGCTATCACAGTTCAATGCTATACAGAATTTCGTGATTGTACTTTTGACCTATGAGGAGTCACCTCGTTGGAAGCCAACTCTGGGTGCAGCAGGCCTGTCATGGTCAAATTTAGAACGGGCTATCATAATTGAAACCGTATACAAAATTGTGTGTCTTTGCTGTTGACCATAGAAGAGTATCCTCGTCGGGGGCGATTCTGGGTATAAAATCAGGTCATGCTCACCATAATAATAGATTGTCATCGGAACTGAACCAACACGTAGCATTTCAACTTCATAGGATAAGAGTAGTGGTTCTAATTCAGCTTGCAAGATTTCACCTAAACAAACTAACAAACATTGCAAGGTAAATAAAAGCTTGTAATAAATGAAATAAAAAAAAGGACATATGTGAAACTCGTGCTAGATATAAACCTAGGATCTCCTAATCTCTAATTTTGAAGAAAATCTTCTAATACGCAAAGTATTTTTTCTTCATGTTGATTTTCTTGTTCAGTTTTTCCAAACATTAAAATTACGAATGGGAGTTCTATTTAGTAATATGTCTCAGTTAATAAATGGTTTTACTTTAATAGGAAAATGCGCGGTGGCGCGCGCATCTTGAAAAATACTCATAGAACGTCTTATAAAGACGGACACACCCATGCACATATAAAACTCAAGACCAGTCAGAAATCATCTACTTATCATTTATGTTTACAAATAGGACTACACTGTAATAAATTTAACGTTATTCATCTTTTTCAGTCCTCAGAGCATAATATTCCGTAACCTATGGATTGTAATAATATTATTTGGAAAAATGTTTATTTTCTGAATGTATCTTAACCCCTAGAGCCCCAATTGGCCGATATCGGCCACAACACGATTCATCGTGACGGCCCCGTTATAATTTTATTTTAATTTAATTTGTTTTATTTTATTATGTTGATATGTTTTATTTTAATTATGGGTACAGTGGTTCGGCAGTAATTAATGTTTTGGCGAGAAAATGTCATAATTCATTTTTTTTACTAATTTTTACTAAATTTTTTTGGGACATCAACTTGTCAATCGGCTGAGGGGCCGAGGCCTGAAGGGTTAAAATCAATATTATTAGAGATATATGCGTTCGTCACTCGTTTTAGTCGGAATAATATAAATATTATGTGTATATATTAAATATTATATGCCGTATTTTTGTGTTTAATTTCACTCTAAAAAAAATCGAAAAATGAAATTGAAAAGGATCGATTATCGTGAGTATAATAATGTAACAATTTATTATCTAAATACTATCGACCATAAATATCCATAAATAACTTACTTATTGAGACCACATTGCGATACGCTGTCAAGTGTGTGTCTCGTATAGGTAGATGTTTATTTGCATTGGTAAGGAGGTTGAGAGATGGTTGTCACAAGTGACTTACTGTTTTCCTAGATTAATTTCCTACTTGGACTATATATTTGGGGGCGCGCGCGGCATTTCTCAAATCCGTGGATCCGGCTCTTAGTGAGCAGTGAAATTTATACATCAATGTAATTTATTATTATATTTAATTGATCTCATCCAAAGGCAGCCAACGGTTGTGTGCTGCTTGGACCTACTTGTTATCTGGATCGGTTCAACTCCTATCTGGTAGCCTCCTCGAAGAGGGTCGAATCTAAAAAGGACTACGTTTCTCTTGTCACGGCAGATGGATCGGTTCGTTTGGGGATGCACTTTGGGCGCCTTTGGGCGGTTTGCACATCGTGCGGCGTCAGCTAATCGACTGTGCACTTCGCCGAATAACCGAAAGGGGGAGGGGCGCTGGAAATGCTCTTATAGGATTCCTAAAAAGTGGGGGTAGTTTTCGACCTGATGTCAGCTACTCTTGAATCGATCGATTGGCCACCGACCCTGTGTGAAAGGCGGGCAAAGGGCACCGCGGTCCGCGATAAATTCGAACTGAATTACCGCTAACATCAGGTAGAGGCCGCGCAAGGAAATTCGAACCTGCGACCAGACTGGAGGACGGAGAAATCCGGCCAAATCTGCTCATGAGGGCGCGCGGTAAGGCGTTGGACTCTCACGGGCTTTTCGGCATAGTTAGACGGTGGACTGTCTTGTCTCTGCTTTCACTTGACGGTTAAAATAAAGATTATATATCATTATACCTTCTTGGGGTGACAAGTTCGCTTGTAATAGCTGACAACTCCAAACTGATCATCCAAAGCTCAGTACGTCTAAAATTACATGCATTGAATTCTGAATGCTCCAACCCTCGAATCGCGATATAATCGTGTGAGGGTCAGAACTTCCAATTTGGACGAACTAAGTTTTGGATTTTCTGACTCGGCCCCGTTGCATATATAATTTCAATATTATACATGATTTGGTTTCAAAAGAAATAATCAACTGTGATTAAAATGGACTGTGATCTTAGTTTCGATGAATAATTCTATCTGCACGTAAAAACCAAAACGACGGAATCAGTACTGACTGTCCCTAAGGTAAAATCCTACCTACAAAAGTTCATTAGTAGGATTCACTAGTCACGACACCGCTGCGAGTTGACCAAGTGCGCTGCGCCGTAGAACAAGCAAGTAACGTTGTTAATTATTACAAAATCCCAGCAAACAAAAGGTGATCCATTGTTTGCACTCGTTTCCCGGCGAAAAACAAACTGCCGTCCCCGCCAATTGGGAGTCTCACAGAATACACAACAATGAACACAAAATATGCCGTTGGCAAACATACCGCTTCAGCGCAGCTCGATTGCGTGCTCACAAGCGGTATTTGTGGGTCGGTTTAATTGTGCTAGGAAGTGTCAAATTGTTAGGAATCATATATCAATATGTTAAGTGTTAAGGATCAAAATTATATATATATATATATATATATATATATATATATATATATATATATATATATATATATATATATATATATATGTATATATATATATATATATATATGTATATATATATATATATATATATATATATATATATATATATAGATATATATATATATATATATATATATATATATATATATATATATATATATATATATATATATATATATATATATATATATATATATATATATATATATATATATATATATATATATATATATATATATATATATATATATATATATATATATATATATATATATATATATATATATATATATATATATATATATATATATATATATATATATATATATATATATATATATATATATATATATATATATATATATATATATATATATATATTTGCTGAATTACAACAAAGAATTGTTGAAACTCCATTACTTGATTATATGTATCAACATTTTCAACACGGTTAATACGGAAATAACAGTATACTGTAGTTTCAACATGATTCTTGTGTCCGAATATAACCGTACGTATACTACTACTTGCTGTTATGTTTGAAGCGAGATCCCGTCGTGTTGTAATTGAATAACATTATGTCTTAACATTACGACACGGTAACTACCGTCACGCCAACACCGTTACTCGTCATGTTATTGCATACGTACGACCACTTGTTGAAACATGCGTATTTCTGTGTATTACATAGGTTTATATTTCTCTGTATATAAACACCTTTGCACTCATTGACTAATCGAGGAACACGACATTTTGTAAATATAAAGCCATGTAAGATAATAATGCAGAATTTTGCCAAATTCAAATTTCCTTATTTTATTTCGACGTATGTATCAGATGATCTCATAAGTCCGTGCCCGATATTCGGTAATAGATATTCGGTATTTATGATTCGTTACGTTGCATGAGCTGAAAAGTTGTCAGCGATGCAATGTGTCATCATCGTTTTAGAGATAGATCACATATATTGATTTGTGTACGTTTGAGATTTTTTTAAAAATGGGTACCGATAAGATGCGTTTGTGGCATGTAATGGTAAACGAATTTCGGAAAGGTGTTGGAACTGCGAAACCAAATATTCAGAGGTTTTTTTCGACCATGCTCCTGCTCTGCGAACCGCTAAAAAGTGGTTTAGCAGATTCCGAAATGTGGATTTCAACTTTGAAGGTCAGCTTCTCTCTGGACGATCTTCTGGTATTGATGACGACGTTGTGTATTCTATAGTGGATTAAAATCCAAGGATTAGAACTGATGAGCTTGACTAGTGTTTAGTTCGCTACTTTAAAAAGCTTGGATATATTACTAAGCTCGATTCTTGGGTGCCACAGCTCCTCACTGAATTTAACAAGCTTAATCGCAAATATGTGGCCATTACTCGCACGAAACGAAACAAAACCGTTTTTCAATCGAATTGTACCAGGCGATAAGAAGTGGATCCAGTATAATAACTGTTCGGCTTTTGCAGAACCGTTTGAATAACGAAAATCTTAGCTTCTTGGAAACTGTATGAAGCCACCTAATACACTTTTTACAAGGAAAACTAAGCGATTTCAAAAATGGAATTCAGCAGCTTGTTGATCTTTGGAAAACTATTAAAGAGAAGAATGGAAACTATATTTGAACCGTGTTGAAGTGTAACAGGATTTGAACCGTGTTAAAGTTAACCCTTAAATAGGGCACGAACTTAATCATCTGATGTCTGATCACAGACATCTCAATGTCTGATCACAGACAAATAACCTTTAAACTACTAAACACCGTAGACTGTCAAACCACAACTTTCAGGAATCCTAAAGCCACCGACTGGGACGCTTACCGTACCACACTAAGGCTTAACCTTGAAACAATACAAAAAAATATAAAAACACGCGAGAGTCTAGAATTGGCCGTGGCGGATACCACAAAAGGCATTATAAACGCCTATGAGGAAAGCTGCCCACTCAAGACAAAGACCTCCAAAAGAAAAGTTCCATGGTGGAACCCGAAGTTGGACAAACTACGGAAGGAAACCCGGAAACTATTTAATAAGGCTAAACAAACTCTCAACTGGGAGGAATACAAAAAAGCCTTAACCGAGTACAACAAAGAAATTAGGAGAGCCAAAAGAGCAACATGGAAAAGCTTCTGCGAGGACATAGTGGAAACGCCTCAAGGAGCCAGAGTACATAGACTGCTCGCAAAGGACAAACCTAACCAAATTGGTCTTCTGAAAAAACCAAACGGAACCTTTACAACAAATGAAAAGGAAACTCTGGAGGAACTAATATCGACCCACTTCCCAGGTGCTGTGACAACTAGCAACGCCGCCACTGCTCCATACAGACCTCGAAACGAGGACTGGAGTAGGGCTGCTAGAATCATAAGGCCCGATCAAGTTAAATGGGCCGTAAAATCCTTTAAACCTTACAAATCATGCGGGGACGACGGAATCATGCCCGTGCTTTTGCAACAGGGTATCGACATTCTAACCCCATATCTGGTTAAAATCTTCAGAGCAAGCTATGCCTGGGGACATATACCAGAAGAATGGACCAAGGTCAAAGTGCTATTCATACCCAAGGCTGGCAGGAAGGACTACGCACTGTCAAAGTCCTTCAGGCCAATTAGCCTAACATCCTTTCTACTGAAAGCGATGGAAAAGATACTGGATAGCTATATCAGGGAAAAAATCCTAACGGTCAACCCTATCAGCTGTAACCAACACGCCTACCGCAGAGGCAAATCCACGGAAACCGCTCTGCTCTACCTAGTAGACAGAGTGGAAAAGGCGTTGGAAGACAAACAAATCGCAGTATGCGCATTTTTAGACATTGAGGGCGCCTTCGACAAAACCCCAATTAAATCACTGGTGAAGGGGCTAGAGTCAAAACAAGTTGACAACACCACAACCAGATGGGTGAAAGCGATGCTCTCAAACCGCACGGCCAAGGTAGCTCTTCACGGAACAAACCTTGAAGTCACCACTACAAGAGGCTGCCCGCAGGGAGGCGTACTCTCGCCCCTACTATGGACTCTTGCAATAGATCAACTCCTGCATAGGATGGCAGAGGCCAGGATAGACACACAGGGCTATGCTGATGACCTAGTAGTCATTGTCCGGGGCTTCTGCCAAAACACGATCTCACACATAATGCAAAAAGCGTTAACAATCGTTAGCAATTGGTGCAGAGAGAACGAATTATCGGTCAACGCCGATAAGACCGTCCTCGTGCCATTTACCAACAAACGTCAACTAGGTGGACTAAAAATGCCAATCTTAAACCACAGGCAGATTCCTTTCTCCAAGGAAGTAAAGTATCTGGGAGTCACGCTCGACCAAAGACTCACCTGGAACAGCCACCTAGATAAAACAATTCAAAAAGCTAAAAGTGCTTTGGGTATAAGCAGAAGACTGGCGGGGAAAAACTGGGGCCTTAACCCCAAGATCTCCCACTGGCTATACACTGCCATTGTGAGGCCGATAATCTCGTACGCCTCGGTGGTATGGTGCAACAAAGCCAACCAGAAAACTGTGATTACCAAACTAAACAATATCCAAAGGACGGCGTGCCTCATGACAACTGGCGCAATGTCCTCCACTCCTGGAGCAGCTCTAGATGCACTGCTGAACTTACCGCCCCTACACATTCATTTGCAACAGGTGGCGAAAGCCAGCATGTACAGGCTATCTGCCCGAGAGAAGGTAAACTGGATCTCACAAGCACTAAGATCAGTTCTTGACTCAGTCAGTGAAAATCCAACCCTCAACATGGTATCAGACACCATGCTCCCACTCCTAAACTTTGGAAAACTTTTTACAGTGGAACTGCCGCCCAGAGACGACTGGCTAAAAAGCCAACTGCAATGGGAGGCCGGTAGCCTTAAATGGTATACTGATGGGTCCAAATCGGGACTTGACGTAGGCTGTGGTATATATGGAGAGCGACCAAACTTCAAAAGAAGTGTAAACTTGGGAAAATACGCCTCCATATTCCAAGCGGAGGTTTACGCCATTATTGAATGTGCGGATATCAACCTCCAAAAGGACTACGCCAACCACCGTATCTATATCCACTCGGATAGCAAAGCAGCTCTTATGGCACTAGCCTCGAATACCATTAATTCAAAGCTAGTGCAAAACTGCATATCACTACTGAATTCCCTGGGCGAAAAGAACAGGGTAATACTAAGATGGGTTCCCGGCCATGCAGGAATCGAGGGAAATGAAAAAGCCGACGAACTTGCTAGGACGGGAGCAAAGGGAACGTTATACGGCCCTGAACCCTGCTGTGGCGTACCAAAAAGCCTTGCAAACCTAATGCTCAAACAAATGTGTTTAGAACAATCCGTCAACCACTGGAACAACACGCCAGGGTTGAATCATTCCAAAGCGCTCATTAAGCCTTACGACCGTAAGACGGCCCGTGAGGCCCTATCGCTAAATAGGAACAATCTACGCATACTGGTAAGGGCGCTCACGGGGCATTGTGGCCTGAACAAACACATGTTCAACCTCAAGCTCAAAGACACAAAAATGTGCAGGTTCTGCCAAGGGGCAGAGGAAACTCCCCAGCACCTCATGTGCGAGTGTGGCCCGCTGATGCGTAAAAGATACAACCACCTGGGTGGTCACTACCTCCAACCTGAGGAGGTAAAACAATCTGGCGCCAAAAGCCTGCTGCGGTTCTTGAATGACACGGGGCTTAGCGCAGAACTATAGTAGGTGGCGAGCACAATAGATCAGCAATGGTCGCAGTGTTACAAGGCTCATAAAGACCTTAGAAAAGCCCCACTCAACAAATAAAAAAAAAATACATGTTACAGTTACAACCTCTTCAGTTCAGTCAGACTGCACAATTCGGGCGAGTGGGTGGGCTAAGTGTCGTTGAACACTGATGTTAAAAATTAATTTATGGTTTATATTTATTTATTAGTATTATTTATGAATATTTATTTATTTATACAATTATATTATTATGGTTTTGTATACATTTATGGTTTATGGTTTAATTAATTTAATTTATGGTTTTGTATACATTTTGTAAAAGAGTTACGCTCTGCTACCCTAATTCAATTTCAGATTTGTCTACACGAGTTAGTCTGATTTGTCTATCAGATTTGTCTATACAGATTTGTCTATACGTAATGCAACTCATATTTACGTTGCGTTACGGTCACCATCAAGACGTAACTTAAACTTCACCAAAAAAAAAAATGTTGTCCCACAGTGCGTATCTTACTTTCTATGATTAGCGTAAAATGAACTATTACCCATGAAGTGGCATGCTAACACTCACCTAGTTTTCTATGACTTATATGGTTTACGATTTGCTTATATTTTACGATTGTGCTTTATTTAATTTGTTATATGGTTTATGTTTATGACAGACAAACAACATATTTATCTGGCATTATAAATCGTAATTATTATTCATAGGAGAATCAGCAGAATACTCAATTATTGTAACTATTATACTATTTATATATTTAACACTAGAATGCCTGGTAAAACCATTCTGACTCTTCGTCATTATTCGAGCTCACGTAAGTTCCAAATTGGATTAAAGCTACAATCTAGAGAGAAAAACAACTTTTATTTTTATTATTTTTTTTTTAGAAAAATAGCATAAAAAGCAGTGAGCACGATGCGCAATTTAACGGTAGGTAAAATATGGGTATTATTGTTTATTAGAGAAATTTTAACTACTGATAGATGGCGAATCGCACTCAACGCTTCTCAATTTTTTTTCGATACATATAGGTAATTTAAACATTCGTTAAAAAAAAGTGTTTAAAAAAAAAAAAATAGTTTACTCCGTCGTACTAATTCACCCACTAAAAGGACCTCACTATCTAAAAACTCACCTGTATATTTGAAAAGATATGTAAACGAAGAGATAATAAGTGTTGCATAACTAGTAAAATCATTTGATAAACCGCGAAGCATTTCAAATATACCGTCAATGACCGAGATAATGAACAAAATGCATTGTGTCAATTATGTCTGCAAGGAATCGTCATAATTGAACGCTGTAGACTGTGCATCCACAAAATAGTACCATACTTGGGAGTAAGCTTAGGCAGTGTTTATATATCCAAAGAAGACAACATTGGCCTAGTAGAAGTCAATTGTTCTTTTTCAACAAAATATATAAATCATAAACGGCATTAAAAAGAAAAAATATTTTTTTTAGATAGGCATATAATACATAATAACGCTTTTATAATAAATTATTAAAATTAGTCAGTTATTGAAATTATTCGTCAATGAATATTGAAATTATCCGGCCGTTACTGAAATAGATATTTACCTATTTGCTGTGTTGACTAATTAAGAGCACTCTATGAAATTAGAATATATAAAAAAGACGAAGCATTCTGGCAAAACAAAATGGTGGGCTGTTGTCAAAAAAATAAAATAGTTGACAATTAAAAAAATTAACTGTTTGTTGCCCGAATTTATCGACTCACAACTTGTTCCCTCGATGCCAGTCAAAGATTTCCAACCTACATAATTGAGGCCATGTAGAAAAAAGCTGATAAAAGGAAAGGAGGTAAACCACGTACTTAGCCAACAGTAAACTAAAGCATTCACTAGCATTCAAAACTGTGTGTTTGGTTTTTTTTCCTAATAATTAATTGTTTTTAAATAATCTGTTCCTTTACGTATACAATTTATTTAAACTAAAACATTAGACTAAGACTTAGATATTACCAAACAATGTCTTAGCTACCAATTATATTCTAATCCCGAATGGAATTAGAATGAGATTAGTTGTTGAATTGGTTAGCCCTGGCTAATTCATCCAAATGAGCCTTAATATCTAATAGCCAATTATAAATCCCGCATAAAAAATTCCAAAGTAACAACCAAACATATGCAATTCATACCGCACGTCCACACCGAGCTCTGAGGGTCAAATCTCATATTGCACCGAATGGCTAGCATCTTCCCAGAAAAGTTAACTTGTTAAAAAATACCATTTGTGAGTCGCCAATAGTTGTTGTTATTTTTATGCCAATAATATTAAAATAACAACAACTATGATTTAAAAATTTGTATCTTATCGTATTATTATTTTAACAGCGCTGTTAGAACGCCATCTATTGGAATTCTGAGCAAGCTAGAAGATTAAATCGATGTTTGGGACTTTAAATGTCATCTATACTTTGCGTTTCGTATTAAATCATAGCTTCCAATCGGATGTATTGGCTTGCGTAATCTAACAATATATAATCAATGGTGTTATTTATCGTTGATAATGGCCTGTATAGGGCATACATTCTAGAAAATATATACTTAAATATTAAAATACTACTACTACATACTTACAGCAATGCACAATATTTTCGTCGAAAGTGAGAACCATCTATTCATGAAAGTTATAAGCAATGATACCAAAACGCAATATTTGGATTTTATCGCAAATGAGTGAGTTCTGGCTATTATTATTATTTGTTCTCATCCCTTAATCGAATTAAAAAAAAAAGTCAGTTTGATAATTACCTAGGGGACCACTCTGTAAAAGATTAGAGTATATTTATTTATTTGTATGAATAAAATGTGTCTAAACAAATATTGGACACATTTTGAACAGCTCGGGTTTACATAATTATCCCATCAGCATGAAACAAAGCGGCATAAGTCAAAGTGAAAACATCTTTTAAAGAATAAAGCCATTAGAGCGGTCAACGGCATTATCCTAGCAGGGAAGTTGGCTCATTAGGTTGAGTGCTTTTGCAACTAACAGCCACTTTAGTCTTGCGACTGCTGTTTACCGTGCCCTCTCACAATCGCAATAAATTCACCCCCCAACCCTCCATTTTACCCCACAACCCCCATATTCTACCCCCTTGCACTGGCTCGAACGGACGCTTTCCAAATTTTGTCAGTGCAAAATAAAGACGTTACAAGCGATTACCGCCATCCTGGCAGCAGCGAGAATTATCCCGCCCCTACCGCCTTCCCCCTGGCGTGAGATAATTATATAGTAGACTAGACATGTCAGCGTTTCCATTAAAACTCGGTGCGGCCATTCATTGTCCATTAAGACTGAAATAACTTATAAGGATAATATATATATATATATATATATATATATATATATATATATATATATATATATATATATATATATATATATATATATATATATATATATATATATATATATATATATATATATATATATATATATATATATATATATATATATATATATATATATATATATATATATATATTTATTGATATTTTAGAGTGTAATTTTTTTTAAAATTATTTTCAATAATATATAAAATTAGTTTCATGAAAAGTTACTTATCTGGGGTCCTGGTGGACCAGAAACATTTTAACGAAAGTTAATGTCCTCTTTATATACTTTGGGCAGCAGCACCTGTTTTGTGCTGCTGCCCAAAGTATATAAAAAGGACATTAACTTTCGTTAAAATGTTTCTGGTCCACCAGGACCCCAGATATATATATATATATATATATATATATATATATATATATATATATATATATATATATATATATATATATATATATATATATATATATATATATATATATATATATATATATATATATATATATATATATATATATATATATATATATATATATATATATATATATATATATATATATATATATATATATATATATATATATATATATATATATATATATATATATATATATATATATATATATATATATATATATATATATATATATATATATATATATATATATATATATATATATATATATATATATATATATATATATATATATATATATATATATATATATATATATATATATATATATATATATATATATATATATATATATATATATATATATATATATATATATATATATATACATATATATATATATACAACATTTAGGTTAATATAAACTTTCCAATAATTGGAATGAGCTGAGTGCTTCCTTTCATATAGATAAGGGCACGGGTTTGGCTGACTACTTTTGATCGCAGCTTCTTTATAACCACTTTTTGAAAATAAAAAAGAAAATTCGAAATTTTAAATTTTTCCACCTGTCACCTGTCATCTAGTTTTTAAGAAGACGGCATAAGCCGACCAAAAACAAGTATTTCATTGTTTTTTTGCTCGAACTAAGATCTAATCGAGTGATTTTATTATTTAGGAAGGATTGTTGCTTAGTTTAGAGATTGGTTGTTTGAAGGGTGAGTGTTTTTAGATTAAGAAGACCTCGTAAACCTACATCTCTGTTCGCAAGTCAAAGACAGCCAACCAATCTCGTTTAAATATAAAGCAATCCCTAATTCAAACAAGGGACCCCTTTCTCCACTATGTACTATGTATGTAAGTGGCTTTTATTATTAGTTTCTTCATAAACATCCCTCTAATATGGCAATATCGCATCTGAGACCTTGTTTGAATACCCAATCTATATAGTACTATTTATACAATTAAGTCTATCAAATGTTCACCAATTGTAGTTATTTATCTGAAAAATCGTCGTAGACTTTAGAAGGTCGTGCTGCAATCGAATAATATACCAGATTGTAAACACGAAGGTAACTAGTAATAACAACGAATTTAATTGCTGAAGAAACTTTGTTATATATAACTACAATTTATGACAAATAATAATGAGTGCTTTGCGCCTGATACAAATTGCACAGAAGTTTGATGCGGGGTCGAATATTGCATAATGGTACCTTCATTTCCACATCACCGGAAAGCAGCGTTTCCCGTTTATTACGCTTTATATTTGGGAGTGTCTGAAATCCAAGCTCACAAAGTAAGACATCGAAAATGGAAAAATATTTTCGAAAGTATACCCATTGTTGACTGCTTATTTTATCCTACTGAACAAAGTGAATTGCTTCAACTATCTTTAATTTGTGGATTGACACTAGGTAGGGCACATTCGCAATTTAGATTTTTCCATTTATTAAATTTTTCTCAAAATTTTGCATCTGGTGTGTCAAAACCATCAATTTATAGCCCAATACTTTAAGATGATACAATTGTCCATTCGCTTGACGTTATTTTTCAAAGTCGCTTAATTAATTTTATGGTAATAAGATGGAAAATCTCGTCGCGCAAAGGATATTGAATAATTTATGGGTCAAAAATGAAGAGAAAACTCCTTCCGATATTTTCGCGTGCCTTGAATTTTCTCGATTTTGCGGAAAGCTGCTTCGTCGGAAATAACGAGTTTTCCTCGATCGGAATTAGGGCATTTGATATAAATAGGTAAATTGGGTTTTTACATCTTTTTGAATCGCCGAAAAATCGGAGTGGGGAATAAATTAATTGGTAAAATGTAAGCCAGCTGGCGAGGGAAATTTAGAGCATCAATAAGGTGCATTACGTAGTCGGTAAATGAATCCTCCTGACGTAGTCTGTAAATTATTTTATTTAATAAATAATAAATTGGGGTGATTCATTTTAAGAATTTTTATGAAATTTTGTGTGATGATGGGTTTTTAATCTGAATAGTGTCCGTAAAAAGACGTCACTTGATGCATATATTGGCAGGCAATAAAGAAGCAGCATCAAAAGGAAGACCATCTAATATCAGAGAAGAAAGAGAACGTAGGTTCGGAAGAGCCAATCGAGGTGAAAGGAGTCAGTTGAGTCATAAATCGTTATTTTTGGTCGAGAAGTTTATACATAACACTATTATTTTTGTTCCAGAAGTTTATACTTAACTATAAGAGTTCAAAAAATAACATAAAATTGTATAATATTGTTAATATTTAATTGTTTTTTTAGCGAATGATATTTATGCAATAGTATAGGTTAGTTATAAAATATTGACTGCAGACCATAAGCTCGAATTTTCTTACGACTAAAGCGTTTCATTATTTTATTATTATTTCTATTATTATTATTTCTCGAATGAATTTCTTCGCTTGGTATTGAGTAAAGCGTGATGCAAGCGTGTAATTGCTAATGCATTGCGTGCATATTGCTTGATGCTATTGGTCAGACTATCATATGCTACTTTCTCCTACCTCTCGGTCTTGCTATTTAAATGTAAAATGTCACAAACAATATTTTATGCTGATTTAATAATTCATTAAGCTACTTACTTAGGTCCCGGTCGAGTGACCAAGCCTTTAAACGATAAAATTGCCACCACATTAGAAAAATATGTTATCATTGAATTTTATATATATATATATATATATATATATATATATATATATATATATATATATATATATATATATATATATATATATATATATATATATATATATATATATATATATATATATATATATATATATATATATATATATATATATATATATATATATATATATATATATATAGCATCGCTTCAGTACCGAATGCTATCAAATTTAAATCCTTAGCTTTAAAAGGGGCTGGATTTGGTGGCATTAATGCTTTAACGGCCGGATACGCTCCAGTTATTTTTATTGATTGTATTTAGGGAACGTCAATCGTATCCCGCTCCAGTTGACTGGCTTTATTTACATGGATGACACATTTTAGCCCAACAGCGAAAGACACTCAAGCCAGTTATGTAACAAATTGATTTTAGCGCCGACCGTAATGATATGTATGAAAAAGGATGGGAATTTTGTATTTTCCAAGCGGAACTAACTGATGCATATGAAACTGTCAAGACTATTATACTCATCGTCAAGAATCTTTGTACAAGCTTTTATTTACCTTGCAATGTTTGTTAGTATGTATGTTAATTTGTTTAGGTCAAATAATGTAAGCTAAACCAGAACCACTTCCTCTTATCGTATGAAGTTAAAATTTTACATGTTGTTTCAGTTCCGATGACGATGCATATATATAGTGAGTATGACCTGATTCTTACCGAGAATCGGCTCCCGGCGAGGCTACTCTTCCGCGGTCAACAGCACAGACACACAATTTTGTATACGCATGCAATTATGGTAGCCCGTTCTAAGTTTCACCGCGAGAGGGCTGCTGCACCCAGGGTTGGCTTCCAAAGAGGGAATCCTCACCGGTCAACAGCACAGAAACGAAATTTTGTATACGCATTCAATTATGATAGACTGTTCTAAGTTTCACTGCGACAGGGATGCTGCACCTAGGGTTGGCTTCCAACGAACGAACTCCTCATCGGTCAACAGTACCAAACACGAAATTTTGTATACGCATTAAATTATGATAGCCCGTTCTAATTTTCACCGCGATAGGGTTGCTGCACCCAGAGTTGGCTCCCCAACGAGGGGACTCATCAACGGTCAATAGCACTAACACGAAATTTTGTATAGCATTCAATTATGATAGCCCGTTCTAAGGGGCTTTGGGAGCTAAGGGGCCCTTGCTGAGTTGGCCACGAAGACCCATTCTGTTCAGGGTTGGTCACACTCACGGGTCAACACCCGTCCGGCGGCCTCAACGCATCAAATGCGAGCCTGGGTATGACTCTGGCCTTAGGGCTAATTTTCCTCCTGGACAGTCTGCGCACCGTGCGGCGTGCGCCAATCGATTGTGCGCTCTTACTAACAGTCGGGGGAGTCTGGAAGCAATACTGTTTCCTATAGAGCGGAGATGGTTGCGGACCTTACGGCGACTGCTCTTGAAATGACCATCGGCTACCCGACCCTGGCTGAACAGCCGGGAAAAGGGGACTGTGGTCCGCGATAGATTCGGTATACACCGTTTCACCGCTTCGTAAGGGAGAGGACCGAGCAAGCAACGTCGAACTCGTAACCAATCGAGAGACCGGAATAATCTGGTCGCAATTGGAAGCAAGGGCGTGTGTGTAAGCCTGCTGTGTAACACTCCTGGCTATCTCGCGGTTAAGGCGTTGGCCACTTGCGGGCATGTGGCGGAGTTTGGCGGAGCTCGGCGGTGGATTGTTTTGTCCAAGTCTTTTGCGTTCACTTCACGGGAGAGAGAACGACTAATCGTTAAAACTTCCTGAGGTGACGGGTTCGCACGTTGTAGTTGACAACTCTATATAGCCCGTTCTAAGTTCCACTATGACATGTCTGCTGCATGCAGTGTTGCTTCGGAACAGAGCATTTTAATAAAAGCTTGTTTTAAAAATTGTGTTTTTACTATTTGTCGAAACAAAATCTTTGGCCTAGTTTACAAGTCTCCATTATAGCAGTTTTTATCTCCCTAACGGATTTTTATAATCAAGACATGTAGCTAATTTTGCTTCGTGTTTTATGATTATGTTAAGGTAACCATTATATATTATCAATTTTTTCATTACTATATATTATCAATATTATCAATACTTAAAATTTTTTTTTTGTCTGCTGAGTTCAATTGTTTGAATTGCCTTTATACATTTAGTCTTTCAGTTTTTCCTATTTTTACCGCATTATATGTTGTTCCACTAAGTTAATATTAGCAGTAAGATGTTGCCTTTAGACAATAAGATATTGCCGTTATTATTATTATTAATAATAATAATTGTATATTTAATTTCCCAGCTTGTAAGAAATAATAATAACTCTAAGTGTATATATTATTTAAAACTTTATATACATATTATTATTCTATACTTAGTTTTATATGTTGTTTCATACATATATTTACAACAATGTAAATGTCCGCCTTATAACAGGCTAATGCCTAGTAAGGCGACATTAAAATAGAATCTTTGGCAACAGTTTCTGGTATAACATGTCATCAGTTTCTTGCTACTGTATTTTCGTATATGTCATTGTAATTGCGTATATCCATTTATTGTATTATAGATAATTGTAAATTACCACATACATTTTTAAAACATCGTCTAATGCTGATATGTAAGAGACAACACATTGCAGCACTGCATTCTTGAGCAAACGGTAGTAATATAGGTGACCCTTCTGTGACAAGGGAAATAACAAAGAGAAAAAGAATACTCAATTCCCTAAAAATATAGATATAATATGAAATTAAAATTTCGAAATTGACTAATAACTGCTAATCTGCGAATTATACACAAATAATTTAATACAGAACGACATTTGGACCAAGACATTACCTCTACCTCACGAAGAAACTCCACAACGCTTTTAATACACACCTAAGCCTGGCTTCAAACATTCTAAATGACGTCTCTCATAAAAAAAATGGGGATTTACTAGTTGATAAATTCGACGAGGAAAAACTATAAGTTTATAATTAAAAGCGTACTTTAATGAAATAGGTAGGTAAATATGTTCTTACTTATTATGATTATTTTTGTTATTTAAAAACTTTATTTATGTAGCTTATATATATTATATTCTACTATTTTCTTTTCTTTGTGAAATATTTACTCTTATAATATTTATCCCATATACAACAACATAATTGCCCAATATTGCACCAACCTTCTATCTACAGGGCGAGTGTTAATTCCTAATGGGGTAAATCAATACGAGCAACTAAGCAACTTTTTTTTTTAATATTAAAAAAAAACTATATATCGCAAATTAACAGTGTAGCTCATCAAGCTCAGCAATTTTTATAGTATTTTGAAAAAACTTAAAACATAAAAAACATTTTTTTCTTAACATTTTTTTTACAATTTTTTATTGAAAGTTGCTTGTTTGCTCGTACTGATTCACCCCTTTAAGAATGCTGGATAATTAAAACTCAACCTGTATATGAACCTAACAGATGAACACCACAGTAATATTACCTCACTACATGCTCTGCCTAGTGAAGTGATAAATTCTTGTCGAAACCGCACTCTTTATTAGTTTTTCAGGGTTCTAAAAACTGTATTTTCACGTACGAGTAACTAATTATAGTTAAATTGATTATATAAAATAGGGGATAAATAAATAAAAAGAAAAGTAAATAAATAAAAGATACGTAAATAAGAAAGTAAATAAAGAAGACTATCGCGGTTGTTTGAAATTATAAATAGGATATAAACGAATTTACCGCGTGAAATTTGTAGCACCCGACGTTTCGGTGATGTTGCAGCCGCCGTTGTCCAGGGTAGACTGAAAGAGTTGTCAATCCGTTGTTTTGCGGGTAGGCCGCATACCAATGCCGCCAATGCGTAGGTTATAACGGTGGAGATAACGGTGGAGGGGGGGCCGGGCTCGGAGCGCGCGAATTTCGAAAATCCGTCTTGCACACAATACTCACTGTATCCTGTCTTACGTCCTTGCGTTCGGCGTTCGGCGGCGGGAACATTTTCAGAAGAGGATTCCACGTAGAAGAGAGTTTGTAACCGTCTTCTCTATTGAAGTTAAGGGTTCTTCTTATTTCAATGGCTTCCCGGATCATGCGAGAAAAGTAGAATTGTTCCTTGGATGGCACAACCTCCTGTATCCAGCGGGTACTTCCGCTATCCAATATATGTTCACAGATCGCCGATTTTTCTCGCTGAACGTTTCTAACAGCTTTGATGTGTTCTGTCAGTCGCGTGGCTATGGGCCGTTTCGTTTGTCCAACGTAGGCTAAACCGCAACTGCATTCGACTGTATACACACCCAGGGTTTGCAGTGGTATTACATCCTTTACAAGCCTCAAAAATCGAGCTATATTTTGGGACGGCTTGAATATCGTTTTTATATCAAAACGTCGGGGGCTACAAATTTCACGCGGTAAATTCGTTTATATCCTATTTATAAATAAAATATATTTTTATCTATAAGTATATATGGGAATGTTTTGGATTTAAATAATATATCCTTATTTTCGTATGTTATGTTATGTTATGTTATGTCGTATGTAAATCGATTATTTACTGTGATATAATTATTATTATTAATAATAATAGTAATAAAAAACTTTATTTTAAATAAAAAAAGGCGAGCTTATTGTCTTGCAGCAATGTCTATCAGTTAACCTATAGCTTAAGTTTATAACATATTTAGAAGGTTAGCTACGCAAAAAGACAATAATTAAATGGGTGGTCTCAAGAGCTTTATTGTTTTTTCTCAAACAACGCAAAAGGTTATCCTAAAAATCATTTATAGAAATCCCTGATCGATTTCTAACGATACTTTTTAATGAAGCGCATGCCCTTGATTTTCAACTCTAGATAATACTAGATTGACTAGAAAAGCCCTTGTAGAAATTTGTCCTATACCAATAATGAGATCATTATTTGTTCAAAGGAACTACTCATTCATAGCGCCAAAAGCATTTAACCCGTTGAGTATGAGTCAACCAAATCTGGTCGCGAAACAATTATCCGTTGAGTACGAGTCGACCAAATCTGGTCGCGCGTTTTTTTCACTTCTTTGACGTTCTCATATTTATTCATAATTATCTAATTGTTTTACAAAATAATATTTCAATATTCTATATTCGAAATTTCAATGCAATCATTGTGCAGTTGTTCTTTTTATGATTGGTGTAGTAGTTTCGTAGTTATAGTACTTTAAGTCGATGTCGCCGAAAATCCTGCAAAAACGATAGATGCATCCATGAAAATACCTATTTACTCCAAGGAAACGTTTTAGGAAACTATTAACAGTAAAAATATTCGGCTTTAGTAGAGTGTAAATCGAAATATCTTAAAAATAACTTATGAAATTAATGCTGAACCAGAATCGTTTGAAAAAAATGATGTTAGATGGTGTAGACCCAATAGTAACTATTTTTTAAAATTTTATTTTAATGATTATATTTTAATGTTACACCTAATTGAGAATATAGTTTTCAATCAGCTTATTTTACTTAAATCCTTGCTCAATGCAGCGTTAATATAGTTATGGTTGGTTGATTTTGATTAGGTTAATACTGACAGAGTTTGATATATGTGGTTAAGATTGAAAACCGCTAATAAGCTCACGACTACTGCCAAAGTTTGATTACTTTTCCAGCTCAAGCCGTACGGGGCCGCTTGCGCTAATAATGTTCCGGAAGTTGATCGTTTGCTCAGTTTACACATGGCCACAACGTATCGACTACTTGATCAGGCGGCAGTGGCTAAAACTAATGTTTCATATTGCTACCTCATCGCTCTATTGAGCTACGAAAAGCTACGACGAAGTGCTACGCCGTAGTGCTACGCTTTTTCGCCACGTCGATATACTACTCATCATGCTACGATCAGGTTTCAAGAGTGAGGACTTCTGAGTCTAAAAGCGTATCAAGGATATATACATGTGATATTGTTTGAAAAAAATATAACGTTTTGTAAACCGTTAACCGCCACGGCGGCCATTTTAAACGGTTTTAGGAAAAGAGAGGTTTTTAAGGGTCGATTGTACTTCATAAGTAATAAATACAAACGGAATTGCAATGAAATTCTCCGACAGGAGTCGGACTCAATATAATACTTTTTGTACATTTCTGAGGGGAAGGGGGGGGGGGGGGGGTGGATGAGTGGTGATCTCATGACTAACGACCGGCTGTGGTATGTTTTAAAACAACTATCTTTCCACTGATTCTTACCATTCATTAATCCCCATCGAAGCCGTTAAATTTGAGATACAGAGATAGCGGTTTAAAAAAATCTAAGAAGGAGTGGTTTATATAAAAAAAAAATCGGCTGGCAACCCTTGAGCGCTAACATACACGCCGTAACGGTAAACCCCTCACAATAACTAGAGCTGCAACTACAACGTTTAATGATATTGTCCGTGAGGTGAGCACAGAAGACTTGGACGAAAAACAATCCACTGTCTAGTTACGCCACTTGCCCGACAGAGGGCAAAGCCTTACGGTGAGGCACCGGGAAAGGTAAACCAACGGGCAGCCTCGCCCCCTGTCTACCAGTTTGGAAGGATATCTCCGTCTGGAATTAACCTTCAGGATACCTCCTTCCTTCTGACAGGTGGCAGGATCGAGGTCGCTTACGCAGTCCCCACCTTTATTAAGAGGTGATACCGTATCTACCGAAATCTATCGCGGACCGCGGCATCATTTATCATTTGCCTGAATAGCCGTTTAAAAGCAGTTGCCATAAGGTTAACAAACCACCTCCGCCCTATAGGAAACATTACTGTGCCCAGAATCCCCCGTCTGTTAGTCAGAATGAACAATCGATTGGCTGATGCCGAACGGTGCGCAAACCGTCTAGGATTGCCCAAAGGTTGACTACAAGAAGAGACTGACCTCAGGCCAGCGTCCTCCCAGGCTCTCCCTTCTGCGTGGAGGCCACCGGATGGGTGTTCACCTGTGAGTATGACCAAAACTGAATACATGGTTTTTCGTGGTCAAACTGTAAGAGGGCCTATTAGCTCTCATGTTTTAATACAGCTGAGCGAATAGACACTACCTACATATTTAGTTACTAATGGCAAAATTGGCCTGAATGTAAGCCGTGCCTCGAATGGATAGCGCGGTGCCGCGCAGTGCTCCTCGTTCGGCGGGGTTTTAATCGGCGTTTCCTCACGACGAGCCGCGCGTCACTTTGGCCAACTTTGCGACGTGATTCTACTTAATGTGCGCCATTGACGAGAATGTTGGCCGCCTGATGGAACTTGAATCACTAGCGCAAACACTTTCGAGTTGGCGAATTTTTTGCCACAAGTTCATCGTCCGCCGTTACTAGTTAGCTATTGCCAAAGTTTGGCGAAGCGTCTGGAAGTATACTTAAGTAAACTTCAACTGAATTTCAATATTCTCAGCAGTAAAGAGTTGAATTATGCTAGAGAATGAGCTCAATTCACCGATGACTCTTTGTATGCGTCAATCCGAGAAGGAGTTTAGGAGAAATAAGTCTACCTATTTTTTAGCCCGCCACTCCAGTAAGGCGGTGCCGACTACAGCGAGCGAACCCGTTACCCCAGGCTGGTATAACGATACCTGATCGTTCTTTCAGCCGTGATATGAGCGTAGAAGACTTAGAGACTATACAATTTACTGTCTCGATCCGCCAACAAGCCCGTTAGGTGCCAAAGCTTTACGGCGCGGCACCGGAAAGGTACCCAGCGAGCAGCCTCGCCACCTTAACGACCAGTTTTGGAAGGATAGCTCCGTCTGGAATTAACCTTCAGGATACCTTTGTCCTCCAGACTGGTTACAGGCCTGCTTACGCGGCCTCTACTTGTTGTAATTACAGCGGTAATTCAATTTGAATTTATCGCGGACCAGAGCCTTCTTTTGCTCGTAGTGCCACACGGAATCGAATGGCCCAAGGTCATTTCCAGAGTGTCATGATAAGAGGTGTACACTCAACATCCACCCCCACTACTTAGGAGACAGTATATTTCCATATTCTCCAGACCCCTTTAGCAATTAGTCAGAGTGTACAGCCGATTGGCGTCGCCGAACGGTGCGAAAATAGTCCATTAGCGCCGGGATGCAATCCCACCAAGAGAATCCGGTCCACCAGCCGTGAGGCCTGAGACGCGTACCTAATTCGCCACCCAAGGAACTTATAACGATATTAGATAATTCTTAAAGAATGGGTTGAAGGCAGAGTCTTATACATCACATAGTCCACCGTCTAACTACGCCAACAAACATGCCCGTGAGAGTTCAATTCCTTTTTACAAGGTACTGGAAAGTAAAAGGAGCGGGCCGACCTCACGCCTACATTACCAGATTTGGCCGGATTTTTCCATCCTCTAGTCTGGTCGCAGGTTCGAAGTCGCTTGCGCGTTCTCTACTTGATGTTGGCGGTAATTCAGTTCGAATTTATAGCAGAGAGTGGCGCCCTTGTAAGTAAATATTACAAGGGATCGGGCGGCTAACGGGTCGTTTTAAGAGTAGCTGCCATCAGCTCAACAACCGCCCCCACTGCTTAGAAAACGTGGTAGTTAACGGTTTCGTGCAGCTTGGGTCTTAAGATCCACTGTGTTTTCGGATCGGTCCAACTCACGATTTAGCTCCTATTCAGTAGCCTCCTCGTGTAGAAGATTACCCCAGGTAGGACTCTCGCGTCTCAGGCCTCACGGCTAGTGGATTGGTTTCCCATCAAGAATTGCTTCCCGGCACTACTGGACTTATTACTGAGAAGTCGGTAGGCTTCGGACTTATACGTTTTATTACGCAGCGTGGGTAGATGTTGACCTGTTGCCATGCCACTCTTGAAACGATCTATCGGCCACCCGATCCCAAATGTTATGACGGGCAAAAAACGTCCAGGTCCGCGATAAATTCATAATGAATTACCGCTGTAATACAACAGAAAGGAGGCCGCGCAAGCGACTTCTGTACCGCAGGCAGTCGGGAAGATGAAGGTATCCTAAAGGTTAATTCCAGATAGAGATATCCTACCAAAACTGGAAGCTAGGGCGCAGGGGTCGAGGTGGCCCGCTGGGTTACCTTCCTAGTGACTCACCGTAAGGCGTTACACTCTGGAGGATTCGTAGCGTTGCTGAACGGTAGGTAAAGATCGTCATAAAATATACTACGCTCACCCCGGAGACAGCATGTATATGGGCGGACGCTTGCATCAAATGAAAGGCGTAGCGTAATCCAGACATATTGGACTCAAAACACCCTTATGCGAAATTAGGAATCAGCACGAAGTTGCAGGCCATAAAGGTCGAGAATTTGTAGCCAATGAGCTGAGACAGCGATTCTGGATCCTTTGCTAACGTGGTGCAATTTGAAAAATAACATTTGATTGCCAGCAATGCCGAATAGATCGAGCAAAGCCACACTCAAGATGGCCGACTTAGCTAGCGTACGGCTTGAGCACCACATACGTCCTTTTAACAACATAGGTTTAGATTTTTTACCAACATAGGCATAGACCTTTAATATAGGTACATATTTATCATGAAAAATAATATTATATATCTAAGATACTTCTATTATTCTTATTTTAAAACATACGAGGTAAACCTCGAATTAATAAGTTGATAATATATTTTTTTTCAAATTATAAGTATTTTATTACGATTATTTCATTTGATAATTCATTATGATTATTGTCGTTTTACGTAAGCCATTATTGAGCATTTTTTTATATTGGCTTACTTTTGGTTATTTTCAGTATTATTTTTAACGCTTTGAAAAAAAGAAATTTTTCGCTACATTTATATTTTGATTATTGGGTTTTAAACAATTATGATTATGACATATCTCACTGTATTTGCAATTTGGTATGAATAAAAGACTATTGCCTATTGACTATTGAGTTTATAAGTGCCATCTTACTTTTACGTTGTGTTTCGCAGTAAATTATGGTTGCTGAATTGTAATATGCTTTTAATTAATCTAATAGGCTATATAATAAATGGATTACCATTACCTCGTCTTTTCTCAGTATTGACTAGATTATAAACTCGTCTTTTCTCAAAGAGATTTTATGTTCCCTGTTTGTTAAACGATTAAAGATATAACACTCCAACAGAAGAAGAAGAATTTATTAACCCTTCAAATGAAAGGCGTCCTTTTGGGGATGCAAGTTTTAATACACTGAAATGAAAGGCGTCCATTTGGGGACGCGATGGGGGCCGTTTGCGAAAAAATCCATTTAAAAATAGAACGGGCTTCTTTATTTTATCGTATGATGCCAGAAAATAGCCAAAGATTCGTTACTATTAAATTCTACGATAGTATCATGCGATAAAAGCTGTATGAGATATTGCAACACTCCAAACGTCGTGGAACTTTCCACTGTTGACAGCGACACAAAGCGCCGAACGAGTGCTAAGCGGCGCGCTACAATTATTGTGATTTTAAGTGTTTTTAGTTGGATTTTACCCGTAAAAGTGAGTTATATGCATTCTAAAATTGTGTAGGAATGATAATTACCGATTGGAGAAGGCCATTTCCTTTTTTTCACTTAGTTTTTAGTAAATTTGTGAAGTGACGTATCGCATTCTCGATGGCGTCGCAGCGAAAATATTTTCGAAACGAATGAAATCAGGCGAATGTAGTAATAATATTGGTTTATTTCGCTTATAAAATCGTTATTATTCAATATAGGAAGTATATACTCAAGGAATTAGATGTATTTTGATATTTACACGTCGTTTACAAATGCAACCACGTTTTCATAGTTTATATCTTGGCGGCAAAAACCGAGATTTTTCAATGTGTGTAGAGAAGGCTTGGATTTCTATCGATATGAAACAACAAAAAAATACGGAAAACAAATTTTTTTTTTCGATATTTTTATTTTTGAGAAATTTGGTTATTTGAATATCGGGTTTTATCGGAAAACTAAAATGCAGCTTAAAATAACATACAACTTTTTTTCAATTTGGGCTTATTTACTGAGGAAATCTGGACTGTGTCTCACCATGCGGTGTAAGATCGTTATACCAGCCTGGGGTGACGGGTTCGCCCGTTGTAGTCGACACCGTCCAACTATGCAGCTTTCCGGTAGCGAACGCTTTCGTTTAGCTCGGGCCAAAAGATCAATTGTAGGTAAACCTCTGATCGGTTCAACACGATTCAACGCCTATTCAGTAGCCTCCTCGTGTGAAAGGCTACCCCAGGTAATGCTCTTGCGTCTCAGGCCTCACGGCTAGTGGATCGGTTTCTCCTGGTGGATTTCCCCGGGCGCTACTGGACGGTTTGCGTACCGTTCGACAATTTGAATATTACGATGAATAATTTTACTACATATCTTTTCTACTACTTATGAATAAATTTACTACGTATCAACTGCTTTTATATTCCCTAAGGGGATTCATTTTTCAACGAATACACCAATTCTTCTAAGGATGGTCAGATTATCGACGATCCTACTAAGCAGTATTTTGTTTGTTACCTTTCAGAGATCGCCGCTGCGTTCGCGCTCTGCGTCCCCTGTCTGGCTTTCGCCGCCAAGTACTCTAAGGTCTGTATTTATTAATTTTTCTTTCTTACGGGCATGTGGCGGAGCTTGATGGTGGACTGTTTTGTCCAAGTCTTCTGCGCTCACTTCACGAGAGATACAATGACTATACGTTAAAACTTCCTGAGGTGACGGGCTCGCCCGTTGTAGTTGACGACTCTATTCGACCATTCGGCTACCCGATACCAGGAGATAGCCGGACAAAGGATGCCATGGTCCGCGATAGATTCGGTACACACCGATCACCGCAAGACAAGGGAGAGGATCACTAGAGCGACTTCGAACCTGTAACCAGTCGGGATACTGAATAAATCGGGCAGTAACTGGTAGCGAAGGCGCTCGGTCTGCCCGCTGAGTCAACTGCCCGGTGGGTCTTCTACTGCTGAGTCTTCTACGCTCATCCCGCGGCTGAAAGAACGATCACATATCGTTATACCAGCCTGGGGTGACGGATTCGCCCGTTGTAGTCGACACCGTCCAACTATGCAGCTTTCCGGTAGCGAACGCTTTCGTTTAGCTCGGGCCAAAAGATCAATTGTAGGTAAACCTCTGATCGGTTCAACACGATTCAACGCCTATTCAGTAGCCTCCTCGTGTGAAAGGCTACCCCAGGTAATGCTCTTGCGTCTCAGGCCTCACGGCTAGTGGATCGGTTTCTCCTGGTGGATTTCCCCGGCGCTACTGGACGGTTTGCGTACCGTTCGACAATTTGAATATTACGATGAATAATTTTACTACATATCTTTTCTACTACTTATGAATAATTTTACTACGTATCAACTGCTTTTATATTCCCTAAGGGGATTCATTTTTCAACGAATACACCAATTCTTCTAAGGACGGTCAGATTATCGACGATCCTACTAAGCAGTATTTTGTTTGTTACCTTTCAGAGATCGCCGCTGCGTTCGCGCTCTGCGTCCCCTGTCTGGCTTTCGCCGCCAAGTACTCTAAGGTCTGTATTTATTAATTTTTCTTTCTTACGGGCATGTGGCGGAGCTTGATGGTGGACTGTTTTGTCCAAGTCTTCTGCGCTCACTTCACGAGAGATAGAATGACTATACGTTAAAACTTCCTGAGGTGACGGGCTCGCCCGTTGTAGTTGACGACTCTATTCGACCATATAAAATCGAAGACTATCGCGGTTGTTTGACATTATAAATAGGATAGAAAACGAATTTACCGCGTGAAATTTGTAGCAGCCGACGTTTCGGTGACGTTGCAGCCGCCGTTGTCCAGGGTAGACAGGGCAGACTGGTATAACGATCACATATCGTTATACCAGTCTGGGGTGACGGGTTCGCCCGTTGCAGTCGACACCGTCCAACTATGCAGCTTTCCGGTAGCGAACGCTTTCGTTTAGCTCGGGCCAAAAGATCAATTGTAGGTAAACTCTGATTGGTTCAACACGATTCAACACCTATTCAGTTATTTTATTTTATTTTATTAATTTACAATAACTTCATATAATACGTCATATAAACACCATTTACATAATATGGTTGAGTTGGGAGAGATTGAGCACATCCTATGGTGAAAATGTTTAACCGCATTCCTAACTAGGTCAGAGACCCGTATCTAGGGATGCTGATTTTTGTTTAATTGTATCGACGAGCTGACTCTTTTGATATTATGAACTTAAGTTGCATTGCATAATACATAAGAATATATATATATATATATATATATATATATATATATACATACCTACACATATATATACATAGCAAATAATACACGAGATTTGGTATTAGTAATTCTGCCGTCGATCATCATCCGATATTGGAAAAGTGACTTAAAACTATTAGCATACATTGATCTGGAAGTCTCTAACTATAGAACACCTTTGATAATCCACTATATAGGAATTGTGTCATAGTACATCAAAAATCAATATTATTCACCAAGACGAGATTTTAAAAGTGTATGTTACCAGCCGATTCTAACTTATAAACCTCAAATTGATTCAAACTAGCTAAAACCAAGTGCATAAGGACCTAACAAATGGGTCTAGACACATAGAATACTCATTATTATTCTTCTTCTTCTTTTGGAGAATACATTTTAGTCAGGATAGGAGAATTTCATATATGAAGGAGTTCGTACAAGAGAAAACAGGGCAATCATCATCCGATATTGTGGAAAAGTGACTTAAAACTATTAGCATACATTGATCTGGAAGTCTCTAACTATAGAACACCTTTGATAATCCACTATATAGGAATTGTGTCATAGTACATCAAAAATCAATATTATTCACCGAGACGAGATTTTAAAAGTGTATGTTACCAGCCGATTCTAACTTATAAACCTCAAATTGATTCAAACTAGCTAAAACCAAGTGCATAAGGACCTAACAAATGGGTCTAGACACATAGAATACTCATTATTATTCTTCTTCTTCTTTTGGAGAATACATTTTAGTCAGGATAGGAGAATTTCATATATGAAGGAGCTCGTACAAGAGAAAACAGGGCAATCATCATCCGATATTGGAAAAGTGACTTAAAACTATTAGCATACATTGATCTGGAAGTCTCTAACTATAGAACACCTTTGATAATCCACTATATAGGAATTGTGTCATAGTACATCAAAAATCAATATTATTCACCGACACGAGATTTTAAAAGTGTATGTTACCAGCCGATTCTAACTTATAAACCTCAAATTGATTCAAACTAGCTAAAACCAAGTGCATAAGGACCTAACAAATGGGTCTAGACACATAGAATACTCATTATTATTCTTCTTCTTCTTTTGGAGAATACATTTTAGTCAGGATAGGAGAATTTCATATATGAAGGAGCTCGTACAAGAGAAAACAGGGCTATTTCACTTGAAATCTCAATTCTCTGCATACTTTGAATATCTTTATACATATATTAGTACATATACCATATATTATTACATATATATTAGTACATATAGTAATACATAGCAAATAATACACGAGATTTGGTTTAGTTAGTAATATATAATTTAATAAAACAACTTAAATTATTAGCGAGAGCAATTGAGACTCCGCATACATTGGACCCCTTTCAAGCAGGTACTTCTTTATAAGTATTTTGAATGAATTTAAGTTGTTTGCATTCTTATAACTCTCATTTAAATTATTATAAAATCTCGGCGCAAGGAAGTAAAAATGCCTTTGGGCAAATGAGGACTTTACAATCGGAATATTATAATTCGACCCAGTAGCTTGCCTTGTGTTTTTAGTTTGTTGGCTTCTTGTCTGCTGATCCTTGATTCTGTGAAACTCAATTCAGTAGCCTCCTCGTGTGAAAGGCTACCCCAGGTAAGGCTCTTGCGTCTCAGGCCTCACGGCTAGTGGATCGGTTTCTCCTGGTGGATTTCCCCGGGCGCTACTGGACGGTTTGCGTACCGTTCGACAATTTGAATATTACGATGAATAATTTTACTACATATCTTTTCTACTACTTATGAATAATTTTACTACGTATCAATTGATTTTATATTCCCTAAGGGGATTCATTTTTCACTGGACTGTTACGGGATGACATAACGATTCTAGTAATACCGCAGACTTCTAAATCGGTCTAAGCGTTTAGAAGTTAGGATGGAATAAAGAAACAGAAATTTGCGGTCAGGGGAAATTTTCGATCACTACAACAGAATTAGGTTTTTGAAATTGAATTGAAATTCAGACTTTCAATATTGAAATTCAATATTGTTTTAATTTTCAGGCAACCTCTGGCGGCGGCGGGGCGACTAGCAGCGGGCAGCGGACGCGGGAGAGCCGGCGCGCGACGAAGAGCGACGCGCGGCTTGCCGGGCAGCGCGGCAGGCGGCGAGCCAGGCGGAGCGGCGGCAGGCGGTGAGCCAGGCGGCGAAGGAGGCGGCGCGACGGCCGGCCGAGGAGGCCGCGGACGACGGGGGAGGGTAGCCGGCGGGGCACGGCGGGGCGCGGGCAGAGGTGGACGGCCGGGGGTATATAGACGCGGTAGGCACGCCGCCATGCGAGCTGTGGTCGGTGAGAATGTCTGGTGTCAAGGTGGTGAAATTGTAGAAGTATGTAAGACCGATGAAGACGTCCCCGCTGTATTGAAAGAGATGGTGGATGAAACTGAGAGGGTTCGTCGTGATTGTCGCGCTAGGGAGTCAGCAAGACGTCGACAGCGGGACGTCGGCACGAATGCGGACGAAGGCGACGAGAATGAGTTGTCGTTAGACGCGGAATCCGTCATAGCGCGGGAACTGTTCGGTGGCGATAGGGCGGCTATTTACGCGGCTATGTACGCGATAGGGCGGCTTTATTTTTATGACATGTTTGTTTTATTTTTATCAAATGACTGTTACTGTAAAATTTTTGTACTGGAAATTTAGTAAATACTATTTTGTACTAGAAATTTAGTACCAATAAAAAGCATAAGTCGCATAAAAAATAAAGAAACGTATAATTGTATACCTAATATACCTACCAACTAATAAAAGTTTTTATTTTAGTCGGTTCAATTGCTTTGTTTGTTTTTATGACGTTTGTTTTATTTTTATCAAATGACTTACTGTAAAATTTTTGTACTGGAAATTTAGTAAATAAAAAAAAATGGTTTGTTGAGTTTTCTTCTACGAAATTTTAATGATGGATCGGTGTACCGAATCTATCGCGGACCATGGCATCCTTTGTCCGGCTATCTCCTGGTATCGGGTAGCCGAATGGTCGAACAGAAATTTATAGCAGCCGACGTTTCGGTGACGTTGCAGCCGCCGCTGTCCAGTCTACCCTGGACAACGGCGGCTGCAACGTCGCCGAAACGTCGGGTGCTACAAAGTTCACGCGGTAAATTCGTTTATAAAGCTATTTATAATGTCAAACAACCGCGATAATCTTTGATTTCATAATAATTGCAAAGGCATGATACAAATGTGGTTAAAAAACGAATTTACCACGTAAAGTTTGGACACCAACGTTTCGGCGACGTTGCAGCCGCCGCTGTCCAGTCTACCCTGGGCAACGTCGCCGAAACGTCGGGTGCTACACACTTCACGCGGTAAATTCGTTTATAAAGCTATAATGTGAAGCAACCGCGATAGTCTGATTTCATAATAATTGCAAAGGCATACAAAAGTGGTTAGAAGTTTTTCGAATGTATTGAAAACTTGACGCTTATTAGATGTCCAATAACTAATTATTATACTCCAGTCACATTTCATAGAAGAAACTAGAAAATCACACTCCGAATTTGCCTAAACAAATGAGATCGCACCGCGGCGATATTGCATAGACAGGCGCGCTGCCTAATTTTATCGATATTCGCGAAATCGCGGGGTGCGCATACCTATTTGTTTACGTAATTAGTATAGAAGAATTACCATATTTTGAGTGTGATTTCCTATAGTTTTTCTATGAAATGTGACTCTTTAGAGTATAATAATTAGTTATTAGACATACAATAAGCACATAATAACACAATATATTTGAAAAACTTTATCCACTTTTGTATTATGACCTGTCAAAGTTAATGCCAAATTTTCGTCACCGACTCGCAAAAGTTTGGATTTTTCTGTAATATCAGACAAAGCTGAAAGAACTGGTATGATTTTATAAGAAGTGTAGTGTAGTGGAAAAGTTATTATGAAAGAATTTCATATAAATAAAGTCCCTAAGTAGTCAGAAATACAAAATTAAAAAAAAAAAATTTACGAGGAGACATCAAATTTTTCTTAGTTATTATGACTGAAAAACTAAATATTTTTGTATGCAAAGAAGTAAAACAAAATAATGGTTTTGGTAAAGCATTTAATAAAGAACATAACTGTAAATACAATTTCCGCATAGACTTTCGTATTTTGTGATAAAAACATCGAAATGATAAATAGGCGAGTTTTTTCACTTCGCCAAATTTGTAATTTGTCTCCATTATTATCTTAATTGATTTACGAGATAAGGTTATAATGTTTTATATGTCAAATTTCAATGCGATCATTTTACAGTTCTTCTTTTTATGATCTGTATAGTGGTTTACAAGTTATGGTCGTTTTTATCAAGGTCGTCGATTGTGCGCGCGAAAAGGTCGCGCGCGAATGGGACGGCTGAATTTTATTCCGCGAGGAGAGGGGTTAAGAAAGACTATGTATATAGAACATTCTTATACTTAGTCTAGTTCTAGTGGGCACTGCGCCAACTGTCAACTCGAAGAGAAAGAGCGTCCGATGCGGTCCAACTTTGAGCTGTTAAGCGGCCTCCCACCGCAAAGCTTGCTGTGACGTCACACTGTGAATGCATTTCTCTTCTTGACATTTCAATAGCGCAAGAGTGTCAGCCGACGCAGCACCACGTCATAAATCAAGCGACATTGCTAATGGAGGGATATAAGCCGACAACTATGACCTTTGCTGTGCGGACACACTAAGGCGAAATGATATCTTGCATATTTATTTATGAAAGTCTCTCATTTTCCAGCTAACTATTCGACTTTTTGACGATCATATTTTAAATGAATTAATGAAATTTTATTATAGTTTAATCAGGAGTAATAAATTATTAGAAAATATAGGATATAAATGATGAAAGATTACTATAATGAATACAAAAATGAATATTTATTAACCTTTTATGTACTAAATCAAAAATCTTTTATCGCACATGATTTTTTGGGATGAATAAGGCACTTGTATAAATCAGAAACTATTGTTCAGAAAGCTAGTTTTTATCATTGGAATTAAGTAAGTATGCTATTACATTACAAAACCTACAAATGGACATTACTTATTAAATTACTTAGGTTTTTTTTATTATTTAGACTTTAGATTACCGGTGTAAAAGTTACGAATAAGCTAACTTTCTTCAAACTGGCGAGTATGCAGTAGCTGGTATCTCACATACATATTTAATTACGACCGTGTGGCATAGTGGTTAGTCGCCTGATCTTACATTGTAAAGTCCCGAGTTAGATTCCCGTATGGGTCACCATTTTCCGTTGGGATCAAATTAACGGAATTGCATTATCAATTCTGTCGATCGAATGCAATAACAAGACACACACTTACAGACTTGTTACACGCACACATACATATAACACGTCATAGTAGGGTTGGTTGTAAGAGATTGTCATATGACAATAAACCCGCCCATTGTGACATTTTCACAATAAAGAGTATCAACAAATACCGGCTAAACGTGACCACCATTCAACAGGCGTAAGACCGCGTGTGGGTAGGTGAAGCAATTAGGGAGATATTTATTAGATGCTCGTAATTTTGACTACGTATCTATAGTGGCTTAGCTTGATACCCTTATAATATTTTAGATTATAAATATATAGCTATTTTAAATTGTTCATATATTTGTTCATAAACATAACAAAAATGAAACGTTGCTTATAAAAATATAATTAAGTAAAATACACAACTCTTGCAACATTCTTTATAATTGCAGCATTCAATATCTAGTAATATTTTTGGATAAAACAAACAAATATTATATACTTTTGATCTACATATTATACACTATTTTTGGAAAGAAATATAGTCTTTATTTAATTTGTATAGCATAACTGAGCGCAACGCTGCACGCAGACATTGTCTAGCCTTGTCGCAAAAAAAAAACTAATATTATGTACTTTTGATCTACCTATTATACACTATTTTTGGAAAGAAATAGTCTTTATTTAATTTTATAGCATAACTGAGCCAAGCGCTGCCTGCAGACATTGTCCAGCGTTGTGGGAACCCTATGCTATCAAAATATATTTTCTTTTTCAGGGCACCCTTTAGGTTAAAATTAGAAACCAAACTTAAATTTTTAAAACATCGGTTGAGATGCCTCACAATTTCCTTCAATTAGCAAAGGACTTATGGAAGGATTTTGAGCGAGATGTTCCTTCGGAAAGGAGGTTGACTAAATAGCCGGCAATTAGCCGGCGAAGAGCGCAGATTGTAAGAATGCAACGCATTGAACACGTGTGATTCGATCGTTTACGCAAATTGACCGGCAAAAATTCAAATTGATCTCGGCCCAAAAAGGCATCGACGATTGTACGAAATTTCAAGTCTATACGTCCGATATTTCATGATTTAATATGACTACTTCGCCCTATGTTGGACTGATTTCAATTACAATCTAATAAATTCTTGCCATGACCGAATGATCCATGCATGCCAAATTTCACATCAATCGGATTAAGCGTTTACGCGCTATCGTGGAGAAATACATACACAGACACATTGATAGACGTCAATATTGAAATGGTTTTAATTATCTCAGGGTGGCTCAAAATAGATATTTTCGTCTTGCTATTACAAAAAAAAAGTGCGTTTACAAAACTTTCCCTCTCGGTCAATTGGTGGGCCGGAAAAGTAATATGACGAAGTTGCAACAGATCTTGCAATATTTTTCGGGATTCCTTGCGAACATCTTTGAAAATAGCGTTAAAATACAAGAGATTGATATACTTAAGATCTCCTTTTAGATATTTTTGGTGAGAAATAAAGTCTTTACTTAAGGCGATAGAATAGGCCAAATTGCTAAATAGACCTATCTTTGAACTCCTATTTCTCCTAAATGGATGGTGATAATACATGAAAAAAAATATATGGTATGTGTAATATGATCAATAACAAATTTGTTGTCTCGTTTGTTTATTATTACTGTTAGTTTTGACAGAAAAAAATATCTCCCCTATAATTTTATTCAAGAATTTTTATATTTTTTTCAAACGCCTGAAGAGAAATTATAGAAAACAAACAAAACCTAAAAAACAAGTGAAATATTTTGAAGAATTAAAAAACCCGAATGTCCATACAAAAAGTAAACTACTGTATTTATAAATATTAAAAATATTTTATTCGCGCTAAAAAGCACGTTTGTTAGAGAATAAAGTTCTGTGTTCAAACAATATTCGTTGAAACGAAGTTCAATTTAGGGAGTATTCGCTACGTACGACTTGCTCGCTACTTTGTCGCGTCGTTTCTCTATAAACATCCAGTGCTTAAAGACTATTGCGCATTCTGTGGGTCAGTCGACAGACCATGTCCAAGGACCGACGAGCTGGGCTTCACGTTAACCGGGCCTATTGACCCGGCTTTTATAGAGTCACGTCGCAGGGCTGCGCGCCATGCGGCAGGTATCTCAAAACGCTGCCGTCGCCCCACTTAGTCGGTTGCCCTCGACGCTCAAGTAATAAAACGGTTTCTTATTTAAAAAATGGGTTTTATGTTTATCGATATAAGTACATTCGAATGTCCTCAATCAGAACTTTTATTTGATACTAAACACGATATACTTATCTTAATTTATTGATAATTGTACTTTTAGACAATTACTTTTATGACATTTGGACATTTTACGTACCCTATATTACTCGAGACTAAATAACGATTTTAACAATACTACACATATTTGTGTTTAGACGTATGTTTAGAAAAATGTTTAGAAGTTGTGTGGGAATAAATAAACGTAAGACATACATACATGAAACCTGAATACATTACACTCCTTTTTGTTGTTGGGCAGTCATGTAAAAATAGAAAATTACCTTACACCTGCAAATATCTCAAATTTTCAAACGGCACCATGGTGCCGGTTCACATACGACATACTGTTAAGTATGTAGATCTGAGCACCGCACTTATATGAAGTCGCAGAATCTGTGCTCGCGCCCACCTTATACTTGAGATTGGGTGGCCAACCGTTCATTTCTTCGTATATGCGGCGTCAGGTAAACATCTACCCGCACTGTCATTGGCAGTTTAGGCAGCTAACTGCCGTTTAACATCTAACACATTACAGTCGTTTTAACAGCCGGCTACATGGTGCCGGTCCACATGCGACAAACTGATACACATACGCTCTGAGCACAACACTTATATGGAGTCGCAGAATCTGTGCTCGCGCCCGCATAATACTTTCGATCGGGTGGCCAACGGGTCATTTCTTCGTATAGGTGGCATCAATTAACAAACATCTACCCGCACTGTCTTTAGCAGTATAGGCAGCTAACTGCCGTTTAACAGTTTGGGAGTTGATGGGCCCTTGCTGAGTTGGCCACGAAGACCTATTCTGTTCAGGGTTGGTCACACTCACGGGTCAACACCTATCCGACGGCCTCTATGCACGAAGTGCGAGCCTGGGTAGGAATCTGGCCCTATGGTTAGTTTGCCCGGGGAATCAACCTTCTGGTGCTCCTGGACGGTCTGCGCACCGTGCGGCATAAGCCAATCGATTGCGCACTCTGACTAGCAGTCAGGGGAGCCTAGAAGCAGTACTGTTTCCTATAGAGCGGGGGTGGTTGCGGACCTTACGGCGACTGCTCTTGAAACGACCATCGGCTACCCGATCCTGGGTGAACAGCCGGGCAAAGGACGATGTGGTCCGCGATAGATTCGATATACACCGTTTCACCGCTTCGCTTCGCTTCGCAGGCGACCTCGAACTCGTAACCAATCGAGAGACTGGAGTAATCTGGTCACAATTGGAAGTAAGGGCGTGAGTGTAAGCCCGCTGGGTAACACTCCTGGCTATCTCGCGGTTAAGGCGTTGGCCTCTTACGGGTTTGTGGCGGAGCTAGACGGTGGACTGTTTTGTCCAAGTCTTCTGCATTCACTCCAGGGAGATAGAACGAGTAATCGTTAAAAAACTTCCTGAGGTGACGGGCTCGCCCGCTGTAGTCGACAACCCTAGTTTCCGTTTAACAGTCGTAATAACTTCATGGTGCCGGTCCACATACGACATACTGATAAATAGATCTGAGCACAGCACTTATATCAAGTCGCAAAATCTGTGCTCACGCTGTTCATGGATTAAATAAATTATGTTTTTAACCTCAAGGGGTAGATTTCTACACCTAAGTTCGTAAAGGATTAAATCAATCAAGAAACACACCTCCCAATAAAATTGATGTATTAAGGGACACTTGATTAATATCCCTACTCCATTTATTTGCCGAAGAGTTACCGTCAAATTATTCACTTTTAATTGGTGCGAATTTCCAGTTACAATAATCATTAATCTTAAAACATTAGTGATAAATTACACTTATCCACTTTATCGAGAAACTTGTAGAAATTGATTCTCTCGAAATGGTTCAATCAATCAACGCCCCTGAGGACAATATTAAATATATTTGGTTAGTTAATTATTATAACAGGGAATGGAGGCAGTAAATATGCTATGGAATCACAGGGCATAAAAGTGCGCAATCAGTGGCTCGCTGAGTTACTGATGCTAGGCGTGTAGAAAATTACAGAAATTACTAAAACGAATATCGTCTGTAATAACTCATGTTTTGAACCTGGTATCGAATGGCTTGGTGCAGCTTGGGCCATAAGATATAATGTGTTCACGGGTCGTTCCAGTTCACGATTCAGTTTCTATTCAGCAGCTTACTCGTATGAGAAACCCCTGGAACGACTCCCGCATCCCAGGGCCTCACGGCTGATGGATCGGTTTCCCCTCGGTGATTGCCACTCGTAACTACTGAACGGTTTGCTCGTCAGCCATTCGATTGTGCCCTCTGACTAATTGCTGAAGGAGTCGGAAGACTATGGAAATATACTATCTCCTAAGCAGCGGGGGTGGATGTTAAACTGTCGCCATGCCACTCTTAAAACGACATAGCGGCCACCCGATCGAGTAGAGCCCGCGCAAGCGACCGTAACCAGTCAGGAGAATGGATGTATCCTGAAGGTTAATTCCAAACGAAGATATCCTGCCTAAACTGGTAGTTAGCGGGTGAGGCTGCCCGCTGTATACCTTTTCCGGTGCCTCGCCGTAAGGCGTCGGTCTCTAACGGGTTAGTGGTGAACTAGACAGTAGATTGTCTTGTCCCCAAATCTTCTACGCTCATCTCACGGCTGAAATAACAATTATATTAATTATATCGTTATACCAGCCTGGGGTGACGGGTTCGCCCGTTACAGTCGACACCGCCCTACTGTCGAACTCTTAGGGCTGTTAGCGTAGTTTGACTGTGGATAGTTATTTTCACAATGTATTTGCTTTTCACTCCAAGGAAAACGGTGTGATGGCGAGTATCTTCTTCTTTAACTAACAGTAATAACAATCTTTTATCGATTATTATGTATGAAAATATTTATAGCTGAAATATTTCGGGAATAACATTAAATTATGTAATTAAGGATTGATAAAAATATACTTTTGGATTAAAATAATTTTGTTAATCTCTACCATGGTTTACGCGTTGAAAATAAGTGCTAGAGTTGAAAATGTGTTGCTAGAACCATATTCTCGGCATTTTAAAGCATTTGGCGATAATCATAACCTATTTAATTTTAAAGACAGCATAAAATAACCTTTTAAACGACTACAATAACTTCTGAATTTAATATGTTTTTAAATTAAAGTTCAAATAAATTCAATAATATTTCATTATTTTCTTGGTATTTTATCCTTTTTCTGCTAAAGTTTACTGAAGATTTACTGAAATCTGATAGTTATTACTCCTATGGAGAGTTCATAAACTTACTGACTTGGAAATTGACAGAGATTTATATTATTTTGAAAATCGTAATCTAAAAATCATAATGCCAATATGAATTGGTACTATCGATTCAAATTCAAATTCAAATAAGGTATTCATTCAAAAATACTCAATTAAATTGTATTTATTGCATAATCTGCCTAACTAGGTCATAGCCCGTACTAAGATTGACTCTACGTATAGCAATAATTTATTCACATATATATAGTATTAAAATTAAAGATACAAAATATTATAAAATATAAAACAGATAAGTGAATTCAAATTAAACTTATAATGATATATAAATATATCGATATAGCATGATCATGGAAATAAATATTATTTTAAAATATTGCAATATTAAGTTTATAGAACAAATAAATAAATAATATAAAATGTATTACAATGTATGACAAAAATAATAATGCAAAGTCCTTTATTTCAATTCTCTCAAGTTGAAGTAAGTGTTGTGTAATTTTTAATTTTTATTGGATTTACTAAATATTTCGGCATGTTTTTATGGATTCTTTTAGATTGTTATAAATTTTGGGCCTTATAAAGCCAAATTGTCTTTGGGCAAAAGATTTTCGGGTTTTCTGTAAAATGTGCTTAAAGGTTGTAGAGCTCCTCGTTGCAATTTTAGGTTCAGTTTTAAAATGAACATCTATGTTTTTTATGTAGTTAATGACTTTTTCTTACATATACCTGCCTGATGGCTAATATCTTTAGCTCTGCGAACAAGTCGTTTTAGGAGTACCTTCGGTATTTCAACGTGCCAATTACTCTTATAATATAAAAATGATTAAATAATCACATTGCTTCTCACTTCTTTCTAACTGTATGCATAATTTTTACTAATTATTATTTTTATTTCCGTTACAGCTTTGCGGTAGATTACAAATATTTAATAGATTTATATAAAATTTTAAGGACTATATAGCTATTTTACCATTTATCCTAGTCGTTACTGTAATTATAAATAAATTCGTGGTTTCTCGTCTCGTAAGAATGCATCAATGACTGCTGTCGTAACAGCAGTCGAAGATTGTAGCGGCGGTGTAGCAGCGGTAGCAGAATCGTAGCATGTGAATAATTATTTTTAACCGACTTCAAAAGAGTAGGTAGTTATCCATTCAGTTATATATCTTTTAAAAAATGTTTTTTACCTCAGAACTAAGCCATTTATGAACCAATTTGAATTAAAAAAAAATTATTTGAAAATATATACTTGCAGTTTAGTCCCATTTTTGTCAAAATCCTATTCTGATGGTGGGATCCATGAGCAATTGAGAGAACTTCTCAAATAGTATAATATGAAGTAGAAAATGTACATGTTGATCCAATTAAATTTGTATTAATAAGCATTTTAATTGTTTTAATTTAAATTTTTATTTTTTTATGTAATAATTATTTAGTAATTTGATTAGATACATCTAAACAATATTTTATAAAGTCTGCCTTAGAACAGGCCCTGGCCTAGTTAGGCGACTTTTATTCATTACTCTATCTCCTCAAGAATCAGTTTTTTGCTAACGTCTTATATATATGTATGTATATACAACATGATATGGTAAACTGTACAAACGAACTTGTGTAATACTATAAATAAATAAATAAATAAACTCCAATAACAACGTATTTTTTTATGGTAAGCATGCCTGATTCTACACCCTGGATTAGCTCGAGTAAGAGGGGAATCCTAAACGGTCTACAACACAGACACGAAATTTTGTATACTCATTTAGTTATGATAGCCTGTTCGGAGTTACACCATGACATGGCTGCTGCACCCAGGATTGGCTCCAGACGAGGGAACTCCTTAACGGTCAACAGCGCAGACACGTAACTTTGTATATGCATTCAATTATGACAGACCGTTTTAAGTTTTACCAAGGCAGGACTGCGGCACCCGAGGTTGGCTTCCAACGAGGGAACTCCCCAACGGTCAACAGCACAGACACAAAATTTTGTATACGCATTCAATTATGATAGGCCGTTTGAAGAATCACCATTACATAGCTGCTGCACTTACAAAAAAATGAGTCAGTTTTTTTTTAATAAAATTTTGTGTATTATATTTTTAAAATTAGTTACAAAAAATCGTTACTCACTATATTATATCATAAATGTATGTTATTTAACGTTACTTTATTGGTAGAAAAATAAATTATGATTAAATCAACCATTTTTAAAAGAATTTAATTATTTTAATGAGGGTTTTAAAACACAAGTCTGCAGTAGGCAACAGACAGTAAATTACTCAGATTTGATTTTCAAATTTAATTATTTTTCTACCAAATTTGATAGACTATCATGAATTACGCTATCTCATAAAAACATACATTATTCATTGGGGATATATTATTATTTATATTTAAAATACGAATAATCACTAAATATACTCTCTTGTGCATTGACATACAATTTCAATTACACTTATCATTTTAGTCACTATTCAATATTAAAAATATTTTTAAACTCAGGAACCTGGTTTTCTGTGTTTTAATTTACACACAATACATAGAGGCTAAAACTATTGAAATCTTGTAATGTTTGCTAAAATCGTAGCCGCCGTAGCACTCGTAGCAGATGCAACCACCGAAGCGTAGCTATCGTAGCACAGCCTGTGAGTACGAGAGTGGCGGCGAGTTGGGGTACTACGATGAAAATCAATTACCGGGCGAAGCGTGTCACGGAGCGCAGCGTAGCAAATTACACTTTCCAGCGGACGATAAGGGAGATGAAAAGTAAAACGTCACCCTTCTGCCTACGACGAGTCGTAGCCGACCCGCAGCGCACGTAACAGACGCGAGTGATTACAGTAGGCGCACTTTTGTTGCCTAATGTAATCACTTTATAATTACATGACACGTAGAAATAATAATACGAAAAATAAACTTATGGTATGATGCTAGGCCGCAAACGAAATAATCTTAAGTCAAATAGGACTATACCTTAGGGTTCCGTACTAAAGCAGACAAACAAGACCATATTGGAGAGACTTCATTGTATGTACGTCGACGTATGCGAACGTCAAATATTTCGGATAATTTCAAAATATATGGTATAATCATAGATCCTACTTGCCAACACCTAATTAAACCATCCAAAATGAAGGCTAAAAGCTTTATTTCAATAAAACAATAAACAATTAACTATATAAACAGAATAAAAAACACTATTAGCGTTAACAAATTTAATTACAGTATTTATAGTTATTTTTTAAGGGTTTTTTTATAAAATATTTGTTATTTTTGTGTTTATACATATATATTTTCGGAATGTACTCAATCAGGCCATACTTTTGACAATAAAGATGATATATTTTTGTTAATTTATTGATATTTAGTGATTTGGCCATTTAGACAACTATTCACTTGATATTTTGACAAGTTACCCTATGGCACTCGGAATGACGTAACGGTTTTAAGAGCATAACACTTCTTAATCGGTTCAAGAGTTTAGAAGGTTCCCGCTGGGCTAACTACCCGGTGCCGGGCGGTAAGGGTTGGTCTCTCGTGGGCTAGTTGGCGGAGCTTGATAGTGTCTTCTACGATCATCCCGTATCCGAAATAACGATCAAATGTCTCTATACCAGTCTGGAGCGTCGGGTTCGCTTGTTGCAGTCGATATCGATCAACTGTAGAATGTAACAATTCGGCCAAATCTGGAACTGAGGGCGTCAGGTCGGGTCGCTGGGATTTTTAACAGTGCCTGCAGTAAGTCTTTGGACTCTTGCAGGTTGTCGTTTGTGCTAGACAGTGGAATGTCCTTGTCCACTAAGTCTTCACGTTCAGTCCGTGGAATTCAGATAGAATGATCTGATGTCGTTAAAACTCCCTGGTATGATGGGTTCGCCCGCTGCGTTGACACCACCATATGTCATAGGAAACATTCATTTTCAGGCTCCCCGGCCTGGTTAAGCAGTGGTACCTATGCGCAACCACCAAGGGCGCCCCAAGCAGTTCACCCAGCGCTCTGCAGATCACAACTGCCTGCCTACACAATTAATAGCTATATTTTAAACGATAGTTGAGGAAAACCATGTTTATATGAAATATGTTCTGTGTTTATATGAATTTAATTCTGGGCTGTACATGCGGGAACACGAAATTCGGGAGCGGTTTATACAAATTTCACTGTATTTGTGTCGACTAAAATATACACCAAGCCTGCGAAAGCACTCGCCATCCGTATTATATTTGAGATCTTTCATCATACGAACCAAAATTATATGCAAAATATAAGTGGATGAATCTACGTTTATTAATACGCTTAATAATGAAAAAGCTCATGAAGCAGAATAATAAAAAAAACTGGATTTTTATATATATTTCATTCGGCATGGCGTGTCTACGGTTTTGCCGACGGAGCCTTTATCATTGTTACGTAATATATTTTTAGTTCAAACTCTGGCTATACTGTTTGTCCGGCCGGTTTGGCACCTATTGGTTCCATGCAGCTTGAACTTGATGATATGTTTGTTACATTAGATCGGCGCAACTCACGGTTATAGTCTCATCCGGTAGCCTCCTTGAAGAAGGACGCTGCAAATACTGGCCCACTCGTGGACTGTAAGCCCAGTCGTGGTCAGATGGGATCCGCGATTCCAATCTGGGATTCTCCTCGCTGGGCGACTAACGCGTCATGCGACGTTAGGCAATGGATTGATCACTTCGGTGAATAAATTAGAGAGGCTGGTAACGTACGTTTCCTAAGCAGCGGAGGTTGTTGTTGACCTGATATTAGCCACCTTTAAAACGATCTTTAGGCCACCCAATCGCGTGTGAGATTGACGCTCAAAGGGGTCGACGGTCCGCGACAAATTCGAACTGAATTACTACTAACATCAGGTAGATACCGCGCAAGCGACTTCGAATACGTGACCAGATCGGAGAACGGAGAATTCCGGCCAAATCTGGTAGGGCGGGCATGATGTTTGCCTGCTGGAAGCACTTCCCAGTGCCTCGCAGTAAGGTCCTAGTTATTTACGGTCTGCTGGCGTAGCTTAACTGTGGATCGTATTATCGTAAGGGAGAGGACCATGCAAGCGACCTCGAACTCGGAACCAATCGAGAGACCGGAGAAATCTGGTCACAATTGGAAGCAAGGGCGCGAGTGTCGGCCCGCCAGGTAACATTACTGGCTATCTCGCGGTAAAGGCGTTGGTTTCTTGCGGGTTGTGACGTAGCTGGATGTTGGATTGTTCTGTCCAAAGTCTTCTACGTTCACTGCAGGGCGACAGAACGAAAAAATAGTTAAAACGTCCTGTGGTGACGGGCTCGCCCGTTGTAGTTGACACCGCAAGTTGTGGATCGTATTGTCCATTAAGTCATTACGTTAATTCCATGGCATATATGTAGAATAGCATGATATCGATATAACTTTCTGGAGTGGCGGGTTCGCCCGTAGTAATCGACATTTCTCAATGGCCGGCTAGGTAACGTCATATTTTTATCAGCATCGGAATCAGGTAATTTCGATTTATTTCCATATTTAAATTGTAATCTTTTCATTTGTATTACAGCAATAATCACCATAAACACCATTGCACAGTATTTTTGATCCGGTGCACGTGCTTAATGCTGATATGTAATTTTTTTCTTTTATTCTACTGAACTTCTATACTAACATCATATATTCATACTTTTGCGTACGCTTTTAATAAGTTCATTAAACCCAAGAGAGCTTCGTCATAACATTCATGATAATATATATGCGTGTTTGCTTATATATACTAGATTTAGCCGTTCCGGCATTACTGCCGGCCCTCGCCCCCTGAAAATCAAAGCGCTGTCCGGCATTAGGAGATGTCCTTTCACCATATTATTCACTCCGCAACCCCTCTCTATCGCCCCCTACCCCCCCCCTCTTTCCCTCATCTCTTTACCCCTCGGCCCATCTGCGGTCGCTGCAAGTCTCCTCGCCGTCATTCGCTCCCGGCCATGCGTGAAATACTTTTATATGCCGCAAAATTTCGCATCCAGGGCAAAATTTAGGGATTGGGGACAAACATACCGCGGTTTGTGAAATCCGGCTCGGCGGGCCTACCCGCCCTCTCTTTGTAATATCTTAGTCGAACCTTAAATGAAATAGGTGCTCGATCTAGCCGCCAGTATGCGACTGTGCCAGCGTGACATCCGATTTCTGCCCATTTCGCACTTTGCTCTGGAACACTTTAAGCATAATTATGGGTTACGGGAAAATAATCAATGTAAAGTTTTTTTTGAAATTTCGTTTTTAATATTAACTAATTTAAAATATACATTTTAGCCAGGTATTTTTTTGAATGAGTAAACAATATATTTTAAAACAAATATACATACTTAAAAATAAATAGAGTTTCTAAAATAAATATATTTCACTTAAAATACCTAATATAAGTAAGTATCCTTTTATATGTATATCCCGAAGTAACACTTCATATACGTCACACCCATATTTAACCCTTGGAGTAAATGGGTATTTTCATGGATGCATCTGTCTCTTTTGCAGGATTTTCGGCGACATCGACCTTAAAGTACTATAACTACGAAACTACTACACCAATCATAAAAAGAACAACTGCACAATGATTGCATTGAAATTTAGAATATAGAATATTGAAATATCATTTTGTAAAACAATTAGATAATTATGAATAAATATGAGAACGTCAAAGAAGTGAAAAAAAACGCGGAACCAGATCTGGTCGTATCATACTCAACGGATAATTGTTTCAGAACCAGATTTGGTCGTATCATACTCAAGGCGTTATAGTCGAGTATCGTTATTGCTTTGGAGACTGTTGTCGAGCGATTAATTTTCATACAATATCTGGCCTATTAGGTGATTGCTCCGAATATACAGATGACTGTCATCAATGTCCCTGTGTACGTCTTAGAAACGCACTCAGCTAGTATACTTTGCAAATGGCAAGCTAGTATACTTTGCAAATATTGGACTACCGGAGATTTCATCGAGACAAGTAAAAATCGCTACAATATTATAAGAAGTCCCTGAGCAAGTTTTCCTATAATATTAAATATTATTTCTGGTGTAGGGGTTTTGATTTTTAAAGTAAGAGGGATATATTTCAGCACAATCTCTTTACATACAAGCAAAATAAAGATCGGAAATTTCTGGCCAATTGTGTATATTTCTATGTACACGTGTTCATGTGTTATGCTTTCTTTGTAACGCTGTTTTCGGCACGTAAGTAAAAGGGAATGTTTCGGACAGTAATAAAATCACACCCGTATCAAGGCCAGCACACTTTATTGCCAATAGTCGTAGAAAAATAGACTCTAACGGAACATGCCGTACCACTGTCGACGCGAAATTAAATGGGGTAAAAACAATACGAAAAAATATGAGTTGCGTTCGAAATAAAAATTGAAGGCAAGGAAATATTTGATACACCATCGTAGCTTTTCGTAGGATAGCATCTTTTGGAAATTGATATAAGCACGTTAACTCCCGGTGACAGTTCAAGCACAAGTTCCTGTTTATGTATTTTATAATACAACACAATACAATTTCATTTTTCTCCAGTAGGTTAGTTACTACTACACTTGGACGCGACATTGCGTCTAACATTCTCAGTAATGTAATTAATTATGGAAAATTAACTTTCGTAATAGTTGTGACTATATAAATATATCTAGGTAATTTATATTCGGCATTAGAATCATCAATGTCAACCATCAGGATATGTTTCATTATTTTACACCAAGGTACACATGGGATATGAATTCAGCGTTATTTAAATCTCTCATGTCATATATTGGAATTTTGACTAAGCTATAGACTATTAATTTTTAAATTGGTCCTGTCGCTTGCTCCCACAGCGTATGCTACTCGTCTGAGCGCAATACATACGTAGCACTCTCAGGCGTACAGTCGTAGTTTGTTCATTGCTGCGTCATGTTGCCACCCTGAGATGAGCAGTGGGGCGGTGTCGCTTACAAAGAGCGAACACGTTACCCCATGCTGGTAAAACGATATGTGATCATTCTTTCAGCCGTGGGATGAGCGTAGAAGACTTAGAGACGATACAAATCGACTGTTTAGCTACGCCAACATGCCTGTCAGAAGCCAACGCCCTATGGCGAGGCACCGTGAAAGGCACCCAGCCGGCAGCCTCTCCTCCTGCCTACCAGTTTTGGAGGATATCTCCATCCAGAAATAACTATCAGGATACCTACAACCTCCCTACTGATCACGAGTTCGAAGTCGCTTGCGCGACCTCTCGTATGCCAAGCGGTGATTTAGTTTGAATCTATCGCGGACCAAAGGCATCTTTTGTCCGGCTCTCAATTTAGGATCAGGTAACCTAATGGTCATTTCAAAAGTGGTTGACAACAGGTTAACATCCACCCTCTGCTGCTTAGGAGACAGTATGTTTACATAATTTCCAGACTCCTTCAGCAATTAGTCAGAGTGCACAACCGATTGGCGTCGCCAGGCGGTGCATAGGAGAAACCATACATCACTATAGTACGGTCCAAAGGAACGTTCCGGTGAGGCAATACATCATTAGGCCGGCATCGCCCCTTTTACTACCTGCTTGTAGGGATGCGTGTCGCAACCTTCGCATAGTATCTATCAGATTATTAAATTATTGAGATTGAGCAGCGAAACTTTTGTTGGGTCACTTTTCAGTTCGTCAAAAAACAACAAAATGTTATGTATAAAACACCGAGTCTGCATATTAATATCACCCTTCAACTTCAATAGCTCCAGATTAGAAAATATGGTCTCCATTGCTCAACTGATAGGCAAGTAATGATGTTTTATCCGCGCAGCATTTTATAATATACATATGTGGGACTCATTATTACAAAATGCCGCTAGTAAAATTTTACTAATGACTGTTTGAAATTAATAATGACCTATGATATGCCATGCTATGATAATAAGTTATCTATTAAGTACATATTTAATAACTCACATCACATAATTAGGTCATTATTTAATTACTCTTATTTTTATATTTATACTTAAACCAAAAATATTTATAAATATAGCAATCGGTAGCATATAAATATAGCAATAAATGCAGATGTATAATACTGTTTCATCGAGCAAGCGTAATTCATCGATAAGCAATTTCGACGTTAGCCGCATTCTTGTTGACAGCTCGGTTTGTTACCCCATCGGAACGTTCCTTTGGCGCGTACTTTAGCCGTGGGGCCTGAGATGCGAGAGTCTTACCCGGGGTAGCTTTCCACACTAGGAGGCTCCTGAATAGGAGCGGAATATCCGAGAACAAATTGGATCTTATGGACCAAGCTGCACGAAATCATTCGCTACCAAAGCATCAAGATTAGAATAAACTACCCTGAGATGAGCAGAAAAGACTTTTGAGTCGAGGAAGATTTTCTGATACAGTTCCACCGCGGACCCACAGAAACCTTCTCCAAATAGCGAGGGCGCCGCCAAGCCAATAGGGCTCACTTGCCCCATGTCTTTCATTTTCGAAAAGATTTCTCCCTACAGAATGGTAAGAATTCGATAGCGCTTACGCTGTATCCGATGTAAGTAGTGATTTGGATGACGTCGTGGATCCGGCGCGCTCTTTGTCCGCGGTAGTGACGGGGATTGAGAGGATATCAGGTTGTTTTTATTGACAAGCGATATCAGGTCAATATTTTTTCCGTTTTCTAAGGATATAAACGTTTCCAGGTTGTTACAAATGCGGAGAGTGATGTCCGCCCAGGTCTCGCTCGTGGGAATTCGGGAACAGAGCACCGTGGATTCACTGGTGCTTACATATGTATATAGGATGTAAGTGCAAGCAGAGTTTACTGCGGCCTCCCGGGTAATTCGTCTCATCGAGGAGGCTGCTACAAAAGTTCGGCCAAACAACGTGTCAGACATCGTGCTTCAATCCGTGTGAAACAGTTCGATCCCCCTGCGTGACTGATGTACTAGTATACGAGTTTTAGGCTGTTCTAAAACTCGTTTAAAATTCGCTTTTTATACCCAGGATACGGGTTCTGATGTCACGAGTTACGAATCGTTCGTCTACACTGAGAAAAATATGACGATGTAATACACGGAAATACTCATGTTTCATCAACTCGGACTGTGGTCCATACGTATGAATTAACATGACGCGTAAGGATGTTGGCGTGGCGGTATTTACCGTGCCGTAATATTAGAATATTATGCTATTTCATTACATCTTGAAGCTTGGGATGTCGCTTCTATCATGACAGCATGTAGTAGTATACTTACGGTTAGAGTCGGACACATGAATCATGTTAAAATTACAGGATACTGTTATTTCCGTATTAACCACAAGGAAAATGTTTTGAAAATTAAAAATAAAATTCCATGAAATTCATTAAAATTACGATTGACGCATCGTCATTCTGTATAAAACCATAATAACAAAATAGTGATACAAAGATAAAGATAAAGAGTATTTATTTCTATCACAACCATTAGTGTTGCGTAAGAATGGCATTAAATTTGACTTAAACTAGTTACTCAATTAAAAAAAGGTCATATAAAGTAAACTCATTTTAACAAAGATCATTTAACATTCCTCCAAACTTTCTTATTAACAAAAACAAAGGCTATAAAGTAAAATTTACAATAAAAACAATTAACAATAAAAGAGAATATATTAAATTAAAACGTTATGTATGATGCTGTTTTCACAATATTTTAAAATGTCGTTATACATATTTATTTTAAGAAGATACACCCGCATGAATCTCTTGAAAATATCGATGTTTTTAATAGCCTTTAATCTATCAGGCAATTTAATAAAGTAAGAATCAATCCAATATTTTTCTCAGTGTATCTTGTATCGTTACCGAGCTGCGACTGGTTCTTTGCTCGAACCAAGCTCGAATTGAGATAACCTCCATCCTTCTTCCACCCGTTTCCTAAATTCGATTACTTCGCATTTTTTCCGGATAAGAGGTTATGTACCTGTATCATAAATTGCAGCTTCTTGCTGCTTGGTACAATACTTTATGCATATATGTGCAAACCATGTTGACGAAGCTCGTGATTCAAAAACTGAGCCTGGTCATAGCTTTTCGTCACTGTTTTAACACTGCAAAGCGCCACAGCTTAAGCTTCAGTCGCAAAGTTGCAGGAGTTGCAAGTTTTTCACCACCGTACTCGCGAGATCAATATCTAGCTTGAAAGTTTGGTAATGCTATTTTTAAAACTAGTTAATTAGTAAATTACATTTTAGCAAGTGTTTGAGTGACAAAAAAAATATTTTGTCTGTAAACCAAATGTATTTGTATTTTACTCCTACACCTCAGAAAAAAGCGAATACCTGATATATATAAGAATGATATATAGCGATATTGGAGTTCCTAAAAATAGATCTTACTTTAATTATACCTTAGACAAAAAAACGAAAACCTGAAAAAGTCATTGACCTTGATCGGTCTTTCTCATCACAGTTTCACCTCACGTCAACCGTGGTATCCTACCTCATGGTCAAATGTTACCGTCATTCTTGATCATTCATTCCCGTCACATGCTTTCTTCTCCCTTCTAGCTTTCATCTCTTTTGAAAATTGATTAATACTTCGATTCGTTTTCAATTAAGCCACAAAATGGCATTAGCAATTAATTTCCAGGAAAAATGATATTAATGGTTTTTCCGCATAACCCTTCAATTATTCATTTTCACCGAAGCTTAGATAATTTTAGACCCGCCCACCAGTCCCACAGTCTAGTCAGGTCGCTGGTATGGAATATTCGTAGGTAGTCTTCCCACTCGTTTAATATTTTGCAAAGGTTTTTCCGGTCGCACGTGAAAGGAGGGTAGCTCTCGGAGCCATAATAAAATCACACCCCGCCATCTGTATCAAGGCCGACGAACTTTATTGTCAGTGGATGCGACTCGACCGGCAGGCGACAGGGACGGAACTATCGCGGAGCTGCAGCGTTGCCAGCCTGAGGAATCATATTAAATTGTTACTGTTAAGTTGCATTTCTTTCTATAATAGAAATTTAAGAGCAATCATTTTGTAAGAAACATATATGCAGCAGAACCTCGATTTCCCGGCACTATTCAAGCCATGAGGTTCTGATAACCGTCAGTCTTAATAGTCTCCATAATCAAGTTCTCAAGTTCTTTATTGTGGGAATTATTAAATAACATACAATGTTTAATTAACAAACTGCCCAGAGAGCATACAATATTTTGTTTCAGAAGAAACTTCATAAAGAAGAAGCTATATAAGGCGCAATCAGTAAAACTAAAACTATCAACAATTAAAATATTCAATATCAGAAATGATCAAACACAAGCAATAATCATCAATAATCACATAATCAATCAAATTAATTTTTATACTGTTTTGTCTAAGAAGAATCTAAATACATTGTAATTACATTTAAATATAAGATACCATATAACTAAAACAATCAATAAAATTATTAATTCAAGTTTAAACAATCAACAAATGAAATAATCAGTATTTTGTAAAAAAAGTCATTTTGTAAAATTTATAAATTCCTCAATAGAGTAAAACGTATTGGTTGTAAAAAAATCCTTTAAAAGTTTTTGGAACGTTCTGAGATTGCTATTGTCTTTTATGCTAACTGGTAGGCGGTTAAAATAATAAGGCCCTGAGAATTTGGTACTTTGCCTAGCAGCGTTTAAAACCACGCATGGTAGAAAGAAATTATTCTTGTTTCTGGTGTTTTTATTATGTGTATCTTTAAATTTTACGTAACTTTCCTATTCGGTGTAAAAATCTAATAATAGCCTATATAAGTAAAGTGATGTGAGAGTCATGATTTTCAATCTTTTAAAAATAGGTCTACATGTTTCTATATGTTTAGCTCTGGCAATAATCCGTAATGCTCTTTTCTGAAGGATAAATAAGGGTTCCTTGTGACAAGCGTAACAGTTTCCCCAGATCGTAATGGCGTAGCTCAGTATCGATTCAAAGTAGGAAAAATAAATACTCCTCGTTTCTAATTCACTCAGAGTTTTCCTAACTATACGCAATGCATAACAAGCTCTACTTAATTTAATCTCTAGTGCCTCGCAGTGTCTATTCCATTTCAAGTTATCGTCGACGTGTACACCTAGGAATTTGACGCATTTAGTCTGGGGAATGACGTTTTTATTGATGTGCAAGGTTACTTGAGTGCCCGTATTGGAATTTTGTGTGCTTGAAAATACCATAAAGTTACTCTTTGTTGCGTTAAGAAGAAGATTGTTTGAATGAAACCACGTGTGTAGCTTATTTAGAGTAATATTAGCATTAATCATTAGTTTTTCCTCACTTTTATCTGTTAAGATTAGACTAGTATCATCTGCGAACATTGTGATTTTTTTGTCCTCGAAATTATTAGGCAAGTCATTGACATATATTAAGAACAAAATGGGTCCTAATATAGAGCCCTGTGGAACTCCAATAGTGACGTTTAATGGAGCAGAATGGTGTTTCTGTGAAGTACCATTTAAGTAATGCGTTATTTCCACTAGTTGATGTCGATTCCTTAGATAAGTCTCCATCCATCTTAAGCTGTTTCCCCTAACTCCGTAGTGTTCTAGCTTGTGGAGTAAAATATCGTGGTTGACACAATCAAATGCCTTTGTTAAATCGCAGAAAATGCCTAAAGTATAAAATCTTTCCATCATTTTTTCGCTAATGAAAGATATGAAGTCCTTGATTGCCTTATTAGTCGACATTTTTTGTCTGTAACCAAATTGTCTATTGCTTAACACATTATAAGAATCAAAAAAAAGTATGAGTCTTTTTTTTACTACCGTTTCTATTATTTTGGAAAAAGTTGATAAGATTGAAATTGGCCTATAATTACCTAGTTCGGTTTTTGGTCCTTTTTTATGAAGAGGAATTACTTTAGAGAGCTTCAAGTTTTCTGGAAATACTCCACTTTCCATAGAAGCATTGATAACCTGTGCAAGTGGATCTTTCAGGAAAACAATTGCTTTTTTTATCACCGATATTGGAATTTCATCCATTCCGGCTGATTGACTATTTTTGAGATTGTTTACTACCTTTTCTATTTCGTCGCTGGTAGTTGGCTTTAAGAATATAGAATCAATTACTTTGCATGTCTTATTCAAGTATCGCCGATATTCTTTGTTGTTTTTTGGAATGCTATTAACTTTCGTTGTACTATTTATAAAATATTCGTTGAATATAGTTGCTACTGTCTTAGGATTGTCTATCTTTTTATCATCGGAAATTATTTCTAAGTTGGCTTTAAAACTGTTGTCTCTATTAGTTTTGTCCTTCACTACTTCCCAAATTGCTTTTATTTTATTGTTTTGATTATCTATGTAATGTTTGGTTGATATTCTCCGTGCCTGTTTGATAACCATTTTTAGTCTAGAGGTATAATTCCTATAGAAAACTCTAAGATGTTGATCCCTTTTATTTTGCTGTGACTTGAGGTATAAATGTCTTTTTTTTCTGCACGATACCCTGATACCCTTTGATATCCATTGAACTCCTTTACGAGGCTTCATCTTCACATATTTATATGGAAATGAGATATTGAATTTATCTTTTATATTATTTATAAAAATTGTAAACCATTTGGAGTTATCCTTCTCACATGCAAAAAATGTTATCCAGTCCATTTCAGATAAATGTTTATTGAAGACTAGTTGGGACTTGTCATTAAATATTCTTTTCCGGTTTGTTAGGCAGCTACTATTTTGCGTGATGTTTTCATTGAAAATATTCATTGATATTGCCTCATGGTCTGAAATCCCCAGAGACTCGATATTGTTGTCAAATAAGGAACTTTGTAAATTTGTAAAAATGTTGTCGATGAGTGTACTTGAGGTAGCAGTGACTCGTGTTGGCGAGGTGATTGTAATTTTCATGTTGTATTCCGCAAGAATTGACTTAAATTTTCTTACATTTGGGTTATTATCTAAAAGATTTATGTTATGGTCCGTTGCTATAATCACTTTATCTAAAATCAGTGTATTTAAAATTTGTCTAAATTTATCAAAAAATATATCTAAGTTGCCGTTTGGAACTCTATATATACAAATAATTATTAATTTATTTCTTTTCAATTTTATTCCGCAACATTCGAAATGTCTTTCTACAGAAATGTTTTGAAAAACTTCATGGTAGGCTGCAATATCATCAAATAGCGCTCCTTTTTTTATGTAAATAGCTACACCGCCGCGTGAATATTGACTACGACAGAATTTAGATGCTAAACTGAAATCGTTACTTATATTTAGTAATTTGCATCCTTCTGAAACCCAATGTTCGCATATGCAAACTATTTGTACGTCCGTTTTTTCATTTAAATACACCTCTAATTCATTCCGCCCCAAGCATTGTATGTTCAGATAAAGCAATTTCAAGTTTCTATTATTACATTTGGGATGAACAACATTAAAAATATTTTTATCAATATATGTTTTTTTGCAGTTTCTAGGCTTGATTCTCATAAAAAAGATGTTTGTTTTTTGAAGTAATAGTCGATTTTGCCTTTAAGCTGCTTGATTGGTTTATTTTCAAAAGTATTACTATTCTTTTGTGATTGTGGGATCTCTTTTGGCTTAAAATAGTGATAAATTGTATTTTTGGTAATTGGACAACCTGTCGTGGTTTGTTCTGCGGCTGCTATTTTGTTTACTATAGAACTAAATAATGGTGCACTTTTCTTGAAGTTACTTTTCTTGATCTTACTTAATTCAATGTTATTATAGGATAAATATTTATTGTGGTAATCTTCTATTGTGGTAATGACTGACGCATTGCTCTCGGCGCTACGCAATAATTAACTTCGGTCTTTTTTATATTTTTCTATTGACGTGACGCCTCGGTGATAACTATAGCTTGGTAACTACGTGCGATTCGCGATTCATGTAGCGTTGAGTAGAGCAAAGCTCTGACCCATGCACCTGTTTTGCGCCAGTATCAATTGACACACGTCTCCGTTTGAGCAAAAATTGAAGATTACAAGCCTTTTGTTTGCTTACTACTCGTTAGTACGTGTACAGATTTAGACGAAAGTTAGATTTCAAAGCTCTCTAAATACGTCTCATAAAAGCATATTTAAAAATTACTGCCTATCCATAGTTATAGCGTTAACCATCAATTGTATTGAAAAATTTAGAATACTTTAGCTATGGCGCCTGTTAGACCTACCATTATACGTCAAAATAGCGGGAAGTTGAAAAAAAAAGACAGAAGGCCGAGGGACCCCGACCGCAGCCAGCCACCTCGCCTGAACGGTCCCGAAAACGAAGGGAGTTTAGCTCACCAGAAACGCGCTCCTGCGCCACTCGAGTTATTGCTCTCCTCGTTGGCGTTCTTACTGAGACGTTAGGATATATACATAATACCTGTGTCTATTTTCCAGGAAATAAAGGCTCTCATTGTCAATTTATTTTTATATTTTCACTAGATCGCATTGATATGCGTAATAATATTCCGAATAGCACTGTTTAGTATCGGGAGATTACAATTTGCCGATGACACCGTGGGAACCACTAGCAAACGAAGATCATCTATCTGCCACAAATATGTCAGATAGCACTACGTTCTCGTTGACAGCTTGAGTACATTGGATCTACAGCATTTCAACAGGGTTAAAATCGAAAATTGCACAGTTCTTCATGTGATTCTCAGAACTGCTCTAAATATGCATTTAAACTCTCACTTGGTAGACAAATATGGCCACCTTCCATTTTCGGAAATGGTTTTCTCGCGGTGTTGTAACCTCCCAAAACTTGGAGACGGCATTGGAAAATCTATTTCTTTAAGAACCCCGGCTACGTAGTTCGCCATGATTTCTTTTTGACAATTGACTTGTTAGATTCTCTAAAAGTAAGACTATTGAAATATATATCGAAAATTTTTATGATGATCTGAACTATGGGATCGAACCACTTGTGCCACAATCTAAAATCTTTAACTCCAGGTTTTCAGAGTGGTACTCTATCTCTCTAGTCAAAGTTATCAAGGAAAAACGCAAGGCAATTTTGCCGAATTCATGCTTCTAAGAGCTCGTCAGCAAAAATGGATGTTTTCAGTCACATCTATTCTGAAACATCCAACCGAAGTAATCCTGTTCTTTTACGAACATATATGAAATCGTTTCGAAAGGACAAATATATTCCTCACGAAAAATCATATGATAGTGTTTTTTTTAATGTTCGCCCGGGCATTGGTTAAAGATTTAGATAATTATGCGTTCTTAAGTATTAAGTAAAGTTAAGATTAATAAAGTATCAGGCAAAACTCAATACCTGTAATATTTATAGCTAGCTGTGGTAAGCCGCTTTCTGTCGCGCGCCCTTTCATTTTAAAGAAATTAAAGAGACCTTTCATTTTCCTCACGAGATAGAAAGAATCACAAATCATGCAAATTCATAAAGGAGGGGCCGGACTTGAGATTAGGATGTCCAACTTCAATAGTACCGGTTATTATTGACGTCCTTGAAGATCATATACGAAGGTCTGAAGCTCTCATTTAGAACTTTCCGCCAGAGAGTCAACATGGTTTCTTGTAAGGTCATGCGATTACATCTAAGGGGACGTCCACATATTACGTAATCACTAAGGGGGAGGGGGGGTCGGATCTGATATTACGTGGATGGGGGAGGGGTAACCGTCTTGATTGCCTAATCAATTTTGGTAACCGCATCGCATTTTTTTTTGTCTAAACCTGCACATTAAATGTGCATTTTTAATTGCATTCCTAAATATTTTTTTTAATACCGTGAAGATCGGGATCTGTAAAATAAACCAAATAGTTTGAGATTTTGTAATTATTTTGAATTAATAAAATACATTTTTAAAAGCATTCTAAAATGTTTTTTTTCCACTTGCCGTTATCAAACACTTTACAAACGCAGGGTTCACGGTTCTTCACATTTTCTGCAAATTCGGTTGATTACGTAATCTTGGGGGAAGGGGAGGGGGGGAGGAGCAGACCGCTGATTACGTGTGTTGACATGGGGGAGGGGGGGAGGTCAAAATCACAAAAACGTGATTACATAATATGCGGACGGCCCCTAATATTGCGAGTTCCTGAACTATGTGTAACGTTTACGCGAATTATTCAAAGGAATTTGATCGGGTAGATCACAGTATCCTTATTGCGAAATTAGAGTGCTTGTGTATTTACGAGGACTTGGTCCGATGAATATTACTTAGGAAATCGTCGCCAAGCAGTGGTAATGCTAGGATTTTGGACTTCATCTGTATTTGTTAGGTGTTCCCCAGGGCTCTCACATTGGTCAGCTGTTATTCAACGTGTATACATGATATTTTGTACTTTTCTCAGAACTCTTACTGCGAATAATCTAAAAGCAGCTGGTGTGCGGTTTTTAATCATTCCGAAAGCTCAAAACTGAGTTTGAAATTGTTAAAATCCTTCGTTATAGAGTATTTACAAGGACAGCTTTCTTCTATAACTTACAAATTTAATAAGAAATATTCCCTAAATTGAGATGATTTCGAAATACGAATTCAGTTTTCAATTTTATAAATAATATAAGCAAACATAATAAAATGAATAAAAAACCCGACTGCCATTACAAAAAATCAACTGCTACATTTTTTTTTATTACAGTTTTTTAATAAAATATTTGTCGTTTATGTATTTATTCACATAGATACACATATATTTTCGAACTCTTATTTAATTAGGACCTTTTATTTGATACTATGGACGATATATTTAGCTGGTAAGGTTAGCTGTAAGATATTGCTTTTAGACAATAAGCTCGCCTTTTCGTTAAAGCAAATAAAGCGTTGAATTATTATTATTATTATTATATATTTATGTCAATTTAATAACATTTGAAGAATTGGACACTTATATACAACTACATAATACAACTATTTACTTGATATTTGGACAGTTAAGGTACCTTAAGACACGCTGAATGACATAACGATTCTAACAATATCAAATACATCTAAATCGGTTAGGGGGTTTCAAGTTATGGTGAAATAAGCAAACGGAAAACATTCATAGACGAACCCTGAACACGTTACGCTCCTTTCTAGTTACACCGGTGAACATATCAGATAGTAGTTTAACGAACGACTGTTTTCAGTGTCTAATAAAAAATAAATGTTGAGAGTTTCCTTAAAAAAAAAAACATATTTATGGAATTATTGTCGTGGATTCCAGAATTTTATATTTATAATTAAATTAAATCGTTAATGTGATAAACTCATCAGTTAGGATAGTCTTTTTTTACTTTTTGAATATTTTGACAAAAACATCTGATAACTTGCATCATAGTGTAAACTATGTGTAAACTATATAAATTAATAGTTAAAAAAAAAAACACTAAAAACACGCTTTTATAAATGCACGTAAAAACCAAAAAATCCGGCTTCATCATCAGACCTTGAAACTTAATCGTGGTCAAAGTTCATTACAAGACTTTTCTAACAAGTTCAAACATAGCTATGATGCGATGTTCCATCATGAAGTTCCAGTTCATATCTTCCGACTCCATCATCAGATCAGTTCGACAGTACCATATTATTGTATTGTCATCAGAACTACATACATACCGATGCCAATTTTCATGACGCTACGATCCTTGGAAGATGGTTATATTTCATTACATAGTTACATACAGGTTGACCTAATAAAAGCTTGTTAAAAACGTTTTACTAATGATGTGTAAACCATTTTATTGAGATTTAAATATTGCCTATTAGTGTTTTTCAAATAAGGTTTAAAAAAAAACACAATTTGGCAACGTCGGTTCTCGACCCCGTCTCCGTCCTTTTCCGCGACACGACGCCTCTCTTGGCTGACGTCACACCAGTATCCGCGCGGGCTCCGTGGGGGGTGGTCGTACCCGGTTTCTGGGGCACTTTTGACATTTATAACTCTTTATAATACTGCCCTCACCGTGCTAGGTATCTAATACTAATGTTATAGACATTATGGCTCCATAAACATACAATAACCCTTAATAGATTTATTTGTTGGAAATCAGTGGCTATAAATCGAAGAACCTTATTCATTTTGTGTTTTTCGAAACAATCATATTTCACCTCTCTACAACTATAAAAATGGAGTGACTGGATAATAATGTGATCGACATACCTAAGTGATTTTGAAGAAAGGCTTCAATTATGAAAATATGAGGTAACTATATTAGTATGTTTATAAAATACCTATATATATTTTTAAGTTAAGTTTCGGCAGTTTGTTTGTTTCTACTCTTTATTGTGAAATTTCACAATGGACGGGTTTATTGTCATATGACAATCTCTTACAACTAACCCTAACTGATGTAGGCTTTATGCATAGTTATACTACATACACCTAACCGCAGCATACTGAATCTGAACCAGCAGCTCGAGAGAGAATCTGAACTGGCAGTTTGTTTGTTTATTTATTTACTAGATATTGCACATAAGTGGGTGTGTATCATGTCAGTGCCCTGCGCAATGATGTTTTTTTGTTTTAAAAAACTTTAAAAATATTGAGTGCTAAAATTAAATATTATGTCAAATTCCGCAGTATTTCTGGGAAGTTTAATGTGATTACGTGCTATTAGGTATCTACGAAATCACCTATCAATATTCTCATTCTACTTTTTATAGTTTCATACTAGAAAACTAAACCCTAATTTATTTTATTTTATTATATTATGGAAATAAACAAATATTTGATATGCATAACAACAAGTTTATATATTAAAAAGAATATTAAAAACTGCCGTTACAGAAAGTGAACGATTGTATTTATAATTATTTTAATTACGTTTTTTTTATGAAATATTTGTGGTTTATGTATTTATCCATATAGATACATGTATATTTTCGGAATGTACTCAATCAGACCTTTAATTTAACACTAAACAAGATATATTTATGTAAATTTATTGACATTTGGATATTTTAGTCTATTATTTGGATATTCTAATCTATTTACTTATTTTTAAACAGTTGAGGTACCTTATGACACTCGGGATGACATAAATTAAAACAATACCACACACTTCTAAATCGGTTGAAGTTATGGTGGAATAAAGAAACGGAAAACATACATAGATAAATCCTCAACATACTACACCCCATTTTTGTTAGGCAGTCGTGTAAAAAGACACTATACGAACAATCACCATTAAGAGATTTCCAAATATAATATTCATGGTTCCACTTGTGTAATTACAGGTAGGTAGATACTAAAGTTGAAGTAAAATTTGAAACGTTTTTGTTATATTTCGGTTATTTGTATACATTTAGAAGTACCTATATCTCTGTGTATTTTTTTAAATTTCAAACCAGTTCATAGGAATTCTTACACTTGGTTATGTCAAAAAGTTACAAAAATAACAAGTATAATAAAGGTATAAGGTATAAACGTTGGTATTGCAAGGTATGAACGTTGAACATCCGAGCGCAGATTTTCTAGGTTATATAGAAGAAACAACATTTTCCAATATTTTCAATCAAAATTCTCACATAATTTCGTAGAATTTCTATGTGGGCAATAGTACTAAATAATCAAACAAATATTGGATAATTTCAGAAATTATCGAACGGCAAGATATTAGAAAAAACACAAATACAAACAAATCAGTAATAATAATAATAGTCAATAGCCGATAGTTAAAAAATATATATTTATACCATTTATAATTTACCATACTCATTTATTTTTATTCTAATTATATCAACATGATTGATTTAATTACTTAGGATTTTAAATTTTAAAGGAAAGTAGGGCATATGTCAACGCCCAAGAATATTATGAATTTCATACTCTATATATTTATAAATAAATTCTGAGCTAACTTTGTTTTGACCAGGGGAAGTGGAACAATCTATGCGAGCGTCTATTAGCTAGATAGAGATGAAATAACAGTGAATCTGCTGTATGTCTGGTATGTACGCCACCGTCAGTTATCAAGACCTCTTTGTAAAATTATGGTTAAAAATACACTACTTAATTCGATCATTTTATTGCTAACAATGATAAAAAAGCGTAAAATACGTAATTTTAGTTTTTTTATGATGATTTTTAAAAAAACCTAACCTACCGCCATATAGGTGTTTTTAAAAAGTTTAAAAACAAAACACCAATGATAACACCAAAATTAACAATAAAAACTGTTTTTTTTATAAGTACAGAACCATGTCATGGTGAAACTTAAAACGTTTCATAATTGAATGAGTATACAAAATTTCGTGTCTTTGATTTTGACCGTTGGGGAGTTCCCTCGTTGGTAGCCAACCCTGGGTGCCGCAGTTCTGTCTTGGTAAAGCTTGGAACGGGCTGACGTAATTGAATGCATATACCTACAATATTTCGTGTCTGTGCTGTTGACCGTTGAGGAGTCCCCTCGTCGGTAGCCAATCCTCGGTATAGAATCAGGTTATTCTTACCATATATGGTAAGACTCAGGCTATTCTTACCATAAGATGCATTATCATTGGAGCTGAACCAACACGTACATTTTAAACTTCATATAATAATATTTGAGGAGTTCCCTCAATTCCCTATGGATATTATCATCGGAACAGGATTTTGATAAAAATGTGACAATAAAGATGTGACATTGTCAATCGGTTTATAAATAACTGAGTTCTGGCGTAACAAACATTTAAAAATATGCAACCGAATTTATAACCTCCTCATTTTTTTGAAGTTGGTTAAGCTAAAATGTAGATGTTTGACGCTTATTTAAAAGTCTATATCTCAGTCATTTAATAAGGCCGAAAAAAGAGTATTTATAGATTATGTATAGATTAATTATAGTTATAGTTTAGGAATCAGCTAGATGTATATAATTGGGTGACATTAAAACTTCAATAATGTAAAAAAGGTACTAATACTAGAATAATACTGAAATAGTCTCTGAAAATATGTAAAATAATCCAAAAATAAATGTATTAAAATTAAAGACGATCAACGGACAATAAATAATCAACAATAAAAATGGTGGAAATAGGAAGTCTACTTACAAAATTTTCATTAAAAATATTAATTATAAAAATGTTATTAGTATTTACTACATTCAGTCTGTTAAATACCAAGTTAATAAAATATATATTTTAAAACTAAATAAATAAATATATTTTATTTGAAATTAAGACAGCTGTTTTAATTCCTCAAAATTTTAGACGGCATGCATGGCTGTATTTCTTATTTTGCCGTTATTTACTATCTCACCTTCCTTTTAGCGCTTTTATATGCGAGAACAGAATGTTAAACATTTTGTAGCTCAGGTACAATTTCAGGAACAAAAGTTTTAATACAAAAAGGTATGTATATAAAAATTGCCACATCATTTAGGACTTGCATGCAAAGTTCCTAGCACTTTTCTAATTCAAAACATTATTAGTGGAAAATATATTTTTGTATAGTTTATAAATCACATACAAAAAATAGAAAAAAAGAATATTTTTTTAGCTTATTAGCTACGTATAGTTTTGAGGCTACTATACTAAATAAAATTACTTAAGTTAAGAGATACCCAACGCGTTCAGTTCAAAATTAGAATGTTAAAAATGACAAATGAAACTGAGAGCCCCTAACTTTGTTCTCCCAAAAACTTGAGAATATGTAACTGTATAGGTATCACTCGAGACGTTCTGAGTGTGTATATGAAGTGGGCCTTCTGTACCTACTTAGTAATAAAGATCGCCAAAGATATATATATATATATATATATATTTATATATGTATATTCAAAATGAAAATTTTGAATTCAGTCGGAATTTTATAACTGTTTCTAGATGTAGGCCTACAGAGTTTTTGATATCATCAATATAACGAATTGCCCTTCTTGCTGTCCTTAGGTAGGTCGTTTGTGGTTTCATGGGCACTAGCGAGGCAATTTATAGGGCGATCTGTCTTGTTGCGGTCTAGCGATTTGGTTTGCCTACATTTACTTCGATTCGCATAGTGATTGTGCAAAAAAGCATCGCAGTTTTATCCAGAGATACACGTCGTGTTTTATGTTTCAGACCGATGTTTTTTTGAGGTAACTTTAAATAATGACAATTAAATAATGTATATATTATTCATTGATTACGTTATTTATTTATTTCATTTCATTTCATAAGAAAATCAACATAACAGTTTAGACCTATCTATTGATATGCAATATACATACACAACATGTTTAAATAAACTTAAATACAAATACAGTCATTAAAAATAGAAAAACAAGTTGGGTTGTCGACTACAGCGGGCGAACCCGTCACCTGAGAAAGTTTTAACGGTTAGTCGTTCTATCTCCCTGGAGTGAGCGCAGAAGATTTGGACAAAACAGTCCACCATCTAGCTCCGCCACAAACCCGTAAGAGGCCAACGCCTTAACAGCGAGATAGCCAGGAGTGTTACCCAGCGGGCTTACACTCATGCCCTTACTTCCAATTGCGACCAGATAACTCCAGTCTCTCGACTGGTTACGAGTTCGAGGTCGATTGCGCGGCCCTCTCCCTCACAAAGCGGCGAAACGGTGTATACCGAATCTATCGCGGACCTCGGCATCCTTTGCCCGGCTGTTCACCCAGGATCGGGTAGCCGATGGTCGTTTCAAGAGCAGTCGCCGTAAGGTCTGCAACCACCCCCGCTCTATAGGAAACAGTACTGCTTCCAGACTCCCCCGACTGTTAGTCAGAAGGTTGATTCCCAGGGGAAACTAACCATAAGGCCAGAGTCCTACCCAGGCTCGCACTTGATGCGTGGAGGCCGTCGGATATGTGTTGACCCGTGAGTGTGACCAACCCTGAACAGAATGGGTCTTCGTGGCCAACTGAGCAAGGGCCTATTAACTCCCTAGAATAGAAAAACAAATTTACAAAGTACATAAAGAATGAAAATAATTTATCTTATTCTCACATAAACAAATAACGCATCTTGAAGAGATGTGGGCTCGCTGTAAAAATATCAAGGTCTGATTCTGCCGAACATAGCGCATGTGCCGCAAAGCTTGCGCAAGCATACTCCATCGACTTAGGTTGGTGCGCGAGGAGGGCTCCGTAAATATAGTATGAGTGCGAGCACGAGTATAATCATCCGGAACAAAGAGACAAACCTTCATTAGCACGCTAGGATTATCAACTCCGCCCCGTATCAGCTTGAAAACGTTGGCCATGGCGAGCATTTCTCTATGAAATTTAAGAGAGATATAGCCCACTATGCCTAGTAAAAAACTCATAACATTTTTGATTTTTTCCAACATAGTAATATGGTCGTTAACGTGTATTTATTTATTTTGAGTAAAACACGAGACACACAATCCTGCAGCATTACAAAATGGACCAGGACATTTAAGGAAACCCACTACAGCAGACTATACATCACATTACATTACAATTACTTCGTGTCCAATTGGCGGCTAATAACCGCTCTTGGACGTGTCAAAATATTTATGTTTTAAGTAGTAAATCTCATTATTACTTTAATCTTTACTTACCATACATATGTTATAAAAAAAATGTATATAAGGAACATTGGAACCTACTAAAACTTATTCGTCGTAAAATCTTATTACAAAACAAATTAAAGGCTTATTAAATAAAATAGTTGATATTTCTAATGGCCTACATCTCAACACAATAGATCAAATCAAATCAAATAATTTATTGTCCTAAAACCTAATACATAGTTGAATAGACAGTTGTATTACATTTACATTTGGCCGTGATATCATTGAATTATTCATTAATGATCAAATTCTTCTATTAATAATCAAAACGTAAAAGGTAAAAGGTATAGATTCTGCAGCACACTTCAGCATCTATCTAGGCTGCTGTAGTGCTGCGGCACTGCAGCATCTGCACCGCCTAACTAGGCCAGGCCCTGTACTAAGGCAGGTTTACTAGAAAACTGTTTTCTAGTGCACACGTTTGGTTATAATTTAAAGGAAAAGCAAAAGAAATCAAATTATTTGCCTAAAGCTATTTTTTTGAAAAATTGATTTAGGAAGGATTTAACATTAAAGAATTACTTTATATTAGTCAAAAATATTTCCAAAGAATATTTGAATATTTCCAAAATTATACCTAAAAAAATTTTGAGAAAAATATACATACTTGCGTGGAATATATGCATGGTGTTTTTTCTGTTTTTTTTTAGGGCGTTATTTCAGCTTTATATTCGAATATTATCCTTACGCATTAGAATTATGATTGGTTTGTTGCTCCTTTTCTTCAAATATCCCCATAGGCTATAATCGTAGGCGGTCAAATTAGGGGATCGCGTGGGCCAGTAGATATCACCAGTTTATCAAAACCCACAATTTAACAGTTGTGTGTTTTGATAATCTGGTTATACATTACAATTAAACATCAATTAAAAGTTTATTTTTATAAATGTTTCACCACACACAAAATCTTCCTAATTATTTCAAATTTCAATAAGTTGACTTCAAATTCGCATCTGGTGATTATTATTATTCAAAAAGCAATGGAGGCTAACCAAAATATAATGCGTGGAGTATAACAAACTTTTAAAACCTGTCAATGCTTCATAATTTGTCTCGTTCATCTATACTAATATTATAAAGAGGTAAAGTTTGTGAAGTTGTAGGAAGTAATCTCTGGATCTACTGAACCGATTTTAAAAATTCTTTTACCAATAGAAAGCCACTTTATTTGTGAGAGTCATAGGCTATATATTATTCCGAAAAATGAAAATACTTTTTCGTGGTAGTCGGATTTCCAAAGTAAGTCGGAAAAAACGGTCGAACGAAAACGTTTCTAACGAACGCTGCCTTAACGATGAGAGATATATCATTAAGTTCTAGGGAAAAGTTGTAGAGCTTGATAATGCCTACAAAAAAGTCAGCGACAGCATATGTCTAACTTTTATATTTAAGTTTAAAAAGCAGTTTTTTATATTAAAAAAACTATTTAAATCGTTAGGTCATGTTTATTGGTCATATTATCAACAATTATGAATTCATATCAAAATAAGTAAATTTATCGTCTCAAGTGTTTAAAACAAAAGACTTTTCCCTTTTACTGCATATAATTTCACTTTTACTGCATAAATGGTTAAAGAGATAAGACACTCACAAATAAGACACTCACAAGAAGACACTCAAAAATAACGGTAATATAGTCAAATTGGCATGCAAATACATACATACATATGCAGTAAAAATATAACCCTTCTTTTGGCAGTCAGGAAATAAATCATAGCACTCAGTACCTACTAACAAAACCACACTCATAATTTCATAACAAGTAAAAAGTTTTGCCGCCCAACGAAGTGGGCACGGGTCAGCTAGTATGAAATAATTTCCGATTTTAGTTCAAGAGAAACGCAATCGAGCCCAATATACAGACTTTTCATGGTCCCCTTAACCCGTTGAGTATGAGTCAACCAAATCTGGTCGCGAAACAATTATCCGTTGAGTACGAGTCGACCAAATCTGGTCGCGCGTTTTTTTCACTTCTTTGACATTCTCATATTTATTCATAATTATCTAATTGTTTTACAAAATTATATTTCAATATTCTATATTCGAAATTTCAATGCAATCATTGTGCAGTTGTTATTTTTATGATTGGTGTAGTAGTTTCGTAGTTATAGTACTTTAAGGTCGATGTCGCCGAAAATCCTGCAAAAGAGACAGATGCATCCATGAAAATACCCATTTACTCCAAGGGTTAATCTTGGTTCTCCTGATAGGTAATCGGAATGATGATATTTATATTACACAAAGGTTTATTAGATGTCATTGTAACAGGCACACAGATTGATAGAATAATAAAAAGGAAAGGTTGTTCGACTGCTTCGAAACAGGCAAGAAAATATTTTTATATACCATGAATGGTCGCACATCATACTATGATAAAGCTAGGAGGTAAAAATATGCTGACGGTCTGGCCATACATAAAAAATAGCGACAAGGGACAATGAATAAATTACATGAAACCTCTATTTATATCACGATACCCGAGCTTACACTTTTCTGAAAGGATTTATTTTGAATATATTTTGTCTACGCTATTCGATTAGATTTTGAAGGATCGGTCAAACCGTAAATATTTGGTTCTAAGGATAAACATTTGCTTATAGCAATGACATTAAATTGATTAAAAAAACATAGCTAAGCTGCCGATACAATTTGGGAGCTAATGTGCCCTTGCTGAGTTGGCCACGAAGACCCATTTGTTCAGGGTTGGTCATACTCACGGGTCAACGCCAATTGAATGTGCACTCTGACTAACAGTCGGGGAAGTCTGGAAGCAGTACTGTTTCCTATAGAGCGTGGGTGGTTGCTGACCTTACGGCGACTGCTCTTGAAACGACCATTTGCTATCCGATCCCGGGCGGTACATGCCGGGCAAAGGACGCCGTGGTCCGCGATAGATTCGTTTTACACCGTTTTACCGCTTCGTAAGGGAGAGGACCGCGCAAGCGACCTCGAGCTCGTAACCAGTCGAGAGACCGGAGTAATCTGGTCGCAATTGGAAGCAAGGGCGTGAGTGTAAGCCCGCTGGGTAACATAACTGATTATCTCGCGGCATGTGGCGGAACTTGACGGTGGACTGTTATGTCCAAGTCTTCTGCGTTCACTTCACAAGAGATAGAACGACCAATCGTTAAAACTTTCTGAGGTGACGGATTCGCCCGTTGTAGTTGATAGCTCTATTTGCCGATACAACCAGATACCCATAATCTATTTACCAGAGGGAGAAATAATCTGTTTCTTCCGCGTCCAAAACTGGAACTTTTTAAAAGGGATCCGAACTACGTCGGAATGATATGCTACAACAAGCTAACCCTTAGTATTAGACAAATATGCTGGGAAGGAAAAATACCCCATTTTAAGCTCCACATAAGCTCCTACCACATAAGCTCAAATTATATCACATTGAAAGAGAATTTTGCGATCTTAAAGATCTCTAAAAACTGTGCATTTTAGCTATTTCTATTTTTATAATAGCTAACTGATCGATTTTTTATTTGACTAAAATGTATTGACTATTAATATTATTAGGTTCATATTAATAACATATTGACTATTTTTATTTGCAATGTAATCACATAAGGCATTTTATTTTACTTTTTGACAATCCTCACTTTTCTTTGCTATTTTTTACACTACATTTATTGTTTTAAAATAAAAAAATATTTTCATTTTTATCGTTATTTTAAAGAACTGATATTTTAAAGATATTCATAATGACTTTCCTATTTTTATTGCATTTCATTATTCATTTTATTTTATGTAATAGAGTAACAAAATATTGAGGTAATTTCTACCTACTGTTTTTATCCATTGAATTAAATAATGAAACTCGATTTCATTCTACAATAATACCGACGTAGGTACATAATTTAAATATATTCTTACGAGTAAGCATTATTTTTTTGATTATTAATAGAATGAAGAATTTAATATATCAAAATTGTAAATGTAATACAACCATGAATTCGTTTTCAACCCTAGAAAGATAATCATATTTAGTTGTACGTTAAAGATAATCATACGTCAAATTGACTCCATAGGTTTAATTAGCTGTAAAATCAATAATTTTTTATACATTTTAATAAATTAAAAAGATATGTGTTGTATCATGTATTTTTAAATAAAACATCCGATATTTACGAAATTACGTTTACTTTTTATTAAGAAAATTACAACAAAACTCAAACTTCTGAAAAATTAACAAAAAATAGGAACATTATTTTCTTCAGTATAGTTTTTTTTACCTATTACATTAATCAGCCTTTTTATGTTATAATTCAAGTAACATCAGATATTATTGTCCTTAAACTAGATAATAACTATTGAAACATCACTGAAAACATTTTTGGAACATGTCAACATTATGCTCTCGGCAAATTATTGCTTTGCATTTTGTGCACGAGGCATTCGCCTTCCTCTTTATTTCGGAAGGGCAATATTTACAATAGGCTCGTTTCTTGGCTGCTGGTACCTCGGGACGCTCTTCTTCTTGATCTTGAGGGTTTTTTGGCACGATAGACGCGATACTGTCCCGTAAATACCTTTTCAAAGTTGGTATATCCAATCGCTTCGTCATATAGGGCGATGTAAGAGCATTACTTAGGTTTTTCATAAATTTATTGCGATTCAGAGCCTTTACTGGCAACGTTGTGGGAGTATATAATATAAGCATTTATGCAGGCAATATTTATCATCCCATAGAAAACGGCCATGGGCCATCTATTTGTCTTTCTACTACATGAAATTATGGAACACATTTGGTCTAGCGTGTCCACCCCGCCTTTGGTTTGATTGTAGAACATAATCATTTCTGGTTTGCCGGTTGTTTCATTGACAGAAGCATCTTCACATCTCTCCTCATAATCGCTCTGGACTTCATCCTCACTTACGTGATCTTCGACTTCACTGTCTGTATCAGCGGATATGGCCTCCTCCTCATTATCTAAAAGTGCAGCCAGAATGCCTTCCTCGTCTAAATTTCTTCTCGCCATTTTACTGAATGTACGTTCAAGCTCTCTATAAAACAAAAACAAATGTCAAAAACAGCAAAAACAAACCGATCCAATAAAAAAAAACGAACTTATACGCTATATCAAAAATCGTAAAAGTCACGTAAAAGATAATCATACGTCATTTTGACTCCTATGGCGGTAAAATATCGAAATGGCGGGAACTTACCAGTTTGATACGTGCGCCCTTCGCTAGTTCCCGGCGCGGACTGAGATGTCCGGAATGCACATCACCGGATTCACACAATTTAAAAAGTTGCAGCAAAATTTCGTCGGCGCGGGAGTCATTTTGACGTAGATTATCTTTCTAGGGTTAAGATAATAAATGATTTGATATGATTTGATTTGATTTGACTGTATGTAACGATAGTCTACCTTGCTTTATTTGGAAGCGACATTAATATACCGATATCGTCATGCTGGAAAAGGCACATAAGGGTTTTTTAAACCTAGAAATTTTAGCAGCTTATAATTTTATCAGTAAACATTGTTTTTGACATGTCTAACCACCGCTTTATTTTAATTAAATAATAATACGAACATAAATTTAATTTAATATCGTTTTCATACTTAAAATCCAAAATATTGTTTGTGGCATAAAAATACCCCATGAATGTATATACGTAGGCTAATTTATAGTCACGTTAAGGGTCAAAACTATCGGATTTTATTTCTTAGATGCTCGTCGAAATGACGCTTTCTAGGGTTAATGATCTTCACGGTGGCTAATTTCAATTAAATCATATAAGTATATAAAAATAAATCTTCAATAAAATCTTTACAGTTTGCAGAAACTTATTCTTTACAGTTTGTAGAAGCTAGGTATTAGATTACATTAAATATTACTTAGAATTTAATTCGTTCGTGATTACAGTACCTAGACAATGGGCCCGATTGCTTTTCTTTTTGAACTGAAACTGATATTAGCTCAAGCGAATGAGATAAAGCAATACGTTAGAGCAGAATATGAAACGAACGACCGTCGATAAAAAACCACCTGTCGAACTTATATTCGTCCGAATAAATTTGAACTTATTTCGTGCGGTGTTAGATTGGGGTGCTTTTTTTTGGTGGGTAGATTTAATGTTAAACAGTGACAACAGTTCATTTCACATTCCGCTCTAGCGTATTGCCCTGTTTCGTTCACACGAACTAATTTCCGATTTTAGCTCACGAAGAAACGCAATCGAGCCGAATATTATACAAATTCGGCACTAACATCAACTTTCGGTTTCCAACTTCCCACTAGATGTATCGGATATGTAAATTTAGGTCAGTATGTATCGAATAATTAAATAACACGACATATTGGATGCGATGAATACGATTTGCCAATTCATAGTGAAATAAATGTAAAACGAAATCACAAAATAAAAACAATAAAAAGAGTCACGAATAATATTTAAATAAACAAAAAAATAATATTCTGCATCGCACGAAAGTAACATTTCCAATAATAAATAAAATAAATGCCTAATTTAAAATATCTAAAAATAAGCAGTAAAAAGTATTCAATAACAAGACAAAAGTATTCAAATACAAGACACGAAGTAATCTATATATTATATAAAACAAAGTCGGGTTTGTTCGAACACATAACTCGAGAACGGCTGGGCCGATTTTCACGGTTTTTGATTTGTTGTATTTGTCTCCGTCCTGAATAGCAGAATACCTATTAAAAACATTGGAAAATTAAAAATAAAAAAAAAACAATAAAAAATTAAATAAAAGAAAAAACATTTTCCCATACAAAATGTGCATGTGTTTCATAACTGTCAAACATTTAATGTTCATCCCGTCGATACGGTAAACTCTCCCCTCAAATTAAAGAAAGTATTTAAATAAAGGTTTCGAATCGACAAGATATATCCACAATATTCGGACCACAATTATTGCATAGTTTAATTCAATCATGTCATGCTGACACGCGGTTGATATACTTAATTTTTGTACTGTTATATTTCTTTTTGTGTTATTAAGATAATAACACATAACTCGAGAACGGCTGGACCGATTTTCATGGCTCTTGATTTGTTGTATTTGTACCCGTCCTGATTAGCAGAATAACTATTAAAAACAAAAAGTTGTAAAATTGACGAAAATTTAAAATAAAAGAAAAAACATTTTCCCATACAAAATGTAAATCCGTGTTTTACTCATGGTCATTTGTACATAGCATGTTTACGTGTCGGCAAATCATCCGCTTTATTTGTTCTTGCGCCTGATAAAAAAAAACAAAAAAATGTCGTATATCACAAGGTGCTTCAATGAAGAGAATTAAACCGAGTGCATCCCATGCTGCACAATATGTAAATAGTTTAATTCAATCATGTCTTGCTGACACGCGATTGATATACTTAAGTTTTGTACTTTTATATTTCTTTTTATGTCATTATATTAATAAAGTAATGAACTTAATATTTATTTTGTATTCATTGCATTACTTTCAAAAAATCATAAATTAAGTTCAGCTAATCTGTAACACGACATTCATTGACTGTTAGACGGTACAAGTTCGCCGGGTCAGCTAGTAAAAAAATATAATGTGTTGGTATACCTACCATATCTTCTGCGCGCGGATTATATACATATTCCTATAAAGGACTCAGGTTTAAATACCTTTTTTTTATAAATGCAGATAATTTTTCACACGGGTTAAATAAACGCCGCGATCTTCGGATAAAAAATAACCCTCTGCTATAATCTGAAGTAACGACCACGCGCTCAACGACATATGAAAAAGGTAGGTAAGCTGAGTCATGTATGTATTGCTCAAGCAGTCGGGGGAAAATTATCAGAGTGTACCGACAGATAATAGAATTACTATGTTTGACTTCAATTTATGTTAATAGAATATCAGTGTTCGAACATGTTATCAATATGTGGCTAGGCGACGGAATAGAAAATAGCGTCGACATGAAACTTTCTTACATTGAACATAGAAGGTTACTAATATTAGGGTTCATTTAAATAATGTATATGTATAGTCCTTGTCCTTGTCCTTGCATTAAAAAATATTTAAAATGCGTATCTGAGGAGTGTATTAAGGTAAGCCGCCAATATTGGAAATCCATAGTATACCAAATATAAAGTGAAGGTAGAGAAACTTACAAAATATGATGACATATCATGAGTTCTTGCATCTTGACAACTACGACGAACATCTGAATCACTATGACATAACATCACTTGAAGATTGGCATATCATTTCGGCCACGATATTCTTACGTGCTATAATTCATGGATAACTTGACAGTAGGTATCTTCGAAAAAATCGTAATTTAAATTCTAAGTGTCAAAATATATTTTGAAATTTTCTCAACAATAAATAATAATTAAATAATCAATTTAGTGAATATAGTGTAATTCGGCGGTTAAGTAACCCGACCAGGTTGCCACAAGCCTAGGAAATGGAAATATTTTCCTGAAAGTGTGGAGCTCGCCAAGACGTGTGGCCGACGTGGCGGGTATCGGGCTAAATACCTCCAATCATGATGAACAGTACAACCTTATGACATCAAGGAGACAGCTGGACCTGTCTGGGTGAGGGAAACGGACAACCGATCCGGATGGAGAGTGATTGGAGAGGCCAACGGTGGGCGAATGCGCGCTGAAGAAGAAGAAGAAGGTATCTTGTTCAAAACTCACCACTTTAGGTTCCTGTTAAAACACTAAGCCGGCGCCACTTTGTACTTCATGTAGGATCATATGCATGCATTCCACAAATTTCTTGCAATTCTGACATACAATATAAAACTTACCACTTTTATTTTCCCATTTTATAAATTCATCAATCTAGAGAGCATTTTATTAATACTGAATAAATATTGTTATGATCTTGATTTATAAGGATAATATGTAGGTATGCATTTAAAATAAAAAAAAAGAATAAGATTTTTTAAGTATGTAATGTTACGATATTAGGGACCAGTATCAGATAAAAACACTTCCCATGTGCATGAGGTTGTATTGGGGAACATTGTATACGGATAAGTTGTTATAGATTTGGATTTGAAACACTGTGACTTTGCGAACTGTTACATATTATGGGATAAAATAGCTAATCTGTTAACATTTATTACCTGGATTTGCTATTAGGTAACTTTAGAGGCTAGCACGCAGTAATGACGCGACAGGCCGTTGCGCTTCATTACAAATGACTTCATTACATTGCGATAATGCACATCAGAATATCGGGCGAGAAGCAGCGCCTAGTAATGTTTTAGTTAGATACGTATTCATCTTGTATAGCTTTCATATATTTTATACGAAGAATCGTATACTATAGCCAAACTTGAAAGTTGTCAACTAATACGGGCGAACCCGCCACACCGGGAAGTTATAACGAAGTTAGATCGTTCTCTCTTTTTTGGAGTGAGCGCAAAGACTTAGGGACAACACAGTCCCCTATCTAACTATGCTAACATGCCCGTAAGAGGCCAGCGCCTTAGCGTGGCATTGGAAAGTGTTCGCAAATGGCCGACCTTACGCCCTTACTACCAGATTTAGACGGATTTCTCCGTTCTCCAGTCTGTTCACGAATTCGAATTCGCGTGCGCGGCCTCCACCTGATGCTACCATGGCACCATTTGCCCGTCGAGTGGCCAACGGACCGTTTCAAAGGTATCTGCCATCAATAAATAACCATCCCGACGCTTAGGAAAAGTACGTTTCCAAACACCCTTTCCCCGGTGTGCACAGTCAACTGGTATAATACGCAAACTGCCTAGTATCACCACAGGTGTTCTCTCAGATTGGAACAACCGATCCCACCTGTCCACGATACAGCCATGGCAGGGTTTACAGAGTCCTTTCCAGGTTAGTTCCTCTTCGATGAGGCTACCGGATGGTAGTTGAACAGTTAGTTGATCCGACCCAAAATAACAAACGGGTCATCAGGCCCAAGCTGCACGGAAACCGTTAGATACATAACGATAATATCTTAGATACTATAGCCACAGTATTATAAGGATACAGTAAGTCGGCTTGCGTAAGAGACAGAGTAATCGTGCGGCAGGGTATAAGTCGAGGGAGGAGGTACAGCCTACACGTTTGCCATACAAATTTCAATATGCAAACATGTACGCTTGGAAAGCTGCGTCGCGCATTGTAATTTCGGTGTTTTAATATTATCCAAGTTTGATAATTTATAAGGGAAATAGGCGTTATGCGTACGACCTGTCCGTTATTAGCATGTATATTATCATTATATCCCAGGGATTAAAAAGTTTAAGGTTTCACCGATTTCCGACGTATAATATTTTATTATGATGGTGTATGAGTTGACCCTATTACTCAGGGTAGAGAAGCAAAGCGAGGATTACGGACTGAACATGAACCGCAGCAAGACCAAACTCATGTTTGTGGACCGGGCTGAAACCATGCAACGCACCAACGAGCTGAGTGACCTTCAAGCTGTGAAAGGCTTTGTCTATCTGGGCTCCATGATATGCAACGACCGAAACTGCGAAAAAGGTCTCACGCAGAAGCCAGATGGCAAGGTCAGCCATGAATAAGCTATAAAGGCTGTGGAAGAATCGGGGTATTAGTAAGCGGACTAAGGTCAGGCTAGTTCGAGCTTTGGTTTTCTCGATCTTTCTCTTTGCATCGAAGACATGAACCCTTTAGGCTCGGCTACGCACCAAAATCGTTGGCGTAAAATGCTAGGAATCCCATGGACAGCACGCCGGACTAACAAATCTGTCCTTGAAGAGCTCGGCATCCAAGTGAGGCTGTCCATCGTATGCATGAGAAGGGTTCTGCAGTACTTTGGTCATGTTGCCAGGAGAAACCCAGATAATCTGGAGAATTTTTTTCTAAAGGGTCAAGGGGAGGGAAGAAGAAGCAGAGGCAGATCACCGGCCAGATGGAACGACCTCATCAAAGAAGTAACAAAAGGGTCTATACAATCTGCGACCCGCCATGCAGAAGATAGGTCGAAGTGGAGGAGCCTCGTAGGCAAACTGTTGTCTAGTGGCCACTATCCTCAGTTATGAGGGAATAACGGAGAAGAAGAATATTTTATAAGGTACGTGATATAATTAGTTTCGAATTATTGAATCGCTATTATAATGAATTGTAGGTCTTTCTAGTGTGAAATAATTTTAGTTTCCTTCACGCACCTCGTCATGGAAAAATTCGTGTAATGCTAGTTTACACGGACTAGTAACTAATCCTCAGTAGTTCTCACTTACGATAACCTGCTTACTGATCGTTAAAAGTAACCGTTTATACGTTGGTGTTAGCAGAAACGTACCACTGCCGCCTTATTTTTACACGACTTCCCAACGAAAACGGAGTGTAATGTATTCAGAGTTCATCTATGTATTTTATTTTATTATTATTAAGGAAACATACAGCTGTTACAATATATTTGTTACAAAATTATTAAGTTAAAAAAATAAAGCTAATTACATGTTTCCACTTAAACATTCATAATTTAAACATAACAATATAATGTTCAACATAACAATAAACACAACAACAACGTATGTTTTACGTTTCATTATTCCAACCATGACTTCTAAACGCTCGACCCAATTTAGAAGTATGTGATATTGTTGGGATCATTATATCAAATCCCGAATATCATGAGATAACTTAACTATCCAAATATCAAGTAAGCAGTTGTCTGTCCAAATCTCCGAATCAAAACCTGTAAATAAACAGACGAATAACGTCTCCATCGATTACCTGTTTTGTGCGTTAATTCACACATACATTATAAAACTACTATAAAATTCAACTAAAAACAATAAATTTCATTGTGTCGATATGTGAGATGCATAAGTACTTCCTAAAGTGTACTCCTTATACTTAAATACTCCCTAAAGCGTACATACATACTCCCAAAAGTAACTCTTTAAGGAGTAATTATATAGTATACCATAGTCCAGACATGTTTTGTAATATGAAATCGAAGACTATCATGGTTGTTTGGCATAATAGTAAGATAAACCGAATATACCGCGTGAAGTTTATAGCATCCGACGTTTCGGTGATGTTGCTACCGCTGTTGTCCTGGGTAGGTATACTAGATTATAGTATAACCAGAACAACGGCGCAGCAGCGGTTGCGACATCTGCGAAATGCGGCATATTCGTTTTTTCCCTGACGGTTAGCAACATATAAAATTTTGCGACTACCAATTAATTTAGACGATAACATTTTTCACAAGAATTCTGTTTAATTTATAGCACAATTAAACAGAATTCACAAACGTGTCTTTCGAGCTCAGCATTTTTACTTTCCTGACGACCTATCGGAAAGGAAAGTATTGTGATCGCGCTAAAAAAAAATTTTGAGATGAAGATGGGAATATATATTTTGAGACTCCCTGAGACGATTGAGACTATTTCCAGACCGATCTCTGTCTGTATGTATGTCTGTATGTCTGTATGTCTGTATGTATGTATTCTTCCACGATAGCGCCCAGACGCTTAATCGGATTGAGCTGAAATTTGGTATATAAGCTTCTGTTAACCGTCGGAGGAACCCATTAGTTTTTGGAGTCCCTACGCCCTACGGTTGTGGTACCTCCCATACAAATTTGGGGTTCCCGGCGAAAAAATTGTTTCCGCGATAGCGCCCAGACGCTTAATCTGTCTAAGTTAAAATTTGGCATAGAAGCTTCTGTTAACCATCGGAAGAACCTATTAGTTTTTGGGGTACTTACGACCAACGTTTGGGGTACCTGCCATACAAATTTGGGGTACTAGAGTAAAAAATGTCGCTGTTTTTTCGCACCTCCCCGGATACTAGTCAGGAAAGTCTTGGGGTGACACAACCGATTTTTTAAACGTTCCTTTCAATATACGAATGTACAGCCTGACGTCATTCTGAACTTTTCGACGCCAAACGTTGGCTTTATAAATCGAAATTTTTCATATATAAAATCACTCTTTCACTGACATCGACTACTCTGGTAAAAATCTCTCTGTATATATTAATCGAATATAAAATTTTTCAAATACTAATGTTTGCGTTTCTCTACTCTCTTGTCCGCTGAGGTATAAATCAAAAAAGATTGGAAGCCTGGTTTTAGCAAATCATCAAAAAGAGCGACCAGGCACTCTTCTAACATATCAAATTTATTATTTTTGTAATGTTTTTCAATAAAGAAATATAAGATACACTCTAAAAAAAAAATACAGTCTTAAAATATCTAATAATGTATATGTGAGGGCCTATCTTCTTCGTTTTAATAATACATACACTGTTGATTAATAGCTGAAACTTCCATTTGCACTGCCACACAGACTACATTTTCTACCTGAAGGCTTTTATATAATATTAATTAAATTGCTCGATGTTTATACAGTACCTAATATTAAAGTGGTATTGAAAATCAAAATCAAAACTTATTTCATGGTAACAGTATGCTCGATTCAAAACAATGGTGCCTACATACTTATGTTCATTTACAAAATCCGCCATTCATTTCATTTATTTAATCATTTATTACGAATGGTACACAAACAACAATCTATCAAATGAAGGGGTCGGGCAATAAGGGACCTAAGCCTCATTTGTAAAATTTGTAGTAAATGAGGTTTAAAGTTTTTGACCAAATCCTGAAATCATAGTTTATTTTTTTATAATGTTTAACCTAATTTATTATATGTATAATAGATTGTTACATATTCTTTACTAAGAAAAATCCAAAAAAAAACTGCATTTTCCGAGAAAAAAAATAAAATGAAAAATAAATGTGGCTTATGACCTTTTTGATAATAACAAAACGAATATAAATGAAAGTCAGAAATATACTAAATTATTTTTTATTTAAAAGTATCAGTTTCTACATCTCATACTAAAGGTCGTGGTTTAAATACACAATGTTTGGATTAGATATCCTACTATAGTGGCTTACATATTTAGGGATAATTCTAATGTGGTCGTGAACCGATTGTACCATTTCCGGGGCAACTTTGTTCGGTCGGTTGTGATGTCTACCACGCTCATCTTCTTTTGGTGTTAGTCTTCCTTCCGAAATTTGTTTTGAAATTAGTTTAACGGGCTTAGCTGAATTTTGAAGTCCATGAACCGCTAAAAACTCCTGTTTACATATCTTGACATCTATTCCGTTTACTTTTACAAAATACAAGTTGGTAAATTTTCTTGCTGACTCTTGTCTCTTTGAATTTTTCTTATAGTTTCTCTTTTTTTTTGTAACTTTCATTGTGGAAAATAAATACGTGTTCTGATTTTCGTATGTCTCTAAATCCCAAAAGCCGTTAAATATTGATGTTTCGGTACCCCTGAGCAATTCTCTGCACTTTTTTGTGCATTTACACGGCTCTCCAATCTTCTTTGCTTCTTTTGCTGTACCCTTCAAATTTATATAGGCGTGTCCCAAGTTTCGACGTTTTTTTGCTTTAGTTTTTTTTCTTCCATCAATATTTACTTTTCTCCATCGGCTTGGCGGAAGTTTTTCTGGGCTAAAATCAGAACCTCTGCTGCTTTCTGCTTGAGCTTGATTAAAATTTGCAGTTGCACTGTTATTTTGTGGGGTCCTCAGAAAAACAAAATATATTTTAGTCAAGAAGGGCCTAAGGCACCTTGTAAATAAATTACTTTTTGGGGTATTAGAAAATGTTATTGGCTCAAAAAACAAAAATAAATAGAAGTGTTAGTGACTCTTTATACATAAAAAAATTAAAACGAGCTATTTATGGCCATATCCTATTAAAAAATAAATTTTATGTTTTTATAACCTTAATAAGACACAAGCCACATATACTGCAGCAAAAACGGCTCAAGCCACTAAAAAGTTTATTTACCTTTTTTGGTGTAGATTCTTCACTTTCACACGAACTGTTGTCTGGAGAATATTCCTTATCCTTCACTGAATCGTAGGAGCTACAATCCGAACCTGAAGAGCTGTGTTTTCCACTATAAACCAATTTATTTCGCTTCAGTGACATTCTGTCACCTGTCGCCATGTTGCTTTTATTGTGGCTTATGACGTTTTTGCTTGAAAATTTTCCACTATTTTGCGCGTCGGCAACAAGGTCGTTATAGCTTGATGGAGCCATCTGTCATGCGATAGCCGTACAACTTGGATGGTGGCTTAAACCCTTCTCTACGGTTGCCATTTCACTAAAATAATGAAAATTCAAAAAATGTGGCTTGGGTCCCTTATTGCCCCGACCCCTTCATTAATATATTAATTATGACTAATATTTTACATTATTCCTTGTTAGAGTGCATATTCGCGGAGTACATATTCTATAATATGTACTCCGTGTTCTGAATTAGTTATTGCCTGTGTGCCGTTTTACTACCGGTACACAAAAACAGTATCAATATAAAGTCTATTACAATTCAGTAGGCCATTAAATTATGTCCCAAAAAATCGTTTTTAAAAGTTGTTGTGAAAAATTAAATTTTAGAAGTATATTTAAACTAACAATAAATTCAGAGTATAAGTAGTAAAACTAAATTTGGTTATATTTAATAATAAACTAAAACCATACGTTAAATTATCAATCTGTGTCTCGTAATTAACATTTTAAAGTTGATTAAAATCATTAATTCCCAAAGTGGTATTTATTGCCCCCCAGGATTTGATTTTAAATTGCAGGAGGTCCATGTCAGCGGAAAAAAAAATCGGGGTACACGAGATGAAAATGGGGGTCCACGTTAGAAGACCCCACCTAGGCAGTTCATTATAAACATTTATGCGATCCGTAAATGTCGTATTACTTCAAAACAGATTGTGTGGACAGCATAGTAGTTTGAACTTACAATAATAGCTATAAACCAATGCGCGCGTCATAAGTATTATAGAAGGAAATCAACACTCAATTCAAATTGCATTAATAGTCTATTGAGGCGAGCGCACCTGAGTATGAAGAGAAGGTGCGAGTGAGATAGACGCGTCATATGAATGAGCAAGGGAGATAGTGCTATATGTGCAAATGAGCGGTTTTCGCAAATGTTTCGTACTTCAAGGTCGTGGATGCTTAGAAATGAACATAAAAACTGTACATGTTTTTAATGTTTCAACTATCCTATTTACAAAAAAAAACCATCAGTACTGTGCCAGATGTCAAAAATACATTTAAAGTTAGTAAGTTTAGTAAAATTCAATATTATGCTGGCAGTGGTCATCAGCAAGTGGTCTACGGGACAAAAAAGTTCTGGTACCTCGGATTTAAATGTTCGGGGACCCAAGTTAAAAAAAAAAACAATATTATCGGTTATAGTCTTGTATAACCGGCATGCACGTGCGATGAGATTGTGGAAAGATTGGTTTGTCTGCCAAATGAGGATGTTGGAGACTCGGTCCAACATACCCACAACAAAAAAGTAATTTCTATAGAATCGAAATCGCAAACACTCTCGAATATACACGATCAGCTGCAATTGATTTCCAACTATATTCGGCATTTTATGCACAGTCAAACGATGACTAATTTCATTTCTTCTGATCGATACGAATTGACACACTTATTTCTCACCCCACTCATAACTATTGTATCACTACATACCATATGAAAAGCAGTACATTCGACACATATTTTATCATTCCCTGGCGGACAGTAACCGCTCATCTGCAAGTACTCGCGCTCTTCACTGCCTTCGAGTCAACCAAACTACGCATAGTATACGCGATCATCATTACCTTCGAATCTATCGCGGCGCTTCAAACTTCGGACACACAACCACGACTTCACCTCGCGCCCACACTACCTACACACCGGCGAAATATCAAACAAGGCGTTACGAACTGGCAACTTACTACATACCTTCTGATTAAATACTTCAACTTCAACTACGGCGACTTTCAATAACGGAGAAAACTTCTTGATGAGAACCACCCTTCGCTCTCAATCAATTGGAGTCTAGTGAAGGGTGGCCAATCTCACAAGGATGTGGAATTCGGAATATTTAACTCATAATTGTGTCTAATTACAGGTAGACCATGCCAAATATTTTTATCTGTTACTCAATTACGGTCCCACTCAGGTATTTCACATTCCATGAATTCTCAATGCGTTTACGGTTTTTTACTCTGACGATCTAGCATCGCTTTTGTGTATCTCTTTCTATGTTTATCTCATAAGTGTAGTTCATTTTGACTAATACATTATTAAAGCGTTCGGATCATACATTATTAAAGCGTGGTCTCGGATCAAAAACGTTCGAAATGTCATAAAAGTCGTGTTTTGACTTGACGATGTAGTTATACATAGAGAAAAATTATATACAACCCGCAAAAACTCACTAAGTCTTCGATTTAAGGATGATTCATGCTACACCGGGCCGGGGCCGGGCCGGGCCCCGGCCGGGACACGGTCAGATATCTATAGTATACTTTTGTATGAAGCAATTCATGCTTGGCCGTGCTCCGGCCGTGCCCGGCCGTGGCACGACCGGAGCACGGCGTTGAAATGGCGGTGGATATTGTTTTCCCGGCTCCGGTCTGCTAATCGTTCAATGGGAGAGATAGGCTTCAGAAATCTTGAATTTTGTTTGGTTAAATCACGTTTTATTTTTCCAAGAAATATACTAAAGCATTCTTTAGACATCCTAAAATAACCGTAAAATTTGCTCTCATAATCTATTAATTCCTTGTAGAGCTTGGCGAATTCTCCCTCCGATTGTCGTTTTCTCCAGGCTGGATGTACACTCCATCTTCTTTTATTAGATTCAGTTCGTGTTTCCAATACTTCATCTTCAATGGCGATTGCAATAGCTGCCAACTCAAGTTGTTTAAATTGCAATCAAGCGAAAATAGAAATTAAAAAATATTATTATCGCCAAAATAGATGGACACAACACTAGTTATCGCGGACACGGCCGTGGGATAAATAAACTCGGAAACAGCCCGGTCACGCCCGGTGTAGCATGAATGACTGGCCCGGCCGGAGCACGGTGGAAACGACTCGGCCGGGGCCCGGCCCGGCCCCGGCCCGGTGTAGCATGAATCATCCTTTATTCATTCCTAACGTCAACAACACATTATGTCAAAATAGCCGATACTTTATTCTGGAACAAAGCATTACGACATATGTTGAAACAATTGTAGCTATGAGCGTTTATAGCTAAACGAAAAACGACTTACAAGAAGTTCTTGGAGAAACTGTGTATGTCTATGCACACTGCCTTTTTATGATGGATAAGAATTCTCATTATAGCTGCTATTTCTCAGCTAGTTGTTTCTCAGCTATTTCTCAGTCTAGCTGTTACAAAATTTCACCTGAAAAAAACCTTGTAATTTAATGCATACCAAAAATTTCATCTTCATTCCTTCGATAACTGTGCTTTCATATCGATTATTTGTTCAAATTGAGTTTAATTGTATTGTAAAGAGTAAAATTTAGTTATAATATATAATAATAAATAAATACAAACGGAGCTGCCATGGAATTCACCGACCGGAGTCGGGCCCATCATAATACTATTTTTTACACTTCTGGGGGGTGAGCAGTGGATTCCGGACTTACGAACCGGCTGTGGTAGGTTTAGGGACAGCTGTCTTGTCACATGTGAGCGTTCACCTTGCCACCCATTCACTCCCCCTTCGAAGCCATAGAATTTGAGATGCGCAAATCGCAGTTTTAGATAATTTTTCTAAGAAAGAGTTGATTATTTTTCTGGAAAGGCCAAGATCTTTAAAGAGGTGAAATAGAGATTTAGCTGGCAGGCCACGAGCGCCAACTTCCACCGCGTGAAGGTGAACAGTGAAGCCGTATATATTAATATTATAAAAAAGTAATGTATGTAAGTTTGTATATAGGGGATAATCTCCGAAACTATTTATCCGATTTCAAAAATTCTTTCACTAATAGAAAGCTCCATTATCGAGAAGTTATATAGGCTATTTATTGTATTAAATATTGGTTTTTAAAAATAAATAACGATATTTGTAAATAAAGTCGGAGAAAAAGAGCTGGTGAGTTGCTTTATCGGCGTTCGCTGAAGAAACGGTTTGATATATGTCAAAACAATATATGACAAAAACATCGGTCTGAAAGAGATCTATGTAAAGTAGATGACATCATATTACCAACCTTTATATTTAAGCTACAATAACTGCTTTTATGTCTCAAAAAAGTAAGAAACATAAGTAGGCAGTGAAATCAATCCATTATCGCGGGTGTTAAATAAAGATAAAATTACCTATTTACTGTAAGTGCTTAGGTGGTATAGTTATAGAGATATCATGAAGTTAGAAACGCGTGGCGAGGAACAAGACGCGTACGTTTACGAGATAGGTAGCGTGCTCTGACAGGGACATCTTGCTCTGTATATCTAAATGTAGCGTCTAAAAAGGCAAATAAACGCCACCCTACTTAAATTAACAAGTCGATTCGAAACTTTATGCGAAGCGAAGCAGCGGTCAACATTCAGTACCGAATAAAGTGAGAGCACCTCCACAAATTAAACACATTTAAAAAAAATTATAATAACAAACATATTAAGGTATCTTATGTATATTTAGTAACGAATTGTGCTTGTGTATATTCAGAAATCTACGGTAAGATTTCTAGACTTTAACAAAGCAGAAAGAAACCATTAGTATGTTTAATTTTGAGCGATTGGGTTTGGGTTGGTCTTCATTTTATCGATAGTAGTTAAGACATACTCGCTAAAAAATATAGTTTCCGTTCTGTAAATTATCGTGCAATATTATGTTTAACAGTAAGACAATGTAATCGTCGACTTGCGGTATTTTGATGTGTCTATTAGCGGCTGTGGCAACTGGTATCATGTTGAGATTTCAGTGCCGTTGAACCACCTAGCAGCAGTGTTCACAATGGCTAATGAATATATTCATGGGCAGGGACGTTCCGGAAATTACCGTACCTACGACAATGCCAATTCACGCCAGATACGTCCGATCTCGGACGCTAATTATAACGGATAGGTCAATTGTAACGAGTGATGTGTGAATTTCAGATATAGCTACTTATCATATAAAAGTTTTGTACATTTGGTATAATTGTATTGCTACTATGCCAGTTGTCTCCCTGTAAGTCTTGCTTAGTTATTGCTAAACAATTTTTAACTCAAATTTATAAAATAATTAATGTTTTAAAAATACACGGGACTAATAATCCCGTGTATTTTTTAAACGAAACTTATTTTTTTTAATAAGTAAGAACTTACAGCGCTGAAATACTTAAGTTACACATTCAAAATCAAATTACATTTTTACACCCGAAAGCCCCTCTAATAACCTAGTATTTTAATAGGTCTGTAGTCAAATATGTATTATTTAAGTTTGTGTGTGTATATGTATATAGGTTTTACAATACATTACAATACAATCAACTACTCCAGTAGATAGGCATTCCTACACTTGGATGCGTCACAAAATTTAATGCTAAAAATGTAATTATTAAAAACATAACTATCGTGATAGTTGTCATGGCTGTAATATTATATTCAATATTACCTACATACAAATAATCAAAATATACTAATGTGATTTAAGAGTCAGGGAGAATAATACATTAAAATAGAAATGCAAATTCTATGTAGAATAATCAAAAAATATATATTTTATTGTCAAACCAGCAATATGCCTTCGTATTTTTTTAAAATGAATAGAAGTGTAATAAATTATATGAAAATTAGAATGTCAGCTATCATAATACCATTATGTTTAAAACTTTATGTATTTCAATAATCATCAACATGGAAAATAAACTCAGAATTTTCAAACTCCCTTATACCATAAATTGGGTTTCTTAACAAATTATGTATAATTATCTTTTTAAATTGGTCCTCTCCAAGGCTTTTCATTTGCTCTGGAATCTTATTATAGAAGGACAAATTTTGGTGAATAAAACTGTATCGCACTTTGCTAAGTTGCTGTCGGTTTATGTGGAGATAGGATTTATTCCTCGTATCGTGATGATGAAAATCACTATTCACCGGAGCTTCTGTTAGGTATCTACGAGCGTACTTTGGTAGATGTAAGAAGAAAATAGAGTCATTATTCCTGATTTTACAAATAGCGGCTTACAAGAACTTCTTGGTGAGACTCTATATAAACTGCGTACCGCTCTTTTCTGGAGGAGGAAAATTCTTTTTGAGTTTGGTGCCATTCCCCAAAACAGTAGGCCATACGTTAATATGGAGTGGAGATATGCAAAATAAACGGATTTAGCTGCTTCAAAACCGCATAAACTTCTTATCTTTCTAATGGCGAATATGGCACTGCACATTTTTTTACTGAGATCATTTAAGTGATCAGACCATTGTAATTTTTAATCAATTTCTAATCCGAGAAATTTCGTGGAAGAGACATTTTCTAGTTGGTCAGACCCAAAGTATACGTCTATTTCATTATAAGCAGACGGCCGCAAAGAGAAGCATATTGATTTAGATTTATTTACGTTAAGTGACAATTTATTAACTTGGAACCATATACTAAGCCTGTCTATTGTTTCTTTTATTCTTTGGGCCAAATTGTCTTTATTTTTAGCGCTAGAAAGAAGTGAAGTATCATCGGCGAATAAAATGATTTCATCATTCACGGATTTCAGGCACTCTGGGATGTCATTAACATAGGAAGAGAAAAGGTCCAAGTATCGATCCTTGAGGAACACCATATCGGATATTCTGTGGCGCGCTCTTGCTATTTTCGACTTGCGTAATCTGAGTACGTTCTTGCAAATAAGATTCCATGAGTTGCAGTTCCTTATTCCTAATGCCGTAGTATTCCAATTTTTCAAGTAGAATTGAGTGGTCTACGCAATCAAAAGCCTTAGAGTGTCACAGAAAATGCCCACGGTTTTTTTCATATTGTCTAGCCAAAGTAGTGTTTTTTTAATTAGACTGGCGATTGCATATTGCCTAGAGAGATTTTTTTGAAATCCAAATTGTTTCTTAAGAGGATTTGGTTTTCAGCAGAGAAATTAACAAGTCGGATAAGAAGTAATTTTTCAAAAATTTTGCTGAAAATTGGTAAAAGAGATATGGGTCGATAATTATCTCTATTTTCAGGGCAACCTTTTTTAAATATCGGCACTACTTTGGCCATCTTCATGTCGGTGGGAAAGAATCCATGTTCCATGCATCGATTATGTATGTGTGTTTCATAAAATTACATTTATTTTATTTATTTTATTTTTATTCCAACAAAAGAGAAAAACAGCGCTCAGGTCTTAAGTTAATAAATAATAATAACAATATTACGGCCAAAATAGTCTCCTGGTAATATACAGTTAATGTGCGCGATGTTGTGTAATAATATTTATATATTATGTTATATTATCATGTTCTCTCGATTTGTGAGTGTGTATAATATAGTAGGATGAGTGTGTTTATGTGTGTGATTGTGATGTGTGTTTAATGGGTGTGTGTAAGTACATCTACGTGTATGTGTCATAGTTGTGTATATATGAGAGTGTGTGATTCTGCACAGGTATGTATCTGTTCAAGATTTTAAGGTCTGGTCTATTACCGCTCTGATAAACTCGTTTTTGCTCATTGAGAATATGTCTAGTTCCTGAAATGATTCATCATAGGCTTCCATAATTCGATGCAGAGTTGAATTCCTTGCTTGATTTGTATTGAGTCTGGGTACATTGAATACCCTTGGGTGACGAGTTCGGCGCGATGGGACATTTAAGGCTATTCTGCTTAGAATTTGTGGGCTGTCGATATGATGCGAAAGTATATTGTGGAAGAACGTCATATCAGTCACTTTGCGTCGCTGCTGAAGACTCAGCATTTCGAACCTTGCCAAGCCGTCAGAATATGAGGTATATTCAGCGAGGGTTCGATGACACAAGTGCCTTACGAAGGTTTTCTGAATACGCTCTATACGGTCAATGTGTACATTGTACTGCGGTGACCATATAGGTGACGCAAACTCCACTATACTGCGAACGTAGGCGTTATAAAGAGTGAAGAGCACATTAATGTCGGAGAATGGTTTGCATGCTCTCAACACGAAACCGAGAGCTCTGTAAGCTTTTCCCACCATGTGTTCAATGTGTGTATCCAGCATTAATTTGTTGTCCAGCATTATCCCCAAATCCCGCACTACACTCTTCTCTACTATAATCTCTCCGCCTATTTATTTTGCTATCATATAAAATTGATGTCTTCCCTGGAACAGGTGCTGCCTATTGCATCTGCTGCCATACAGAATCTGCATCATGTGCTTATACGGGCCTGAGAAGCCTCGTTAAATGTTGATAGCGCAAGTTGTTACGTAAACCGTCTCTAACAATGTGACGATGTAACTCTTCGGTAACAATGTAACTAATTTTCTTTGTACACGTATTAAAATAAATAAATTAATAAATAAATAAATTTAGTAGTGAAGCAAAATCATTGGGTTTAAATTATTCTTATATATTTTCTTGGATAAATGAAAAATGAAATAATATGAATGGGTAATTTATTACAGCTATTGATATAAATGTAATAAGTTTGTTTTTTCCTATGCAATATTGTGAAATTTGACAATGCACGGGTTTATTATATTACGACAATTTCTTCCAACCAATCTCTTACAGCAATTGGTTTATATGCCTGTAATATGTGATTGTATGTGTGTAATTTGCTTTACCACGTAACAGATTCGCCTTTCCTTGATGAGAGTATATTGCCGCATCCACTTAATTGCCACAAACCGCTTGTACAAACGTTTGGATAGCTCGCAAGCGTGTGGATACACACATTCAAGCACACACACACAAACACACACACACACACATACACCAACACCCATATACTCGGACATATCCTATTGTGATCATTAGTTAGTGATTATTAGTTATAATTTGTAATGGTGACGGGAATATATGTATTTCTTTTCCTTTTAATTTTTTTTTTTATTCATTGCCGAATATATGTGATATAAAAACTAGAGAGCTAGCTGCCCTGGAACAAGTCCTGGCACTTAACTGGGCAGCAGCAGTACTTAAATGCTAATGCTCATATCGGCCGTGTTTAATTTTAATTTTAATTTTAATTATATATATTTTTTTTATTGATATGATTATTAGTGATACTTGCGCACTTGTAAATGAATTGTTAAATTAAATAAATAAATAAATAATTAAATATCGATTTTAACTCTTAGTTTAAAATTCTTTTTTGTTTTCATTGTTGTATTGTTTGGCATATTTTGTAATCCTTATATCGCAAATAATTTGAAACGTCATTGAAGTTACTACCGATAGATATTATACTTATATTAATGTCATTTATTATGCTGTAGGTAAGTTTTCAATAAAAAAAAAAAAAAACGGAAACATACATAGATGAAACCTGAACCCATTTCACTACTTTTTTGTTAGACATTCGTGTAAATAGATCTCGAAGCCCTAACGACAAACAAGCCAGCTTGTATTTCGTGTACTATACTCATAGCAATTTGAAATGGGGCGAATCCTGTAGAAATCATTTTAAACGACTGAAAATTCTAACGTTTATTTCATTTTACCTTTTCAATGCACTAACGGATTTCCACAAGAAAAAAGACATTCAACAAAAAAAAACGATATTCATGACAAAAACACCAGAAATAAATCAATATACATGTTACCTAGTGCAAACTTAAAAATAGCTAGACAAGTCAAGGAATACTCCGGTCCCTATTTTTTTTATATGTTACCTCCATATCTAAAAGACAATAAATATAACAAGATATTTAAAAAGTCATTAAAAAAGTTTCTTTTAGAAAATAATTTTTACACCTTTGAAGAATACGTACAACTCACCACGGCCGATATCAAGCAGCATAAATTGATTTTAATTTGTAAATGATGAGTGTTTGTAAATATTATAATTTGTAATTTCGTTTCTAAATTTTACATATTTTTAAATTTTATTTGTTTAAAATGAATGGGACTAAATATTATAATTATTGCGATTTGTAATTTTAAATAATATTTTTTATTTTAATTTGAATCGGTAAAAAATTGTAATTTTATTTATCATTCTTTAAATTTTAATGACTTCACATGCTTTTAATTATTATTATTTTGGTTTTTATTTATTTTATGGTTTTTAAATTTTTATTTTTGGTATAATTTTTTTTTCACTTGAATTTTATTTGGTACCCATAAAGGGATTTAATATAATTGTAAATATTTTTTGACTGACTGAATTTGATACTGTCTTATTTTGTTTTGAATTTTTCTGTGAATTCTTTAATATGTAATCGCTTAAACTGTTTTTTAATTTAATTTTGATTGTTTTGTTTATAGGTTTTTACAGTCTGTAAGGATTTTTTGAAATAAAGTGAACTATGAACGTAAATGTAATATATAACAACCGCATGAGAGAAATGTTAACATGGAACGTTGCATTAGCTTTATCCGTTATCCAACGACCTGAAAAGCGAAGAGCGCCTCGCTATACATTCAGAGTTCACAAATATAATAAATCAATTATCTGGTACCATGTCATGGCTCGACGCGCTCGACAGGCCTTTCGGCGTCTGCTGAAAAATTACCCCCGCGAATTCGGGTGAGTGCTGGGCGCTTCCACTTCCCCACTTATCGTGGCTGTTAAATTTGCAACGCTAATATTTTTGCAAAACGTCCTCGAGGGGGCTCTGACAGCGTGTTAGCCTCGGTACTTCAATCGATGTCAAAGGGAGGGGATTCCTTTTTTATGGTGGCAGGAGAACTGGGACACGCATTCATAATTATAATAAGAATACATTCTAGTACATACATACGTACTAGTAAGAAATCTGTTATTTTACTGGTTTTACTCTTAACCCTTTGAGAACCATGGGACATTCATATGTGTCCCATAACATCAAATGCATTTTATTAATTATCGAGTACGTATCTTCTTCAAGACCTTAATATCGACCTTAATGGAAAAATAGTAAAAACTGTGAGCGAGACTAAATTTCTTGGGATTGTCACTAATGAAAACCTTAACTGGAAACAACACATCCAACACTTACGTTCAAAATTAAATAAATACATATTATACATTCCTAAAATTTTAAAACATATAACATCAGTAGAGACTCGCCTAACAACATATTATGGCTACGTATATCCGCATCTAAAATATGGCATTATAATATGGGGCAACTCAACAGAAGTCCAACGAATATTCAAAATACAGAAGTCCTGTGTTCGACTTTTAAACGGAGTAGCGCCAGACACTTCCTGCAGGCCGCTCTTCGTTTCATGTCTATGTTGACTGTGCCCTCTCTGTTTATACTGGAATGTTGTGAATTCATTAAAAATATCCTGATACGAGAGATGTACATTCAAGGGCTACGAGGAATAGAAACCTCATAAATTGTCCCTCAGTGAGGACAGAAATGTGTTAAAAGGGACTTGAGTTCTGTTGTATTAAATATTTTAACGCTATTCCACAAAACATCAAATCAATGCGACAACCAGGATTCAAACAGACATTAATTAGCACTGGCTCAAAAATAAATGCTATTAAAGCGTGAATGACTTTTTAAACGATAATGACAAATAAATAATATAACATATTTTTATTGTAATTCTCCAACATTTTAAGCTTTAAACATTTATTTTTAATTCTAGCTCTAAATCTAATAAACCGTAGATAGCCTAATAATTCTAGATTGACATTTTAATTTAAAAATAAACTGACATTTGATTTATATTAGTGATGGAAATTTACTAAATTTGTAGATAATAGTTCTAATTATTATTTTGTTAATACCTATGTCTTAAACGTAATATTTTCGGATTTGTTTTCTTTCCACTGCGAAGTGAACATATTTAATTATAGAAAAATACATATTGTACGCCTGATTGGTAAACTGTATAGCACATATAATAGTACCTATCCATTTTGTACGACCTACTTACAGTTCGCCATAAAGAATTATTATTATTTTAATCTATATATATATATATATATATATATATATATATATATATATATATATATATATATATATATATATATATATATATATATATATATATATATATATATATATATATATATATATATATATATATATTTATATATATATATATATATATATATATATATATATATATATATATATATATATATATATATATATATATATATATATATATATATATATATATATATATATATATATATATATATATATATATATATATATATATATATATATATATTTATATATATATATATATATATATATATATATATATATATATATATATATATATATATATATATATATATATATATATATATATATATATATATATATATATATATATATATATATATATATATATATATATATATATATATATATATATATATATATATATATATATATATATATATATATATATATATATATATATATATATATATATATATATATATATATATATATATATATATATATATATATATATAAATATATATATATATATATATATATATATATATATATATATATATATATATATATATATATATATATATATATATATATATATATATATATATATATATATATATATATATATATATATATATATATATATATATATATATATATATATATATATATATATATATATATATATATATATATATATATATATATATATATATATATATATATATATATATATATATATATATATATATATATATATATATATATATATATATATATATATATATATATATATATATATATATATATATATATATATATATATATATATATATATATATATATATATATATATATATATATATATATATATATATATATATATATATATATATATATATATATATATATATATATATATATATATATATATATATATATATATATATATATATATATATATATATATATATATATATATATATATATATATTTATTTTATTTATTTAAGAATTAATTACTATAAAACATTGATTAGCTTACAAAAATAACAGGAACCGAATAGCAAAACCTTAACCTTTTGCTTATTTGTTTCTGTCACCCAACTGGGACTAGCCCGTTCTAGGGTGGACAGGACTCCAATATTACAATCAAGTTTGCTTGATTATATTTGTTATATATTTGCTATATACCTAGTTAATATTTGATTGTTTTTTTGTAACATTTCTTTTTTTAAGAATTCGTTTAAAGGATGACACTTTGATGAAAAAATAAAAATAATAAAAGCCACTTACATAGCTGGAAGGTTTTCCCGGACTGGATTGGGAAATGCTTATTTTAAATGAGATGTATTCCTGGATGACCACCACTTTCGACAGCGACAAATTAATGCAATGATCACAGACGACACCCTAAAAATCATGAAAACGCTGGATTATCTTCATAGACAAGTACACCTCAATATGTAAAGTTGTTGAAGTCTGAAATAGGTAAAGTTTTTGAAGACAATAAATGTGATATGATTTGATTTGATTTAGTTATGTAATCGAGTACCAATCAGGATAACCAATATTTAAATCCGTTCAAATTTAATTAAAATCATGCGACCGTGCGGCAGCTCGATACTGGCGAAACAAATCAAAACGAAGCGCAATTTTCTTTAAATTCTAAATGAAGTAAGAGGTTTGTTTTATTTTTAGTTTTATTTTTGTTAAAAACATACAGCATAAAAATAACGTTATATATAACAGTTATATATAACGTTATATATAACGTTATAAATAAATATTATATATAACAGTAGTAAAGCCAATGATGTTTTAAATTATTTGCTATATAAGGATTACAATATATGCTAAACAATACAAACCAAAGAGAATTTAAAACTAACAGTTAAAATCGCTATGTGCGAGTATATGGGTGTTGGTATGTGTTTGTGTGATGGAGAGCGTGTATGCGTGGGTGTGTGTGTGTTTGCATGTGTGTGTGCGTGTATGTGTGTGTGTGTGGGTGTGTGTATCTGTAGTGCGAATGTGCTTGTGAGTGCTTGTATGTGCATGCTAATTCAATCCGATCTGATAATCAGCTTTTCACGTACCTCCTTAACAAAGCATCGACTATTTTGATGGTTAAATATGTCAATATCGTTAAAGCATACATTGTATGCATGCATAACGCGCGGCAATAACGAATTATGATGACTGTAAAGATATTAAGGGTCGGCGTGTCCTGGAAAATTCGCTTGTGCAATATCGGACATAACGGGATGAAATTCCGGGTTAACACGACAGTTTATCAACAGATAACAACTCCGGTGACCTCACGTACAATCCGGTGAGGTACGTAGGTATGTATACTGCTTAAATTTATACAACGGGGCTCAAGTAAATTATTGCATAAAGTAGGTAAGTAAATTCAGAAAGTCGCTTTTACATGTGTATATGCCGTTGTGATATACAGCATCTTCGGACCTGTTGTCACCTATATGACATAAAACAAGGTTCAAATATTCTCATTTTCGTGTGCTGTGACTAACTTTCTTGTGCTGTGACATATCGGGCGCGATGCCGCTTAATTTTTCTCATCTTGCAAGTGGCGTGATATTTTTAGTTTTTATTTTTTTCTTATTTCTTATTCAGATTTGCATCGAGTCTGAGGAGGTTATCCACTCAAATGATAACTGGTAAGTACAAGGAGAGGCGTTAATCGCACAACCCAAAGTTCAAACGAGTGGCAAAAATAAAACAAAAATTGACAGAGAATTTGGGTTCGCGTTAATGGAACAATGATTCCTCTTCTTCGAATCTTCTTCTTTATGACGGTTTATGTTTTGAAAAGTCGAAGTTCAAAAATGCTTAAAGTTCACTGTATTTTCGTTGTCCTTGTTTATTTTCGCACAATTTCTTACCACAAAGTTGAAAATGAATTTCAAATTGAATTTCCGATAGTACCGTTGCCAAACAAGTCGACAATAAAGCGTCTGGTGGATAAATTTCATGAAATGGGGAATGTGGATCAAATATGGTCTTTTGTACAGAGCGCTGTCGCCGATAGATAGAGGGTACATTATCAGCATTTATTGTAACTGTTTGACGTGTTTGTATGTGTTTCGAGTAAAATAAATGGGATCGATTTGTTTTTGGATTTTTGACGAACTGGGTTGCGTGACTTATGCCCCAACATATATAAGGCCTATTTTATTAAGTATATAGTATATTACAGGTGGGGGGAGGGGGGGGGGAGGGGATCCTCCCTGTTTAAGGTTATACACGTGCATACTGTACGAATACAAATAATTAAAGATTTTAATAAATGAACTAAACTTATATTTTGTAATTCTTGGAAAGCAGGTCCCGCGCCCAGGCCTCACGGCTGGTGGATCGGTTTTCCCTGGGGATTGCCTACCGATGATACTGGACGGTTTGCGAGCCATGCAGTGTAAGCCAATAGATTGTGCACTCTGACTACTGAAGGAGTCTGGAAACTATAGAAATAAGCTGTTTCCTAAGCAGCGAGGTGGATGTTGACCTGTTGTCATGCCACTCTTGAAACGACCTATTGGCCCTCCAATCCAGAGTGGCAAGACAGGCAAAGAAAGCCAAGGTCTGCGATAATTATCATCGAATTACCGCTGCACTACACAGATAGAGGCCGCGCAAGTGACTTCGGACCCGTAACCAGTCGGGAGGACGGAGGTATCGTGATTGTTAAATCCAGAGGTGATTTCCTGCCAAAACCGGTAGTCAGGGGGCGAGTTGGCCCGCTGGGTTACCTGCCCAGTGCCTTGCTGTAAGGCGTTGGCTTCTGACGGGTATGTTAGTTTTTTTGGATGGCTAGTTTCTTCACCTCACGGGAGACATAACGATAATTATTGTTAAAACTTCCTGGGGTGACGGGTGGGTCCGTTTTCGACACTTCCAAATGTCGAAAAGAATGTCAATTTTACATTCCACCTGCTATGTTTGTCAGTCTGTTGTAAATCTAACGATGAAATCGAATATCGCCCAAGAGAGCCAATATTAAAATCCTCTCAAATTTAATTAAAATCATGCGACGGCTGGGGCTCGATGCCGGTGAAACAAATCGCAACGAAGCGCAATTTTCTCTAAATTCTAAATGAAATGAGAGGTTTATGTTGACTGTAAGGATATTACGGGTCGGCCGTGTTCTGGAGAAGTCGCCTGTTGCAATATCGCAGATAAAGGGATGGGAGGTCGAGGGTACGACGGGGGTAGGGGAATAGGGGAAATGTGGGGTGGAGGGTAAGGCGGGCTCGGTTGACATGTAATTCTTTCGTCGTTCGCCCCCCGGAGAAATTTTATTACGTCGAAATGTTTGCGTAAATTCGTACAGAGATGGCAATAATGGAAATAAATTCATAAGCCGTGAAACAAAAAAAAACGAAGAAAACAGTAGAACAGTTTTTCGCCGTTTATGGGTTCATATTACAGCCATGACATAATATATTAACAATTAAGCCAATGCCTTGGGTAGAAAAACGTTCGTAGCCAACAATAAAAAGACTACGAGTAACGGTTCGAGCCTTAATGAACAATAAATATTTGGTTTCCTAGAAAAGTGGTGCCGTTATCTAGCGGCCGTGATATGGCGGCCGTGATAGTACGGCTGTCTCGGTTGACCAAAGTTGTGGTTTCCTAGAAAGTGGTGCTAACGTATTCAATCGTAGTCACTCAATTAAGAATTAATGTGTTCATTATTCTTGTATAATAACATATTGTATTAGTTATTACATTAGGTATGTTATACACGGAAAATATTACTATATTGTTATAGTAAAAATGGTTATTTATCAGCATTATTAAAATAACTAAAACATTTTTATTAATATGGCTATATAAATAGGTATAACTGGATATTATTATAATATAATATAGTTAATCGACAATTGTAATATTTTTGAAGTGGAAATGTTTTGTTTTTTCAGACTATATAGTTCTAATTTTAGCACACACCTGATTTTTGAAATGTTATTCCGATATTATTGCACAAATTTTGCTTGAACTTGGCTTGTCTATACTCTTTTGGTTAAATATTGTCGACGAAAAACTTCACGAGTTTTGACAAAATCAATTAGTTTTTAGTCATTTTCGCTCGTCTAAGTCTAGTTTCCAGTCATAGTTTTTAAATGAATGCTCATCGGTACACGCGAAAAAACGTCCCAAAACCGTTAATCACCGCTATGACGGCCGTCATTCAACTGACAGAACCGCTATTTGTAGGCCCCGATTGGCCGATATCGGCCACAATACGATTCAGAATGACGGTCCCGTTTTAATTTTATTTTAATTTAATTTGTTTTATTTGATTATGTTTTATTATGTTAATATGTTTTATTTTAATTATGGGTACAGTGGCTTGGCAGTAATTAATGTTTTGGTGAGACAGTGTCATAATTCAATTTTTTAACTAATTTTTACAAAAAAATTTTGGGACATCAACTTGTTAATCGGCCGAGGGGCCGAGGCCTGAATGGTTAAGGACTCCCTAGACGATCAAGCATGCTTGACCAGCATCGCGTCGCGGGCTGGGAAGGGATCGTAAACCGCAGGAAAAATCCAAATATTTTTTTTAAATATTTACCAAAAATGCCTAATTTTGTAGTAAATACCTGGGATTAACATTAATTAGACGTAATTGATTGATAGATGACTCGACTCCCTGGTATAAAATACAAAATTAGGCATTTTTGGTAAATATGTTAAAAAAATATTTGTATTTTTCCTGCGGTTTACGATCCCCTCCCAGCCCGCGACACGATGCTTGTCAAGCATGCTTGATCATCTAGGGAGCCCTTTACGGTGACACGCCATGCTTTCTAGGAAACCTACGCCGATTGTTTTTATAGACAACGTTTTGGTCACACAACGCTACATTACGGCCGCTAGATAACGGCCTCGCTTTTCTAGGTAACCAAAGCTTAACTACGAACATTATAATGCACCTGAACTATCGATGAATATTCTGCATTTAAAAAATACGTACAAAAATACAATTTTGATTATTTCATGTTAAATTAACGTAAAATTATGTAGTATTACGAAACATAAACCCAACTAAACAAAAGATGTACAATAAAGAATTTCTGGTACCTACATACACAGATGTGGGTCTACTCTGAGAAACAGAAAAACAGAACTGAATAAATGGCCACAATACGATAATTAATTCCAAACTTGGCTTAAAAACTACGATATTTTACTATACTATAATGATTGTTTGTTTTTAAAATTCTTTATTTATCATTATTTTTAATGAATTACTATTTGTAACAAATTTTAGAAATAGTAATTATTTTTCTGTAATTTATAACCATGACTGTTTTCGACAGCTCATACTTTTAGTAATTATTTAAGTTTTTAATTTGTGAATTAGTTTTATTTTGCTGTAATCTTGTTTTTTTTTTATTTTTAACTATGTATTAAATAAAATTGCCGTTATATTTCTAGTTTTTTTAACGTATCTTAATATTATTCTATTTAACCCTATGTTTATAGATTGTCAGCCAAGGCGCAAGCTGTGCTTAGTAGGGCGATATCGGAGAGTAAATATAATTTATTAATTCACTTTAATTTCTTTCTGGGGATTAACCAGTTGTACGCCAACAGCGCCTATAGGCAATTTGTTCCGTTTGACAGATCCTCGCGTAACCCTTTCGGCCGGCCCTGTTTGTTTGTTTGTTTTTACTCTTTATTGTGAAAATGTCACAATGGGCGGGTTTATTGTCATATGACAATCTCTTACAACCAACCCTCATATATATCATATAAATATATAATATACACGACTAATGAGATTAATTACTAGGTAATAAGAGGGAATTCATGGAAAAACTATATTGTCAGTATTTATTTACAATATCGACCAAAAACATGCGGCGCAGTTTTTTTTGCGAGCGAAGGCTAGCTTTCGAGCCTTGAGAGTTTGAAATTGTAAATTGTAATAATATTTGTAAATTGCCTAAAATTAAATTAAAGTTTTGTAAAGCATCGGTAGACTTATACTAAGTAAAGTAAGGATTATCACAATAATCGCTAACGTCAGATTATGGCACACCCCTCCTATCGCGGGGTAAAAATTTAGCCGTCACTTCTGCGCGGACAGCTTCGCGCGTGAAGTCGATGGCCTTGAGAAAAACGACCATAACTTTTAAACTACTATACGGATTGTAAACAGAATAACTGTAAAATGATCGCATTGAAATTTGACATATAAAACATTATAAACTTATCTCGTCAAACAATTAAGATAATAAGGAATAAATATTACAAAGTTGGCATTTTACGCAGCGCGGAGCGCCCTAACCAATATTGGTTAGATACAATTTTAGCATTTGTAAGCGTCTAACCAAAAATGGTTAACTCAAATCGAGCAGGCAAATAAAAACAAAAATAATGACGCCTCACAGACATGGTGTTTATTGAATGTGTAATATTTATACAGCGGCTATAAATATCTTTACCACTCACGCCCTTTCTGTATGAGAGCCGTCCCATGAATTGGTCCACAGAAAAATAGTACTAGAAAAAGCATTACCTTCAGTTGTTATGCATTTCCCAGCGTGAACACTCATACTAATAGACTATCCAGTGTTCACTCGTACAAATATTTGGCATTCTATCTATCTGTATTTTCTGTTATGTAATCAGCCTATATAAAAAATTCGATAGATGGCACTAATAATTCAATGTTATTATTTTTAATCGTTGGTTAAATTATTGGGTGTTTATAATCAATCACCTACTTCATAAAAAAAACATTTAATATCAATGTCATTTTAGATTGCTAATAGTTTCACCGTCAATGATATCAGTGCCACGTGCATTTCGCCGGAGGAGAAGGGTTTCTAAAACGTAATATAGAGAAAAGCAATCTAATAATATATATAATCAATGGATTATCTTCAGTTGTACTTCCCACTTCCCAACGTGAACGCACTGTTTGTATCGAGCTAACAAGTAAGGATTGCTACAGAAAGTACCCAGAACTTCGATGAACCTTATTTTGATTCTGTTATTTTAACCCCAACTGTCAAGTTAAACTTGTATGTTTGTTTGTTTCTACACTTTATTGAGAATCACAATGGGCGGGTTTATTGTCATATTATCTCTTACAACCAACCATACTATGACGTGTTTATATGTACCTATGTGGATGTGTAACATGTGTATAAGTGTATGTCTTGTTATTGCATTCGATCGACATAACTGAAAATGCGCTAACCCTAACCCTAACGAAAAAAACCAAACCCGGGACCTTATAATATAAGATCAGGCGACCCAACCACTATGCCACCGGGCCGTGTAAACTCGCTGCTGCCTATTTGTTTATAAGCTTACGAAATATAAATCTCACCTCTGCACGGATGGATATTTACATCGATTAACGCCGTATTCTCCCGAATATAAAAGCTTCCGCCCTCATACAAATTATACAAATTTTCAAGGATTTGCGAAATCGCTCCCGATAAATCCCGCTATTAATTATAATTTCCAATCCTTTCATAATCGTTGGAACATTACTAATCAATTAGGATTTACAGGAGATAAAATATTTTCCCATTTCGAAAACGAGTCCAAATGAAAGCTCGTTAATTAATGACTCGATCGAGGGGACAAATTGACAAGTAATTTCATGGAGATTTGCTGATTTGTCAGTGGTGGAGTCTGCCAGAGTATTTTATATTACTTTTCAGTCGTAGCAACCCCTGCGTAGCCGCCACTGATTTTGACAAGCTGTCATCCTAATATTGATGATATCCTTGTTATAATAAAAACCAGATATTATAATATCCTCTACTGTTAGTTCTCCTGAGAGCTTATACAAGAAGTCTAAAGTGCTAGACGTTCATCAGATATATGCTAAGGTACTACCCAACTAGCACAGTAATCCAATAACAAAAGACTACAAGTAAATCATGACTAATAAAGCACCTATAAATGTCTTGGTGTAGAGTGTCTTACTTATAATAGCATTACATAAGGATAAATACGCTCAAGATCATTTGTTTGTATATCTTTTTGTTGTAGTTTACTACAATGTTATCTTATAAGACAGTAACAAGTCTAATAGTCTAATAAGAGCATATACGAAGTCTAAATAGTCTTCCAAAGAATAATAGTCTTATAGTGGTCTTATAGACGCATTTTGCAAGAGCCTTGATTTTATAACATACTTAGTTGAGATCACTATACGACTACAAAACAATCTCGTAGCCAACTAGCACAGTAATCCTATAACAAAAGACTATAAGAAAACCATGACTAATAAAGCACCTATAAATGTTTTGGTGTAGAGTTTCTTACTTATAATAGCATTACATAAGAATAAATTAAATTCTCTCAAGAGCATTTGTTTGTTTATCTTTTTGTTGTAGTTTACTACAATATTATCTTATAAGACAGTAACAAGTCTAGTATCTTATAAAACTAATTACACTTTCATCAGACAGTTATGAGAGCAAAAAAGCTTCTAAAGTGCTAGGCCAATGCTAAAGAGTCTTTAAGTGAGCTCGCGAAGCTATTATGATTCAACGGTGGTGAGCTAGTCTTGACCAAAAGTATTATGAGCGCTTCTTTACCTATAGAAGTATTATAAAGGCAATGGTAAAGAGTGATTTTTGAAACACGGCGAACGACTGTGCGTTAGACCATGTGCGCGTAACGATTTTGCAAAGTTAAATTTATTTTTAAATGGCCGATTTTCAAGAATGGAAACGATTCAAAAGGAGTGGAGGATACAGGAGAAGAGTAAATAAGAGACACGCAGAATGGGTAACCCTAAATACGCTATCCGAATTAGGCTCCGAAAAAGCGGGAATAAACAATTCATTGGAGGGTTCCGTACAATCCGACAGTGACTTAGATTTGGTTAGTGATAGTATTGACGAAAATGAATATGAATCAGAAGTAGACAAAATGGACATTGAAAAAAACATTAAATTTCGAGAAGATGTTAAAATATGGGCTATTAAATATAACATATCGCACTTAGCGTATAACGAACTTTCTGTTATTCTTAATAAGAGAATTAACAACATTTTACCTATGGATGCCCGCACGCTTCTTCAAACAACAAGAGAGAAAATACAGATTGTTCCATTGGGAACTGGTCATTATTGGCACAATGGCTTAAAGAAGCAGTTAACAAAAGTTTTTGAACACAATGTCGTTTCTTCAAATGATAATATTACACTGAATGTTAATATCGATGGTTTGCCCATAGGTACAACAGCTCAAGGAAACAATTTTGGCCAATATTATGTAGTATATTTGAATTACCACTCTTGCCTCCACTAGTGATACTTTACCTATCACTGTGATAGGTAAGTATAAGCAATAAGCTCGCCTTTTCTTAAGAATAAAGAGTTTTATTATTATTATTATTATTATTATTATACAAGCTATGTGATTGCTTATAGTTCAATGAAACTACGAAGGTATTTTCGGACCTTGTTTGGATATTTATTGCTCGTCCAATGGCTGCACAAATTTTGAGTGGTGTATTCTTTTATTATGTCTTTTATTGGTGTATTCTTTTATTATATTGATATTTTTATGTTTTGCGTGAACATGTTTTTTGTTTACTTGTTGATATACGGTTTCATAAAAAAAAATGGTCGTTTAAGTCTTGAGCCACGTCTTTGAGCCACGATCGGACAGAATCTGGTCGTAACGTGATAGATGTTAGAAAATTAATTTTTTACATTGTAGCGTGCGCTGTCATGGATATCAACGAATGTTATCATTGTTATAATTAATGGATCATGTTTAGTCTGTTAATAAATACTAATCGTATTTTTATTTATTTATAGGCATATATGCAGGAGACAACAAACCATATAATTTGAAAGTCTTTTTGGATCCTTTTATAACAGAATTGAATGAACTATCTGAAAGTGGTTTATCAATAAGAATGGGAAACTCTCTGATTCCAGTAAAAGTCAGAGTTTTCATTTGTGACTCGCCAGCTCGTGCATTAATCAAAGGAGTTATTAATTTCAACGGCAAACAAGGCTGCCTGAAATGTACTGTTGTGGGTGAATCACGTGTCTGAATCACTGTCACTTTTTTAAGATCTGATTGCCCTAAACGAAATGACAAGGATTTTTCGGTCAAAAAAAGACGAAGAGCATCATAAGGTAGATTCTCCTCTTCTAAAACTCAATGTAGATATGGTAGAAGATATTCCTGTAAGTGACTCACTTCACTTGATTGATTTCGGTGTTATGAAGCGTCTATTGATTGGATGGCGAGATGGGAATGTTGGTAAATACATTACTAAGTGGTGCAGCAAAGATATCGAAAGGGTCAATGAATTCTTGTATAAATGCCGCATGCCTAGCGAAATTCACCGATCTGTACGAACAATTGATGTTCTAGCCTACTGGAAGGGATCCGAATATCGTACTATTTAGGTTTAGTAATACTCAAAGATACCCTACCACCCCAAGCTTATTACCATTTTGTGCATTTGTTTTGTGCCATCACAATTTGTTCGAACGAAAAACATTTTCAATTCCTTTCAATTGCAGAGAAAATGTTAGAGCATTTTGTTGAAATATTTAAAATCATATATAGAAAGGACTATGTCTCAAGTAATATACACAATTTGACACACATTGTTCATGAAGTAAGGAGATTTTGAAAACTACAGTTTCAATGCTTACCCGTTTGAAAATATGTTGTATGTTATTAAAAATCTGATTAGACAAGGCAATAAGCCGCTTCACAAGTCGCTCAACGGCTGAATGAAAGATTTGATGTAAAACTTGAAAGTATATGTCAGAACCAAACAAGTTATCCATTTATTAAAAAAAACCAGTGCAAAGGAAGGTCAAAACAACTTTGTTTTAGTACCTTTACACTCTCGGCACAAGAGCATAACAAATGGTTTATGAGAGAAGAAGACTTTGTTATTGAACTACAATCAATACACACTAAAAATAAAAATGATTACAAAGAAATTTTGATTAAAGGATATCGTATTGAAATTTTTGAGGAGCCGTTGAAGTCTTCATATCTATCCATCTATAAAGTTAATTGTAACAACTTTCAAAAAATCTAAGTGGTTTGAAAAGCTTCAAAAGTGAGATGTAAATTAGTTAAAATTGAACATAAATCTGAATTATTTTTTGTACCTTTATTACATACGCTGTGAAATAAAACAGAAAAACCAAATCAATGTACAGGTTTTTTATTTATTTTCAGGTTATTTTTTCAATAAATTGTGCTTATCTATGATTTTTCACCATTTCTATTAATTTTGAACTTGGACTAAAATATATGACAGTAAAGATATCATAATAACTATAATAATGAACAAAAGAAATTTGATCTACCGCAGTCATTGGTTAATCTAGACTATCAGCTACATTCTCTTTTATTACTATATTACATATTGGTAAGTAACATATGTAACTAGATAAGAGGCATTTTAAAAACATATACATTAAACTCTTCAATTAACACCAGTTAACACTATAAAAAATAGCTTAATTATAATTATAACTAATGAACAACAATTTGGAGATCCACTGGTCAATGGTTAATCAAGACTATCAGCTACTTTCTCTATTAAAATTACTTGATACATAGGTATTGGTAAGTAACATAAATAGATAACAGGCATTTTAAAAACATATACCTATTATATGTTTTTCCTTTGTGTGTTAAATAGATGTAAAAGTATATAGAACAATTTATTTACTGACAAATAACACACTCATCTTCAATATAATGGTCATATATATGCTGTACAGAAAGCAGTTAAAACACCAAAATAGGTTTAGATTCAATAGTAACTTAACGTTTTCTCGAGTACATATGAAGCGAATGGGTCTATTAATTATCGTTAGTAACTTATATTATAGTAATCCACAACCATTGCAGCTTTCAGATAACACAAAGTGTGTTTGAGTCCAAGGCCATTTTTCATATTAGTCAGCACGAGTAAACGCAATTCATTTCTGGTCAAAAAATAGTCCACATCAACAAACACAACCATCCTGAAAACATGCAAATAAAAAGAATGTCCAGGCTTGAAAGATTTAGAAACATATAGTGAGCTCGCGAACTCTAATTTGATTCAACATGGCGGTGAGTTAGTCTTGACCAAACGTATTATGAGCGCCATTTTACCTATAGCAGTCTCATAAAGGCAATGATGAAGAGCGATTTCTGGAACATGGCGAATATGTTAAAGAAACCATAAAAGCCCATGATATTATTTTTACAATAACTTATCAAATTTGTAAATTTCTGTAAGGGCGTTAAGAAATTAAGCTAATACGGTACACTTTTACAGTAAAAATGACTTTGCCACAAGTTTACTCACTTAATACTGGCTAAGAATTTTATAATTAATAATGAAAAATGACTTACGTAACGTACTAACTGAAACAATAATTATCAATTTATAATCAATCCAAACTGGAACAAAAAACGATGACGGCTCTAGCAAGCTGACCGGTCGGTTTCTAAAATGTATACTAATAACTAATAACCAAGTACGTTACTAGCTCATTATCAGCAGGATTACTCTCGAAAAGAACTAGACACAGATAATTATACGATCACTAGTACCTGTAACTGTCTTAGGCGTACTACTGCAAGATAGTTATAGGATTAAGCAACATTCTGTTAGCTTATTATAAGAGCGTTACAAGTGTTGTTGTGCTCCTATAAGTGCGCCCAAATCCAGGCTTGTAAGCTATTAGAAGACTGTTATAGGAGTATCGAAAAGTAGTCTTGAAGACAGTTATAAGAAACTATTTTGCTAGTTGGGTATTATGTACTATTATGACAAGTATCATATATATTGAATACATCATAAAGTTACACGAGTAACAGCAAACAGACAGCATCCCTAATATTGATGATGTCATTGTTTCGCTAAAAACCAGATAATATTTACTTTTACTTTTAGTTCTTCTGAGAGCATAAGCTCTCAGAAGAAGAGAGCTTAATAAGCTAAGCTTACTAAGCTAAGATAAGCTCTCAGAAGACTCCTTCTATAAAAAAGGAGTCTAAAGTGCGACATGCGAGACACGTATCTAGGGTACATTGTAGATGGTCTACACCCCCGGGAAACGAATTCCCCAGAAAGTGCGACTGATTCGACGTAGGACAAGGAAGATGGCTCGTGCCCTTTTAGACACCGCTTTGGCTTGCGAAGTGCTCGTGCCGGCTGACTCGAGCAGGACTCCGAGATAACGAAGACAACGATAGAATTTCAGATAATGGGGTTATGCTTGAGGCGGCTTTTTATAAAAAGCGCTTGCGTTTTGCTGGAAAAGTTCAAGAATTTCCGCTTGCGCTATTTGAGGATGTGGTCGAGCGATGCACCTACTTATCGCTCGATCTCGTCCCAGCTAATCTAACCCATCAGGTGGAGCGCAACGTCCGCGTAAACACTAACGGCACAATGTCTTTAAAGGGGGACCTAGTAGGTCGTCAAACAGGACGCTCAACAGGACGGCAAATAAGATAATGTTAGAAGCAAAATTTAATTGATGTACATATTTTGTTACCGAATCGTGAATTTTGAGCCCATTTTACTTGTAGTATTATGTTTCTAATAGTTTCGTGCAGGTTGGGTGGGGTTGACCATTTTTTGTGTTACTTTGAACGACCCAGCACATGGCTCAATTCCCATCCGGTAGCCTCCTTAAACAGGAACTGAACCTGTCAGGGCCGCTGGGACTTCTGCCTGCGGCTATAACGTCTAGTCGGAGTCGGATCGGAATTCGGAGGAACACCTCGGGCGGAACTGGGCGGTTTGCGCACCAGGTTGTGACAGCCACGCTTACACAACCCGGCGAATACCCAGGGTTTGTCTTGAGACCTTATGTTTCTGCAGCTGTTGACATGGCGTTACTTATTCTTAGAAACGATCCGACGGACGCCGACCTAAAGTGACCTTGACGAGTATAGGGCGCTACGAAAGCGACCTCGATTCCGTAACCAGGCTGGACCATGGAGAAATCCGGCCAAATACGGTAGTAAGAACGTGGGATCGGCCAACTGGGTTCACCTCTCAGTGCCTCACGGTAAGGTGTTGGACTTTAAGAGGCTTGTTTAAATAGTTAGATCGTAGATTGTGTCGTGAAAGAATAATCTTATGTATGTAGTTATAACTTCCTGGGGTGGCGGGTTTGCCCGTGGTAGTTGACACCTCTTAAGTGTACGATTGTGTCGATGGCGCCGAGCTAACTCATGCAATAAATTAATAGTTACACTAAAAACACGCTTTTATAAATGCACGTAAAAACTACACCATCAGACCTTGAAACCTAATCGTGGTCAAAGTTCATTCCAAGACTTTTCTAACAAGTCCAAACACAGCTATGATACGATGTTCCATCATGAAGTTCCAGTTTATATCTTCCGGCTCCATCATCTGATCAGTTCGACAGTACCATATTATTGTATTGTCATAAGAACTACATACAGCTGCCAATTTTCATAACGCTACGATTCTTGGAAGATGGTTAAATTAGTTACCTTAGATTCCATCACATAGTTAGTAACATACTGGTCGACCTAATAAAAGCGTGTTAATAAACGATCGACTCTTATCGATCAATATAGGGTAGTATTCATATGATATTTCCAGTTTATCTATAAGATTGCAATCGACACACGAAGACCGAAAGTATTTAGCGTGATTTATTCACGCCGCTTCGCAGTTTGTGTTTCGTATATGAACAGTTTGAAATGGCAATAATCGTCATGCGGCGGGCACAATGGGCCACACGAAACGGCATCATTTCGCCGGGCCATTGTTGGGGAAATTAAATTTCGACGGCTCGGGACTTTCCGCCTCGGTTTTCTGCCCGTCACTTGTCTTCGTCAGCTTCCCGGACAGCTCTGCAATTAAAAAATGACAGCCACCTCTCACCCATCGCGCCTACTGCAGAGCGCGTACATTTTTAAGTGATAATGAAATACCACGCAATATTTAGAATTTCGCGGACTTCTGCGAACGCTGAATATTTTTATTTGTTTGAGTCGGTGAAGAAGATGATATACAAAATAAAAGGTCCGACACTACTCCGACAAACAACCATATACGAATATGTACGGATAGTAGAAACAGAGTTTTTTTCGGAGCATGCAGTAAGGCTGTTTTATTAGACCTATCCTTTATGTATTTAAGTGAACAATACAAAATAAAATATCCCTTATTTCGACGTGACAAAATCGTCTGCAATTAAAACAGTCAGTAAAGATAAATAGAACCTTTTGGTTATAGTGTTTATACTATTTGAAGAGACTTATGTATGATTGTTTTTTATTAGCGCCATACAAATTAATTAATTAAGTTCTCATCAATTTTAAAAAAAGCTTTTTTAAATAGCTGGTTTTTAATACGTGACTTTATATTTTTCTTGGCAAGTTTAAAATTTCCTTGGGAATTTTATTATAAGAGTGAATATAACGCTTCGTAAAAGTTACCGTTGCATAGATACAAAAAATACAGTCCATAAATACAAAAATATGTAGCCTACATTATCACGAAACGTGGTCTCTTTCCGCTTTCGCAAGCGACTCGCAAAATTAGATTCTAGAATCCGGAATAAATATGGCGGTCAAAGGCCTGCGAAATGCTACAAGTTTACCGTCGAAGAAAAACACTTATAAAAACACGTCGAAGAGAAACACTCGTAAATAAATGAAAAACTACATAATTAATCAAATTATGTTACATGGAGAATGGAGCAGCGGAATTCATTAGGGGCTATCTAGACGATCAAGCATGTTTGTCAAGCATCGCGTCGCGGGCCGGGAAGGTACCGTAAACCGCAGGAAATATGGTAATATATATTTTTTAATATTTACCAAAAAAGTCTTATTTTGTAGTTTATACCAGGGAGTCACGATAATTAGACGCAATTGATTGATGAATGACGTGACTCTCTGGTATGAAACTACAAAATTAGGCATTATTGGTAAATTAAAAAAATATATATTTGCATATTTCCTGCGGTTTACGATCCCCTCCCAGCCTGCGACGCGATGCTTGACAACCATGCTTAATCATCTAGAGAGCCCCTTAGGATGTGGGATTTATCTAGGATATATATATATATATATATATATATATATATATATATATATATATATATATATATATATATATATATATATATATATATATATATATATATATATATATATATATATATATATATATATATATATATATATATATATATATATATCCTTCTAGCCGTGTTCGGCCATAGCGTCTGCATTGTAGATTCTAGTGACTTCTTTAGTCTTCTCAGAGTCCATTGTTCGGAAGCAGTCAAGTGCGCGGGCTATATTATAGTGCACAGGTGGGCGCGCGACCACGGGTGCACTCTCTCTTCCTCCCTCTTCTGAACCCGATGGAACGGAGACCGTTACGACCAGAGAAAAGTTTGGATGCAGATAAAATAAAATAAATTAATTAATCGCTACCACAGCAATGGCTGTCATTGTTAAATTTGTACTCAATATTGCAGCTATTTTTTTCGGATTTAGTTCGTTTTTCCACACTGTCATTTATGAATTTGGTAATAAGGCTTGTGGCGATGTTTAAGGTTTTTCTGGAGCTATTGTAGAGATGACCGGTGACTTATTGGTAGTTGTAGTAGGGGGTGATGTAGAAGATGCATTATTGGATTTATCCTGGTTTTTTGATGATCTCGTGTTGTTGCTCATGGGGCTGTGTTGAATACAGCATACAGCCTATTGTTCCGACATTATACAAAATTGTGATAGTTTCCCTTTAGGCAAATCCCCGTCAGTTTTTGGACAATTTTCCGGCGGTAGACATACTCCTAAAACGCCATTTATTTCACATGACTCTTCACAGCAGTGTATATGCCAGGTCCCTTAGCACTTCCGCAAGGGCTCTTTCCAATACTGGTAACTGCGATTATGTTGAAGAGGCATTGGTTGTCAGCTATCGTCACTTGCAGAGGTCCACCACTATCGCCTCCACAAGAGTCTCGTCCTCCTTCTAAGCTTCCGTTATACCTTGTGGTAACCTCTTTCTGAGAGTCTTTGCATATAGTCTTCGACAGGTCGGCTGGTCAATCAAATCCACCACCACCTTCAGTAAGTCGTCCGATGTATCTTCAGCAAAGTCGATCTGCCCCCAGCCAGTAACGACTAGGATAGCCTATAAATGATCCAACAGCTGCTTTTTTTGTATATGCGTAAAAATCTGAACAGAGGACGCGATATTTTTGAATTTTCACTACGCAAAAATCTATATAGTCTGTCCGTCGGTCAGTCGGCGCTTTACTTACCTTGTGATTTGTTAAGTTTTGGCTCGCGTGTCGTTGATTTTAATATTTAATATAATTAGGAGGTAGTCGTTTGCCTTGTCCGCCTCCGCCTCTGGTTTGAGAAATAGGTGAGCTCGTATTTTTCGGCAGCTTGGCAATTACCGTATGTACGTTTATACAGGGATCTAAGATCGATAGAAATGCTTTTTCTGTAATCACAGCCCCGTGTATTTAGGTCATACTGAAAGTTTCTGGATTCTGACAAATAAGACCAGTTATTAAGACATATGATACATTTATTATTTTCAAAGTCCTCACAATTTATACATTTTTGCATTCGCTGGAACCATTGTAGAAATCAGTTAGAGCAGTATTCCTTGAGGACCTCCTCAATGGTTTCGTGAAACGCATTCACCGCTGATTCAGAGCTCATATTATGTGTGCCTCTAAGTTTATCTTTAATTTTATAAAACAAAAAGAAATCGCAATGTAATTTAGAATATTTATAAACTCAGGCGTGAGTGATGTAGTGTTTTCTTTTGTTTATTATTTCTCAAGGTTTGTTAATATACCTTACATATCTCCTATCATTCTACATTTAGAATTTCTCATTAACCGCGTTGTTTAGGCCCGCTTCAGAGTTGGTCGGTCTGCCAGCTTTGTGCCCATATTGCGCATTTTTTGTTACAGTTTGTTTGAAAACGTCTCCAAATAAGGAGAGTAGCGCTCTTGCCAATAACTTTTCATACATCTCTTCCACACGGCCAGCGCTAAGGTACTGCGTTGGTTTGGACCCAAGAAGGTATAACGATATCTAAACATCCTTTTAACCGTATGGTGAATGTAGAGACTTAGAAGAGACAAGACATTTTGCCATCTAGCTACACCAACAAGCCCATAAGAGACCATTGCCTTACCTCGAGGCACTGGGCAGTGAACCCAGCTGGGGCCTCGCGCCCTTACTACCAGATATGGACGAAATTCTTCGTCCTCCCATCTAGTCTAAGGTCCAAAGTCGCTTGCGCGGCTTCTACCTGATGATAGCAGATATTCAGTGCGAATTTATCGCTGACCGTAGCGTCCTTTGCCTGTCTTTCGTACTGGATCGGGTGGCAAACGAGTCGTTTAAAGAATAGCTGGCATCAGGTCAACAACTACCCCCACTGGTTAAGATTCCTGTCCGTTCCAGGTTCCACCCTCTACGATAAGGGTACCGGATGCGGTTTGAACCTTGAGTTATGCCGATCCAAGATAACGAGCGGGTTTTAGTGGCCCACACTGAGAAAAATATAGCGATGTATCTCACAGAAGTACGCATGTTTCAACAAGGATTACGTAGATAATGGGCCGGATTGCGTTTCTTTGTGAACTTAAACTAAAATAAGTCCAAGCGAACGAGACAGAGCAATACTATAGAGCGAAATATGAAACGAACGATCGGCGATAAATACTACCGGTCGAACTTATACTCGTCCGAATAAATTCGAGCATATTTCGTGCGGTGTAAGATTTGACCATCTCGGGCAGTTTTAATGCGAAAAAGCGACAACCGGTCATCTCACATTCCGCTCTAACGTATTGCCCTGTCTCGTTCACACGGACTAATTTCCGATTTTAGTTGACGAAGAAACGCAATCGAGCCCAACATGGACTGTGGTTTACTTATGAATTACCATGATGTGTAACGGTGTTGGCGTGACTGTAATTACGTTGCGACTGGGATCTCGCCTTTAACATGACAACATTTAGTAGTATCCGAACGGTTATATTCGGACGAGTGAATCATGTTGAAACTACAGTATACTGTAATTTTCATATTAACCGCAAGTTAATTAAAAGTGTTGATACATATAATCGAGTATAGAATAGAATTCCTCTTCTTGTAGTGCCGTCTCCTAACGAAGGTTGGAAATCATCTTGATGATTTCAGTCTTGGAGACCGCCGGACGGAACAATGCGCCAGTGCTCAGCTGGAACCACTGGCGTAGATTTTGCAGCCCTGATGTCATTGGCCGCCCAGGCCTCCTCTTGCCTTGAATTTTCTTCTGGGTTACTATTTGCAGGAGTTCGTATTTGGGGTTGCGCATTAATGGTTTTGAGTACCTCTGTGCGTTTTTTATTTAGTCTTTGAAGCACTGTTACATTTCGAACCTTCTGAACCCACGATATTTCACGATAGAATATATAGAATAACTTTATTGCGCCATAAAAACATTCCTTGAAACATTACTAAAAATGTTACACTGGTTTTATAAAACAAGACAATTTATGCACAAATGGCGGACTTATCGCTATAGCGATATCTCACAGTCAAGCACTTAAGTTGAATTATAACAGCCATTATTCATTACAGTTGAGTAATGTAGTTTCAATAATATTCCTTGTAATTCAACAAAATTACGATTGTAACATCATTATTCTGTATAACCGTAATAACAAAATAGTAAAATAAGGAATAATCCAATATTTTTGTTAGTGCAACTGCACATAAACCATTAATTGCCAACGTACTGTGTCTGTCACCAAGATAACGACGCATTATCGTCGCCTTTATTTTGAAGTCTGCAGACGCTATCAAACTGGAACATGACATGCGCACGCAACCAACCGACCGGCTAGCTCTGAAATGGGTCCTAATATCTCCAGCTTTATACTCACCGAATCCAAAAGAAAATCAACAAAGCAATAAGCCACAGTACCATGAAACATTCTTCTTGTTTCAATTTTGCATTTTTTACTGAGGTTTTATTATTTCTTGCCAAATAGCGTAAACAAAGGGTGCTTTCCGACGCGGGGAGCTCCTTTTCCTCGGAAAAGCAGAGGTTGATTATTTGTTGGCGGAAAAGCCCTTGTAATTCATAGAATTGGCAGTGCTATTAGGCTAAGAGAAAGGACGCCTCGGGGCACGCTCTCCCATTACTCCCGCCTTCAAAGGGTACCTTTCAAATCCACACAATCAAGAGTCAAATCCCGCGGCTGAATTTTATACAGGCGACGAAAATTAATTACAATACTTACTGCAGGCATTAACAAGGAGGAACGCGTTTCTTACCAAATTGATAATTCGTGGAACCGGGTGGGGTTACTATGGAATCAGAATAATAAATCCTTCTGTTATATAACATAAAAAGTATAACTAGATATATTCTAATAATATTAGACAAAAAATTTACAAAAAAAAATGACTTGTACTGAAACGTTGGGTTGTACAGACAAATATAATCATTTGATTTTTTTCAAATGTATTTAACGTAATTAAACATATATAATTTGTGGGAAATGGGGCGTATACATTCCAGATACGCATTTAGTGGGGAGCGAAATAAAAATGGTTTGGAACCGCGAGAATGATTAGATGATGTCGGGATTTTCACATACTTGCCCTACTTTTCCGTGTACTACAGTCAAACAGGCCTACTTATTTGTATAATCTCTTCGCTTTCATCCCATGGCCTTCCATTGCGCTCTCGGAAAAATCTATTACTGGCTATACCTCAGCATTCATCAACTTTCATGTCCAGGTCTTTCGCAGTGTAGGCGGCCCGACTATGTAATCCCGTGCCTTTGCCCATAAAACAACTTGAAGAGCTGAGCGGTTTTGAAAAATCTCTAATGAGACATTTACTCAACTCATGAATACCCCCTCACCCTCCCGTCACCTTTGCTTGTCCTTATATTCCATTCCTCCCTTTGATATAGAGTTGGCGTACGTTACTATTTACCGTTTTATTTTTTATACTATGATGACTATAAGTGTATTCATTTATTACTTGTAAATCAATTTGCCCACATAAACCTTTAGTCATAATAACCCTGGCGGTATGGCCGGAAGATATTGCCACTTGGCAATAGACCCACCACATTGTACTCTATTGTGTGTGCAATAATAAAGCTTTTCAAACAAACAAACTCATAGACTTATCTACCATAATAATAAAATGTTTTATATTATTATTAATATTATTAAACCGGTATTTTATAGCCCACTTGAATCGGTCACTTTAAAAAGGGCACCTGAGACAAAACGAGATTTTTCAGGAGACATAAAAAACTGTTTCAAACCTTAACTTGAAATTGTTTAATAAGAAATATCCAAATTAACAAGCTAATTTTTTTTAGTTTAATTTTGTACTTTATACAATGGGAGTTTTTAGTTACCGACATCCTTGAAGGGTTGTGGGCATACCGACATCCTTGATGGGTTGTGGGGATACAAATTTGTGGGCAGATCCGAAATATATATATATATATATATATATATATATATATATATATATATATATATATATATATATATATATATATATATATATATATATATATATATATATATATATATATATATATATATATATATATATATATATATATATATATATATATATATATATATATATATATATATATATATATATATATATATATATATATATATATATATATATATATATATATATATATATATATATATATATATATATATATATATATATATATATATATATATATATATATATATATATATATATATATATATATATATATATATATATATATATATATATATATATATATATATATATATATATATATATATATATATATATATATATATATATATATATTTATTTATTTTTTTCAAATCTCATTTATTTTTTTTTAAATAGGTAGGTACTGTGAAAAGCGCTGAGCACGATGCGCCCCCTAGCAGTGGGCAAAATATCGCTAATATTGTTTATTAGCGATATTTTAACTACTGATAGATGGCGCAGCGCCGCGCTCAAACGCTTGTCAAACTTCTATTTAACTGCCAATTAATTCAAATTTTCAGATAAAAAAGAAATAAATAAACATTTTTTTTATTGTTTATCTATATTGTTTTATCAAAAGTTGCTTAGCTGGTCGTACTGTTTCACCCCCTTGAAGGATGCCGGTTAATTAAAGTGTATCCTATATATTTTTATATTTTTTATTTAGCTATTATTATCTGAAAAAGTTGCCCTTTTCAAAATGACTGAGATGTCCCCATACAAAAGTGCCCTTTTCAAAATGCCCAAGATTTCTCTATATAGCAAAACTGACTTCTGAAATCTAATGAAACGTTAAGTGTCAGTAAAGAATTTTAAGTCTCAAACATATACTTTTTTAAAAAAGATTGCCTTTTTAAAAAGTTGCCAAAACATAATTGACATAAATAAACAAAAGTGTCGAAGTGACTTTCGTATCTGTTCGAAATTAAACTAGGTACAGGTGCTATTATCAATTGGTACATTCGTTATGGTGTAAATAGGTAATCGATTTCCATCAAAAAAGTGATTTCCGAAAAAAAAATTTTTTTTTAATTTATTTATTTATTTTGTTTATTTGCTTATTACTAATCAATATTACAGCAAAAACAAGGCAATGAAAAGTAAAAATAATAAAGACATCACCGTTAGTATACAAATAGAATGACACTTATAATACTAGCTATCATATAATAATAAATAATTAATAGCCTGCAATTTAAACGAGTGAGGATTGGCGTTCAAAATTTAGAAATCTGGTGCAATCGAGTGAAATTTCATTTAAGCGCTGCAAAGCACGCGCCAACAAGTTCAACCTCGTAAGATTAGTGCGCGAAAACGGCTCCGCAAAAAAAAAATATGGTGCGATCGAGCACGAAGATAATTATTTGGTACGAAAAGATCCACCTTGGCTAGTAAGCTAACGTTATCAGTTTTGCCACGAATTAGATTTAAAACATAGGATATGGTCAGCATTTCTCTTCTGAGACAGAGATAATTATAGCCAACCATGCCTGTGATAAATGCAGTCGGATACAAAAATGGATAATATCCGTGCTGCTTGAAGTACAAAAATCTTAAAAAGCACTTCTGTACCTTTTCCAGCATAACGGTTTAAGTATATTCATGTGGATTCCAAATAGCTGCATTCGTTTCCATGCGACTTCTAATAATCGAGTTGTACAACTTGCGCATAACCCGAATATTATTGAAGTGTTTGGATTGCCGTATCACAAACCCCAGAAGCTTGAAATAAGTTTATTTATTTATTTATTTATTTATTTATTTATTAGTTTCAAATAGTATTCAAGGGCATTACAGATGAATCCAATTCGCCCTTGAATATTAAAGCTGAAGTGTAAGTCTAAAAATAAATGACTACATAACTAAATTAATGCTAACATTGAACAAGAAAAAAAACATAAAAATATAAAACTAAATAAAAGACAGATTATGATAAACATGCGATAGCAGGGAGATGCCTTTTTAGCTGCCAAAGGGATGTACAAAAGATATCTATTTCAGTGGGTAAGGAATTAAGAAGAGCTATAACCCTTCCCACTGGCCTGTCTACAAAAATATTTGTACGGTGGTACGGCACATTAAACAATAGATGCGATCTCCTTGCTGTGTAATTTACCGGTACGTACAATTCAAACTTACATAGTATCTCTGGCAAATAAATCGTTCCTTGAATAAGTTTATATGCAAATATAATTAGTGAAATATATCGACGAGTTTCAAGACTGTTGTATCCTACCATTCCTAGCACAAAATCTGACGGAAATAAGTATGGATAAATATTGTATTTTCTGTAATAAATATATCTTTAAAATTTTCTTTGAATACGCTCTACCATCTGAATGTATTTGTTTTCACTTGTACACCAGATGACCGAGTTATATTCAAGTATGCTACGGACTAAACAATTATATAGTAGAAACATTACATGAATATTATTAAACTGTTTGCATATGCGAATAACAAAACCGACCATTTTGCTAGCACGATTGCAAATATTTGTAATGTGTGCACGGAAGTTCAACTGCGTATCAAATGTAATTCCCAGGTCCCTCACCTCGGTTGACCTTTTTAAAATTGACCCGTTTATTGAGTATGGGAAAAAGCAAGGTGTTTTCTTCTTAGTGATGGTTAAAACAGAGCACTTGTTAGTGTTGAATTCCATGTCATTGACAGTGCCCCATCTTGAAAGTTGTAGATAGTTGCCTAATGTGTTCCTTAAGGTTTAACTGGGGGTCGAAAAAACTCGAAACACATCCAGCGATGGGGTAATCATACATCAGATGAGCAGGCGACCTTGTGTATGTCATCATTGAATATTTGTTAATATTAAAGTGAAGGTTACTAGCTTGGCTCTATGCATACACTGCATCAATATCACGTTGGAAGAGCTCGCAGGCCTCCGCACTTATAGTAGATAAAAATAATTTGACGTCATCAGCAAACATTAGACAACGTGCTGATGTGACAATTTTACTCAGATTATTGAAAAATAAGTTGAATAACAAAGGCTGCAAGTATGATCCTTGGCTAACCCCCGATTGAGTGTTGTATAGTTTGGATTCAAAATTGCAACAATGCCCCAAATGCCCTTGTTAGTATCGAAATGACCAATTCACTTGCACTTCTACTTTATATTTGAACTGTTTACGGCATTTTAAAAATAATATTAGTTGACTTTTACGATTACACACAATACTTTCTCTATATAAATCCGAATTGCCCTTGAGGGTCCTATAAATCGGCTGTTTGACAGGGTACAGAATGTAATTTATTTCCATTGGAATGGCCACGAATCTAATACGTGCCATCAGCTGGAATGGAATGTTCGGACTTTGCGATTTCTTTTATATCTACGCTTTTCTTTCTTTACTAATACTCGTAACTAATGACGCCTTTAGGATGAAAGACGGATAGAAGGAGCGAGAGAGAGAGACGAATACTTAAAGCAGGTCCTTTGCCCTACTTTTTTTTTGCACACAATCTTAGTCGATCGTAGAGCGAACCATAGAGCGTATTAGACCGTTCAACGTCATACTACGATTTGGCAACTAGAATTTGATTACGAAACGCAATGTGTAGATGACACTCATAGTTTAAAAAATTTATTAATCTTCTCTTATTATTTTCAATATGGCTTTCGTTATATACCAGTATGGCGGCGCACTATAGATACTCTATACACGACTATAGGGTAAAAAATATTAAATAATATCGAACGATTTTTTAAGTCATGGCTCTTATTATTTTAGTATTATTTGCAAAATGTCAGTGAAAATTATCGCATGTTATTATTAGGTATCATATTAAAATTTTCTTTCCCTCGTCGTCAAAGCAAAGGCAAAACGCCTGAGGGCGCGTTCGCAATATCGTATGGTATAACAACATTTCCCACCGCGCTTTAATATGTGTCTGATAATATTTGATTTTGCCGTTTGAGAACATAAATAACGCAATTTTCACAAAATCGGTCTTCGGTATTTTACATAATATGTGCCCTGCGAAATAAAGCCACAAAGTAAAACAACGGTAATAAATATGTAAATACAAGGGGCGTTTAAATAAAATATAAACTTACTCCTTTGAAGTACAAATAATTATTGCAATCAGGCATAGCAGACATCTGTCAAAAAAATATACACCTAACTGATTATTTTTTGTTTTTCTTAAGGGGGGAGCCTGGTTTAGAAAACCAAAAAAAACATGTATTTCATGGTTTTTTTTAAACTAAAAGTTGAAATCTGATCATGAATCTTTTATATCGGTCGATAAACATTTGAAAAATAGAAATATATTTTGTAATAGTAAAAAAATATTTTTGAGGTATTGAATAGCAAATGTTTCTACCGCTGCAGAAATGACGGTATCTGTTTGCGCCGGTAATAGCGAGCGTAATTTTGCCTGAAACAAAAAAACTAAACTAAGGTATTAATTTTTACATGTGTATTATCTAGATGAACTAAAAAAAATAACAAAATTTGTTATTGTTATATTTTTTCAAGGATTTAAAAATATGTATCGATTTATGCCCCAACATGTTGTGTTTAACTAGTAGATATTTTTTTAAATAATACATCTTTTTCTGTTTTTTTTATTCATATAGAATAGAATTCATAATTTTGCATTTTTTTCTAAAACAACTCAATCCGTCAGGTAGTTTTTTTATCACCGTTATAGAATAGAGGGATATGGTTTCGAGTAAAACGCGTTTAAAATTTTCTTTAAAGAGCAGTAGTAAGTTTTTTACACTCACAGCAATCTGCGACTATCGGCGATTCCAAAAGATTCATTAATAGTTTTCTACTTTAAGTTAAAGAAAAAAAAAACATGTTTTTTTGGCCTTCTAAACCAGTCTTCACGCTTAAATGTGGCATTTGTTTGCGCCGACATAGTGGAGGAAATAGAAGTTTGCGCGGTAATTAAGTACAACCTATCCATTTATTTTACTATAGGACGACTAATTCAAGACCTACCAGGAATATTAGGATGAATTCTTTGCCATATTCCTACGGCTGCACGTTTGAGCGGACGTCTGTCGACCTTCTTCTTCATCGTCCTCTTCTATTCCTATTAGTTGGGATCGGGTCTCCTCACTTTCCTGCGCTAGGTCAAACGATCTTGGGTTGTCGGTTCGGACAATTGAGATTTCATGAGGTCTCTTTCGATGTTGGACCACCAGGTCAGTGGCGGGCCGTCTCTTCATTTCTTTTGCTCAGGTAGTATCATAGCAATTTGTACCACATGGTCGTCGCTTTGTCTTTTGACATTCCCATAAGGCGGATTTCTATGATCTTATCTTATCTTCCATGACAAAGACCTCAGAATCATCAGAAACTTGTACTGGAACCAAAAGGACACTATTAGAGTACAAAACTTAGAAACCGAACAAGTTGACATTTGCCGCCGTGTTTGACAGGGATGCATTCTGTCGCCTTTACGCTTCAACATATACTCTGAAGCCATAATAACAGAAGCTTTAGAAGGCCTGGAGGTTGGTGTCAAGATAAATACGAGATACGAGTTACGAAATTTTTAGATACGAGAGGATCAATCCGGTTACATCAGGGTAAGATAGTATACCATGCCCTGGGCCAATCTTGTGTTTGACAGGTATGCATTCTGTCGCCCTTACGCTCCAACCTATACTCTCAAGCCATAATAACAGAAGCTATAGAAGGCCTGGAGATTGGTGTTAATATAAATAGTAAAGTTATTAACAACCTAAGATACGCAGACGACACCGTTCTGCTAGCCTCAACAGAACAAAACTTACAACTGATATTAGACAGAGTACATGAATGCAGTCAGAATGCAGACTAAACATGAATGTCTCGAAGACCAAATTTTTAGTCGTATCAAAGAACTAAGACCTAAACCCCAGAATCAAACTATCAAGTTCGGATTTAGAGCGAGTCCGGCAGTATAAATACCTCGGTGCACGGGTAAACGAAGAATGGAACTGCGAACAAGAAATTCGTACCCGGATTGAAATCGCACGAGCGTCCATTAAAAAAATAGAAAATGTAATATGCGGCCGGAAACTTGACATCAAGCTCCGAATACGAATTTTCCATTGCTATGTGTGGCCTGTGGTGTTTTATGATAGCGAAGCTTGAACCCTGAAAGCTGACACCCAGAAGCGTCTTGAAGCATTTGCGATATGGTGCTACCGGAGAATGCTCCGCATTAGCTGGATCCAGAAAGTTCCCAATGTTGGAGTACTTCAACTTGTCGGTAGTAATCGCGAACCCATAATAAAGCAAAGTAAAGTGGCGTACCTGGCCCACGTACTGAGACATGAGCGATACCAACTTCTTCAGCTCATTATTATGGGGAAAGTTTGCGGTAAACGACGAGCTGGAAAAGGAAAAAAGTCTTGGCTCTGCAACATCCGAGAGTGGACAAACGTCTCAAGCGTAGAAGAACTATTTCGCTTGGCCCAAGACATGGAAAAAATTACAGAGCAGACAGCCAACCTCTCTAGGAGAAGCACTATAAGAAGTAGAAGATCTGCGATTGGTGAAACCTTAAAGCTACCTCGTACATATGTGGTAATTACGGATCCTATCCAGCTTACTTACACCTCCGCCCACATGAGCAACTTCATTTTGTTCGTATGTGCTTTTTGTTCATGTGTCTTCTTTGTTATCCCGAATTCGGAGCCCTACAGTTGCGCCGGACGGACTGCCTTTTTGTACACTTTTGTTTTAGTTTTTATGGAAATCCGTGGGTCACACAGGTCACCAGTAAGTGGTCGCCATTTTTGCCATGCGACGTTAATTATATGAGACACATCACCGTCGACGTCGGCATCGAGTGTCTTCATGGAGCTAAGGTATTTGAACTTCTCTACTATGGAAATAGGTGTCGACCCAACAAAGATTGTTTCTGGTGTAGTGTCTCCGCTGAAAGGGCCTTTCATACTCTGTCTTGCTCCTACTGTCCTCAGGCCATACTTTTCCAGCACATGTGTCAACATATTTATTAGTTCCTGCCGTTGCATTGTAGTGACAGCAGCCAGGATGACGTCATCCGTGTCAAGAATAGTCCACGGCTAAATATTTTATCAGTTTAACCCTTCGAGTAGCAGCATAATTTCATGGCAGACCGCGGCAATTTATTGGAATTTCTTGCAATATCGCCGCGCTCGACAAAAAGTACTATAACTATGGAACTACTATAGCAAACATAAAAAAAAACTGTGCAATAATTGCATTAAAATTTCGTATATAGACTATTGAAATCTTATTTTGTAAAACAATTAGATAATTATGGATAAACATGAGAGAGTCGTAAAAGTGAAAAAAACTCGGCATTTTTAACTTGTAGGTACTTATACGTATAAGACATACGGAAAAATACGGAGCCCTATTTAAAAATTATCAATACTTTCTCTATCAAACGTAATATTTCATTATTATTTTATATATATTTCATTCAAACGTAATATTTCATTTTGCTTTTAAATATTTAAATATTAGCTAATAAAAACCAATAAAATTTTTGATAATTTCTCGAAAAAAAAAAGTATGATGTTTGACAATGGAATCTTACCAGAAGACGCGCGAAATTATTCTAGCGGCCGTCTATGTATATATGGTAATTTAGGATGCGTTCGAATTAGAAAATAACATTACTGTGCGCTCCGGGAGCAAGCCGCCAATATTGGTCGTAACGTAGTCAACGGTGTTCTGATGTGCAAGCAAATGTGGTCGTTATGTAGTCGAAGGGTTAAATAACTTTTATATTGATACAAAAAAATATTAACTTCCTTTTTAGACATATTTTATGTACCGCGTTATATCAAGATGTCTTCGATCACGCATCCACAGCGATTGCAATATTTCGTTCGTTCGATTATCAGTTGCGTTGTGATAAATATTTTAACGTTATTCCACTCAACATCAAAGCAATGCAACAACCAGGATTGAAACAGATATTAAAGCACTGGTTTAAAAATAAATGTTATTACAGCGTGAATGAGTTTTTAAACGATAATGACAAATAAAATATTATAACATATGTATTCTTATTGTAATTCTCATACATTTTAAATTTTAATATATTTCATTTTAGCTCTAAATTTGACAAACCGTAGATAACCTAATATTTCCACGATGACATTTTGATCTAAATACAAACTAACATTTTAGTTAATATATAGTTATGGAAATTTACTATAATAATTTCTAGATAATAGTTCTGATGATAAATTTTAATATGTCTAAACCTTAATACTTTCCGATTTTTTTTCCTTCAACGTGCGAAGTGAAGATATATTTAATTATAGGAAAATAAATATAGTATACCTTATAGGTAAACTGTATAGCACAATAGTAACTAATCATTTTGTACGACCTACTAACAACTAGAGTTGTCGACTACAACAAGCGAGCCCGTCACCTCAAGGAGTTTTAACGATTAGTCGTTTTATCTCCTTGGAGTGAGCGCAGAAGACTTGGACAAAACAGTCCACCGTCAAGCTCCGCCACAAGCCCGTAAGAGGCCAACGCCTTAACCGCGAGATAGCCAGGAGTGTTACCCAGCGGGCTTAAACTCACGCCCTTACTTCCAATTGCAACCAGATTACTCCAGTCTCTTGATTGGTTACGAGTTCGAGGTAGCTTGCGCGATCCTCTCCCTTACGAAGCGGTGAAACGGTGTATACCGAATCTATCGCGGACCACGGCATCCAGGATCGGGTAGCCGATGGTCGTTTCAAGAGCAGTCGCCGTAAGGTCCGCAACCACCCGCTCTATAGGAAACAGTACCTACTGCTTCCAGACTCCCTCGACTGTTAGTCAGAGTGCACAATCGATTGGCCCACTCCACACGGTGCGCGGACCGTCCGGGACAATCGATTGGCTCACGACGCACGGTGCGCAGACCGTCCAGGAGTGCCAGAAGTTTGATTCCTAGGGGAAACTAGCCCTAAGGCCAGAGTCCTACCCAGGCTCGCACTTCATGCGTGGAGGCAGCCGAATGGGTGTTGACCCGTGAGTGTGACCAACCCTGAACAGAATGGGTCTTCGTGGCCAACCCAACAAGGGTCCATTAGCTTCCACTATCTACTAACAGTAAACAATAAAGAAATTATTATTATTTTTCGCGGTAACCTGGTCGTACTTACGTATTTCAACATTCTCGTGAAAATCAATACCCCTACTATGAACAAATTTCAATATTCCTCCTTCTCGTTTCTATTAGCCATTCGAGTATATTTTATTATCGTAATACCTGTAATAATAATATATTGGGTAGACGCTTTGTAGTGCGGCGCTTTACCAGAACGCGGGTATACAGCAGCGATTGAATGAAACGTAATCGGTCCACACGGCAAGTGGGTTAAATTGCCAATTATCTGTGAAATTTTGGGTTTAACCCAAGTTACATTAAGCTGTCCGAATTTCACCGGCATCTATTTTATAGGAAGTGTGAAGGACTTTGTGTCATTTTCCTTGTAAATCTTTACCTTAATACACCCTCGGTTTTATTGAAGATTTTTAGATACGAGACCAACAGTCCGGTTACATCAGGGTAAGATAGTATACCATGCCCTGGGCCAATCTATCCTAACCTATAGGATCGTAGGGTGGGGAGGTGCAGCGAAAATTCACATGGAGCCCTTGATTAGAGCTCAGAAGCTAGTACTGAAAATTATAAAAAGAAAGCCTTGGAGATACTCTTCAGATAATCTCTACAGGGGATATAATGTTCTAGGCGTACCACAACTATACGTGAAAGCGGCGCTCTGTGAGTATCAAACTAATTTAGAGACCGCAATAAGAACTAAGCAAAAAATCTGCACGCGCCAAGTTCGAACTATTTCGACGTCCCTCGAATGGAGACCACTTTTGGGCAAAGACATTTTGTGTACATAGCCCCCAGGATATTTAATATGCTAGACGAATATTTAAAAATGTATGTGCCTAAGTCTTCTTTTTCTATTAAAGCCAAAATTGATTCCTGCCGAAATTGATACATGACGCCCGGCAAAATATTTACAAATTAATATACCGAGACAGTTCCTAACATTAAATTATCCTTGACAATTCTTATTATTATTATTATTTTCGTTGACTTTTTTATTACTATTACTTATTCATTAATTTTGGTGAATATTGTTTGATATTATTTGACATTCTATTTTATTTTCATTTTATTAAAACGATTATTTATTTTCTGTGTTTTATTTTAAATATATCCTATTATGATCATTAATTAGTGATTATTTGTTATAATTTGTAATGGTGACGGTACATATTATGTATAAATTTCTTCAATATATCTTCTTCTTTTTCTTTTTAAAATTGCCGAATATATGTGATCTAAAAACTAAAGAAGCCTACTCATATCGGCCGTGTTCAATTTCATTTTAAGTTCAAGTTAATTTCTGAGTCTATTTCTACTGCTTTAAGTTAATGAAAGGGGTAAAAAATCCAAGGTTTTTTTTTATTTATTTTTTTATTGTTACTATTATTGTTATTTTATTATAATTTTATTATAGGTAATTTAACACAATTAGACTTTTGACCATAACGTAATTTTGACCTATATCAGGCTGTACGTATATAATTTAAAGTTATATAATTCGTAATATATGTCGGCACTTACACTGTTCACAATCTTCGAAAGCCATTCAAACCTATGTCTTTACTTTTATTATCTTATCTAGCTCGCACCAATCGGACATAGCTTTCTACCACGAAATCAACTTTGCTAATATGTTTTTGAGGTTTTTCCATACGAAATTTAGTAATATGTTATAACTGTGGTTTAATATATTGTATACAATTGACAAGTTTAACGCGGCACGCTATGATCCAATATAATAGGGTAAAAGTGAGATAGTTGCCCCAGGAGGATAGACGCTTTATACTTCAAAATTAGGACTTGTAAACATGAAACGGTCGCAGCTAATACTTATAAGCAAAGTACAACCCCCTTCCCCTGTAGTGTTTGAGCGGCAACCGCAAAGATTGCACTTGTCGACTGTGTAAAAATAAAGTTCAACGACGGCTCCTGGGGCAACTATCCAACTTTTACACTACTTTTTCCACAGGGTTTACAATATAAGGGTTTACAATATCCCGGAAGGGACGTTACACATTCGAGGGGGTATTGAAAAAATGCGAAAAAAATAGCTGTCAACGAGCCCAATTTCGTTTGTTTGTTTGTTTCTACTATTGCTTATGAAATTTTGCAATGGGCGGGTTTATTGTCATATAACAATCTCTTACAACCAACCTTACTATGCTGTGTTTATATGTATGTGTGCGTGTAACATGTGTGTTTGTGTAAGTGTGTGTCTTGTTATTGCATTCGATTGACAGAATTGAAAATGCAATTTCATTAATTTGATCCCATCTGATAATGGTCACCCAGCCGAGAATCGAACCCGGGACTTTACAATTTAAGATCAGGATGTTATGTACTTGCAACGATTGCAAGTCGTTAATTAACAGTTTTTAAATTTTAAAATTTTGAATGTTTTTTTTTTATATAATGATCTTGTTTAACGTCAAAAAAGGGTTCTAAATGTCGCAAGTATATAAAATTAGGTTCGTGAAAAGCATATTTCTCGTTTTTTTATACTTTTGCTGGACATGATAAAACGTGATGATAAAACGAGACATGATAAAACGAGACGGACCACATTAATGTTATTATTTCTTTTGTTGCAGAACCCCAGGAGCTGAATATGATGCAGATTAATCAACGGCTTTCTATACTCATCGGTTATTATCTATAATAGAAGCAATTTCAACGATGCGCGATACTTTAGTGACAAATCGAAAAGTATCTCGATACAAAGACATTTCGAATTTTGAAATAGTATTCCTAATTTTGTACGTAGTGCACGTGAATGTTGTGAACTCGGACACTATACAGAACGAGCATAAACACGACTACGAAAACAAACACAGAAGTGCGTCGAAAATTCTCAATTTTGCAAACGACAAAGATATCAACTACGATTTGTACGGCGTTCCTATCCCTTTCTTAGATAAAAGTACCGAAATCCATAAGAGTGGTACCGTTGATCAGACGAACGATAAAATAGTCGATAACGAATACGTGGACAGCGTTAACATAAATTCATACGGTAACTACGATTTATTTAACTCAAATCAGAATGTGTTGCATACTTTAAGTGCCAGTGGACGATCTAAGTTGAAATTAAGCCACAGAATAGTGCAAACGAGGTATGGTAGGCTGCAAGGAATCGTCTATCCTATGGACGAGCATCGGTTTCTGCGGCCTATTGAGGTGTTCCTAGGAGTGCCGTATGCTACACCGCCAATCGGATCAAACAGGTATTATTTTTTTTGTTTTTGATATGTTTAACGTGTTTTTGATATGCTTTTGTTGTTGATATGTTTTTGATATACATAACGAAGTAGACTGCAGTGGCTTACCACCCGGGATATGAGGCCGTTTAGAACTCATGTTATATAAAATCATGGCGTGCCACTTTATCACGGCGAAAGGTACACCGCTCTATCGGCGCGCGGCCGTCCCCTCCGATCCGAGGGCAGCAACTTGGTATGCATCACTGGTTAGAGAAGCGACTTTTTCTTGTACTCCTTCTTTGTGATAGCTGCAGGACTCTGAAATGCTTAACGAATAACGCCAGAACAGCACTCAGCATCACCACATAAGGCCAGGTTTAAGGAGCGCGTATACTTAAAACAATGACATATAAAACCTCCCGCTTCCTTTCTTTTCGGATTCCTTTCCTTCCTACGTCTCCTTCATTTATTTGCTTCTTTATTTCGTTTTTATAATGTCTTATACTTTAGTTTTTATCAATTTCTTGTTTCTAGTTTTCAATAGATTTTATCATTTAAATTTTTATTTTGTGTAGCCAAAACAAACTGAAGCTATAGGTTAACTGGTATATATCGCCTTACATATTTTCTTGAAATACAGTTTTATTATTATTATAAATTACATATTAGGTATATGCTTTAATTGCTTCGATTATGCCTGTGCCCAATAATTTGTTTTTACATTTATAATAACTATACCTTAAGTAGATTCATGATATATTTTAGTATGCAATTTAGTTGGGTTAATGCTATACGTTAATATGTATACTTATATTATTGGTGTAGGTAAATACACGTCCGAATAGAGAAAAAACAACAGTGAAGAAAAAATCTATAAAAAAGAAAATACACAAGAAAATATTACAAAGAAGGAAATTAAAAACATTACAATGAAAGATTCAAAACATTATGCTTAAAGGAGGCATTCAAACTATTGATTTTGAAAATATTCTGCGCGAACCTAACTCATTGTGTCCCTCTTAAAGTTCCTGTTGTCAGGAGTGGGCGTTGAAAACTTCCTGATTGGAGGGTTCCACGGGGTGAAAAGTTTGAAACCTTCATCTCAATTGAAGTGGGGTATTCTTCTGTTTTTGATTGCTTCCCTGTTCATTTATAGGAAATAGATTTGTTTTTTTGACTCGGATTATGGAACCTGCAACCATTGATCGTTCCACTATCCAGTATTTGCTCGCAGATTGCCGTTATTTTTCTCTGGATGTCTTTCACCACCTTTATGTGTTTCATTACTTGCGTAATAATCGGGGGGTTTTGTCTATCTGAAATCAGACTCCCACAGATACACCAGATTTGTAAACACCCTGTTTATTATTGTAATGTATATGTACAGATTTGTAAACGCCAGATTTACAAGCTACACGAACGGTTTCATGTAGCTTGGGCCGTAAGATCCAATGTGTAGTCGGGTCGGACCAACTCACGATTCAGCTCCTATTTACTAGCCACCTCGAGTAAGGGACTACCCCGGGAAGGATTCTTGCTTCTCAGGCCTTACGGCTGGTGGATTGGTTTCTCGTGGAGCATTTCCCTCCGGCGCTACTGGACGTTTTTGGGCACCGTGCGGCCTCAGATAGTCGGTTGTGCATTCTGACTAATTACTGAAGGAGTGTGGAGACTATGGAAATATACTGCATACTATATTTCCATAGTCTCCACACTCCTTCAGTAAAAATTACTCCAATGTTGTTGAAAAAACGCAGTCTAATTTGTAGGAATTATGTAGCAATAATTTGAAAATACTAGACGCTAACTTGATATTACAAAACAAACACTAAAGTTAGTGACGTCATCGTGGTAACTGTAATACAGATATTAATAAACCACAAACTCAGAATTACAAAACTCTTGTACTGTCCATAACGTCATAGTTTGGACGTCAACACTTGGATTACTAAACAGAATGAACTAATGAACACAATAACTCATTTGTGATTCTTATATTACGTTTGTTGTCATGGGATTAACTCGAGTTTTTAGTCATTCTTAGTTTATTTTAGTCTTTTTTTCTCTCAGTGTCTCCTAAGCAGCGGGGGTGGATGTCGGTCTGTTGTCATGCCACTCTTGAAACGACCTATTGGCCACCGGATCCCGAGTGGTATGACGGGCAAAGGATGCCCAGGTCCGTGATAAATTCATACTGAATTACCGCTGTAATACAACAGGTAGAGGCCACGCAAGTGGCTTCAGACCTGTAACCAATCAGGAGGTCGGAGGTATCCTGATAGTTCCAGTTAATTCCAGACGGAGATATCCTGCCAAACTGGTATAGTCAAGGGGCGAGCCTGCCGACTGGGTCACTTTTCCAGTGCCTGGCCGTATAGCGTTAACCTCTGACGGGTATGATAGCTTTGCTGGACGGTAGGTTGGTATCGTTTCTAAGCCTTCTACGCCCACCTCACGGAATACAGAACTAGCATTATCGTTGAAGCTTCCTGGGGTGACGAGCTCGCCAGTTGTAATCGACAACTGCAAATGTCCTCAAGAATTGAACTATACTTTTGAGATATTCTGAAGGTCGTTTTAACCCTTCCTATGCGAGTTAACCATTTTTGGTTAGACGCTTACAAACGCTAAGACTTGAGCTAATCAATTTTGGTTAGGGCGCTCCGCGCTGCGTAAAATGCGATTTATTACTCGAATTGCGATCCTTTCCGCATATTTAAAGTAACCGATATCGAATACATGAAACGGTCCAACTCTAATCGACGACTCCCGGCGGATAAATATTTTATAAACATCAGTATGGCGAAGCCGCGCCGGCGCAGCGGTCTGCGCCATTGCCGCGTAGCCGCGAAGCGTTTGTTCATTGTCCGTGTTCTGTGATTTTGTGATTTTTATGTTAATTTTGTGCTATTTCCTGCAAAACCGTAAGTAATGTGCATTTTAAGAAGGTTTCTGAAAGAGAATTTCTGATTTGGGACAGCTCATCTGCTTTTTTTCACGAATTATCGAGTAAAATAGTTTGACATCGTTAGCATTGCACATACATAGCGTTCGTTTGTTTTTCGCGAATTATGACGAAAAATCGTGAATTATGACGTAATATTCGTTTAATTCGCTTATGAAACAGCTATTATTTGATTTACATCGTATATAATCACAAAATTGGCTATATTTTGCTCAATTCAACTTGTTTTGTAATCTGACATCGGACATTTTTATCGGATGTCATCACTTTCGCTCATCGTTACGACACTTTGATTGGGTTTTTTTTTATTGTTTTTCTATGAAATGTGACTCTCTGGAGTATAATATTTAGTTACTAGACATATAAGAAGCATATAATAATACATATTATTTGAAAATCCTTAACCATTTTTGTATTATCAAAGTTTCCGTCAAAGTTAGCAAGTTTACAATGCTAACTCAAAAAAGTTTAGATTTTTCTGTAATATCAGACAAAGCTGAAAGTTTTGGTGTATTTTCTAAGAAGAATGATATAGTGGAAAAGTTATTGTGAAAGAATTTCATATAAAAAACAACTTCAAGTAATCACAAAAATAAAATAAAAAAAAATTTTGTTACGAGACTACATCGTTTTTTTCTTGGCTGAGTAACTAAATGTTTTCGTATGCAAATAAGTAAAACAAAATATAAGTTTTGGTGAAGTATTTAATAAAGTACATAACTGTATTTACAATTTTTGCATATTTTACGTATTTTGTGATAAAAACATCGAAATGATTGAATAGGCGAGTTTTTTCAGTTCGCCAACTTTGTAATATTTATTCATTATTATCTTAATTGTTTGACGAGATAAGGTTATAATGTTTTATATGTCAAATTTCAATGCGATCATTTTACAGTTATTCTTTTTATGATCCGTGTACTGGTTTACAAGTTATAGTCGTTTATATCAAGGTCGTTGACTCGCGCCATTTTACGCGCGAAAAAGTGCCGCGCAAAAGTGACAGCTGAATGTTTACTTCGCGAGCGGAAGGGTTAACGATGAATCTGTTAAGAATGTTTAATCTGATCTTTTTCTTTGTAACGGACCTTAAGTCCATTACATTCGATCAACAAATGCATCAATTTCCAGTGAAATACACTGACACAATTCAGATATTATTTTAACCCGTGCAGCCATGAATCAGCACGATGAAACAATACTTTTACTCGGAATATTTTGGATTGCATCATTTATCGGCCTATATAAACTGGCGAAAAAGCAACCAAAGTATCATTCCCCGAGTGATCACCTTCCTCCAAGGTTGCGACGGCATATTCGGTTCCCTTCTCACGAGGTGTGTCAACGAATCCGGCTCCTTGGTTTCCTTTCCTTATCCTCCCTAAGTCTCGAAGCATCAGTCTGTAATCTCACAGACTCGAGCCGTGCCCAGTACAAGATACTAGGAGCACCCATACAATCCTCATCCATATATCCTGGTAACCGCAGTCGCGCATCTATACACTCGCGTCAACGTAAACTGTTCGGGAAGCGTTATAACTGGCAATATCAAACCTTCGATCAATAAATTCCTTCTACTTCATTCAAAACCGCCTTTCAATACGGAGATAACTCGTAAGTTGATACCACCACCTCACACCGAACAATTTGGAGTCTAGTGAGGGGTGGTCCCTCACAACTTCCTTGACATAAGGCAATAAAGCTCGAGCTCGATTTGATCTAGTTGCATAAAAAATATAGTCCAGTTCCACGCCGTAAGAATCCGATTTTCTTTAAATTAAAATGTCAAATGGCACGAAAGTTTTAGAGCACAGGCAACCTTGCCTGACTTTACGTCATATCTCCTCCACGCCCTCTTCCTGATTCTTTATTTACCGTATTCCAAACTGGGTGATTATAATAAGGGCTAATATCATAGTATCGTCATTTGCTCCATTTATTACAAATGCATAGTGGCTCGTAAGCTCTGCTGTGGCTTGCATATTTCATTGGATATAGTAGCAAAATGCGCAGCGTAAAACAAAGTTGGCCATAAAACTTTGCTGGCTCACCATACTCGCTCAACCGGCATAACGTAGCGGTTCCATTAACTAACTAAAATAGACAATGAGAGCTTCTGACTAACCAAAAATCTCTATTTCTACACATAAGGCCAAAATCAACTTTAAGGCTGTTCATAATCACTTATTTTTAAACTTTTCCCATATGCTTGGAATAAATTAAAGTTATAATTACGCTAGAGTTGTCAACTACTACGAGCAAACCCGCCACCCCAGGAAGTTATAACGATATTATATCATTCCTTCAACCGTGAGGTGAACGCGGAGACTTAGGGACAACACAGTCCACCGTATTACTGCGCCAACATGCCCGTGAGAGTTCAATGACTAACCGTGAGGTACTGGTAAGTAAGCCCAGTGGACCGACCTCACGCCTAGTTATTTGAGATACGGTCGGATTTCCCGGTCCTTTAGTTTGGACGCAGGTTCAAAGTCGTTTGCGCGGACACTACCTGATTTTAGCGGTAATATTTATTGCGGACAGTGGCGCCCTATGCCTATCAATATCACACGGAATTGGGTGGCTAACAGGTCGTTTCAAGATTAAATGACATCACCTCCGCTGCTTAGTAGACGTATCAGACCGTTGTCGAACTCCCCCCCCCCCCCCCTCCCATCACCCCTGTTTATTCGTCGGAGTGCACAATCGATTGGCTAACGCCGCACGATACGCAAACCGCCTATCAGCGCCTGAGGCCCGATTCCACCTGTATACAATATATCCTTGTCAGGGGAAAAATATAATCATTTCCAGGTTCTTCCTTTTTAGAGGAGGCTACCGAATGAAAGTTGAATAGTGATTTGAGCTGACCCAAGGTCATGTAGCCCAAACTGCTCGGCACGCCATTACCTGCCTACTTCTAGGTACTGCTAAGTTGTCACTGGCGAACCAGTCACCCTAGGAAGGTATAACGGTATTGATCATTTTTTCTACCTGGAATGAACTTAGAGACTTGTGGACGAAACAGTCCAACGTCGAGCTTCGCCAATATACCCGTCAGATGCCAAAGTCTTACCGCGACTTTCTGGGATGACAAATGAAGCGGCCCGACCTCGCGCCCTGACTATAATACCAGATTCGGCAGAATTTATCCGTCCTTTCGTCTGGTCACGGGTCCGAAGTCGCTTGCCCTGCCTTATCTATACTAATATTATAAAGAGGTAAAGTTTGTGACGTTGTAGGAAGTAATCTCTGGATCTACTGAACCGATTTTTAAGATTCTTTTACCAATAGAAATCCACGTTATTTGTGAGTGTCATAGGCTATTTAATAATCCAAAAAATGAAAAGACTTTTTTGTGGTAGTCGGATTTAGAGCATATAATTTCCCTTTTACGGCATAAATAGTTAAAGAGATAATACGCTCACAAATAAGACACTCACAAGAAGACACTCACAAATAACGGTATTATAGTCAAATTGGCATGCAAATACATACATACATATGCATTTTGGCAGTCAGGAAATAAATCATAGCACTCAGTACTAAACGAACCACACTCATAATTTCATCACAGGTAAAAAGTTTTACTGCCCAACGAAGTGGGCACGGGTCAGCTAGTCTAATATAAGCGGTATTTCAGTCCGAATTTCCTTTGCACGTCTACCACTCAGGTTCGGGTAGCCAACGAGTCATTTCAAGAGCGGCTGACGTAAGTTCAATAACCACCCCCGCTTCTTATAAAATATTATATATTTTACAGCCCCCCCCCCCCCTTCAGTTATCCGCCGGTGTTCACAGACGATTGGCTAAAGCAGCACGATACGCAAACCGCCCAACTGCGCCCGAAGTACATCACTCGGGGAATTTTGTGGTACTTGGATGTATCGACTACACCGGCGAACCCGTCATCCCAGGAAATTTTAACGATAATGTTCTTTCTGTCTTTTGTGAGGTGAGCGTAACCTTACGGCAACTGCTCTTGAAACGACCAATCGGCTACCCGATGCCGGTTGAACAGCCGGGCAAAGGACGCCGTTGTCCGTGATAGATTCGGTAGTCACTGAATCACCGCAACGTCATGGACAGTAACGTGTAAGCTACCTCGAATCTGAAACCAGTCGGGAGGCCAGAGGAATCTAGCCGTAACTGGAAATAAGGGCGCAAATTTGGACCCAGCACACCCGTTGTCTCGCGGTAAGGCGTTGGTCTTTTATGGGCGAGTGGAGTAACTATACAGTGGACTGTTTCGTCCCAAGTCTTCTATGCTCACCTCACACTGAGACAGAACTATCAAATATTTTTAAAACCTTTTGAGGTGACGGGTTCGTCCGTTGACAGCTCAAGTTAATCGAAGGATCAGCTCTCAAAGCTTCCTCGGAACCAGCTCAGGCCAGGATTTGCAGATTCATGCTATACAGCGGTGACGACTGATGATAAATATTACTGTTCCTACATTTGCTATAGCGCTGAAGTAAAATATCAAAGAACATATAAGAGTTGCCATCTACTACGGGTGAATCTGCCACACCAGGAAGTTATAGCAATGCCTGACCATTCTTTCTCCTATGAAGTGAACTCAGAGATTTGGGGACTATAACCGCCCGAAAGAGTCCAATGCCTTACGGCGAGGCAAGGGGAAGTGAACACAACAGGCCGATTTTAAGCTCTCTCCACCGGATTTGGACGGAGATCTGCGTCCTCTAGTCTGGTCACAGATTCGAAGTCGCTTGCGCGTCTCTACCTGAATGTGAGCGGTAATTCAGTTTGAATATATCGCGGATCGTGGCGCCCTTTGCAAGTCAATATTACACGGGATCGGGTAGCCAACGCATCATTTCAAAGGTAGCTCACATTAGATCTACATCCGTTTTCGCTGCTTTGGAAACGGATGTAGACCAGACCGCTTTAAGATATCCCAATCAGTAACGTTTTCAATTAGTAACTCAATTCAATTCGTTATTGTAAAATCACACAGTATTACAGAGTAAAACATTAAAAAAAAGTTTTAAATTTAATAAGAAATAAAACCAGGGACGGAATTCGATATAATTACATAAATTACGTTAAATTACTTAATAAAACTTATGTGGGAATGTGTTGAGCATCTGGGTGTAGAGTGTGAGCGTATACGATAATAATATTAGCGTATATAAAGTATAATAATAGTAATATTAACCAATAAATATATTTAAACGAATAGTCAGTTTGTTATGTATTTAGTCAGTTTATTTATGTATCGATTAGGGTTTAATTTACAGAGTATTTATAGGTAATTACAGCATTATTAAAACTTACAGCGGCGTGTGAATACTCTATTTCTGTATGCATTCGTTTTTAAAACACGGCAATCGAAACAGGTCCAAATGGCGTGTGGTCCTCATTGGGACGTTAACTTTGATTCCGCCCACCAGGTCAGAGCAATCGAATAAGCTATTCATTATTTTATAGAGGCATAGAGCATCATTCAAGTTGCGCCGATAAGATCTATATGTTAATTTGAACCGTGTTTTCCTGTAACGACCATATTGAGAAAACATCTAGGTGTAAAAATTTGGTTGGGGTGTCTAAAAAAGCTCTCGGTCTGTAGATGTGACATCAACAAAGAAAATTTAAAAAAGTCAGTAGAATAGAAAAATACATAATTATAGCGCCATCTACTGTATCTTCGCGCGACTTTTTTATGCGACTGCGCGGAATCATTGTTATAATATTTTTGAAATTTTTATTTTAATTTTGTTTTTTGATGACACGTCTACAGACCAAGACCTTTTTTTATAAACCTCAGCCATGTTTTTGCACTTCGCCATCTACCGGATTATAGCGTGACCTTTTTGTACTGTAAACAAGTGTCCCTCTAACGGACGATTGCTAAACTGCATTGAGATTGTGTCAAAGTTGTGTAGTTTTGGGCAATATTTAAAACTACTGGTGATTTTGAACTATTGGACCTTTATCGTCGATTTTAATGGGTCAATATCCGAAAAAGTAAAAACCCTTCAAAACAATCCTTACTGTACCCCTAGAGCCCCAATTGGCTGATATCGGCTACAACACGATTCAGCGTGACTGCCTCGTTTTAATTTAATTTTAATTTAATTTGTTTTATTTTATTATATTTTATTATATTAATGTGTTTTATTTTAATTATGGGTACAGTGGTTTGGCAGTAATTAATGTTTTGGTGAGACAGTGTCATAATTCAATTTTTTTACTAATTTTTAGTAAAACTTTTTGGGACATCAATTTGTCAATCGGCTGAGGGGCCGAGGCCTGAAGGGTGAAAGGCAAGAAAGAGCCAGTCAACGCCAATGTACAACTGTATCAAGGCTCGATGAAGAATACTCGCAACGAGAAAGGCAAAACAACTTAATTTACGACTAAACAAAGAGGCACAGAAAATTTAGCCCTCAAGCGTCAACTTCAATGCAGCCGACTGAGATAAAACTCATGCTTGCTGACTTGGAAATAACTGAATATGCCGAATTGGCGTGGAAGTTTTTGTTTACTTTTTGTCACCTGCCATGACACGTCAGCGTCACTCTTTGATTGTTCCTGTCCGTTTGCTCCAAAGCCTTGGTGACATTACTGATCGTAGATCAAACGGGCAAGGCACCGCAACGTAATCGAATTAATCCAAATAAATATTATTTGTACATAAATAATAAGGTATAATAAGTAAGGTATATAATTTTCTAAACAATAAGGCAGCCTCATTATTATTCTTACAATTACTTTTCGTCTTAAAATTGAAATATCGAACAAACTTATTTTGGATACAAGGTCCCAATATGTAGGTTTTTAAAAATCTATATTACAAAAGTACTAATATAGTAGTACAAAATAGACCCAAGAACTCTAGCTTGATTTTTAATCTATTATGTGATATTTAAAAAAATAAGTCTCGACTCGATAAAAGCAAATTGAAGTGACAGAAGCGTTTCGATATAAATCTGATGCCCCTGATATTTCTGCAATAGAGTCGCTCCGCCAAGAGTTTTTGTCATCTAGCATAATTGTGCTTATTTTTCACTAAAATACAAATTTGAGCCAGTTAATACCAGTATATCTTATAAACGTGCATGCCTGTGTATTTGATCCCTTTTCAGGCGAAGAGAATTGTGAGATACCCAACCATAACGCGAACAAAAGTGGATATATAAATGGATAGTTTACACGCTGCTTATATAAATCCGTATTGCTAATATTACCCATACGTCATGAAATTTGACAAGGGTTTGATGGATGATTTCATTTTAATAGGCATCAAAGTTATTTTCAAAACTTGCTTTCTATACAGTCTTTAGTCATACACGTTAACATCGTTCGAATACAGTATGTTATATACAGATGATACGAATCTGAAACTTGAGATTTCTCTCATCAAGAGGATCGTGAAAGCAACTAATAATTATTTTATTTAACACTTAGGGAGTCGCAACCTAATTTGTAGCATAACTACTCACTACCGGGTTCACTGGACCCAGTATAAAATCATAAGTTTATTCCAAAACAGATTAAAAAAAAGAAATGTTTACTTCTAAATAAGGATTATTATGTACAAAGAAAGACACGTTTAAATCAAATACTATTTTTTATAGTTTAAACTGAAATCAAAAATCCGTTCTTAAAATATACGAAATTTCTCGATATTTTTATATACAACATGTAGGCTAATCTAATTCATACAAACTTCGGACCCATACACACCTTTCACGTCCGTAGCACTCACGCGCAGCGCGCTTACTGACGATGAGCGTCGTCATTTGCTGTGCTACACTATCGTTGAAATTTACTAAAAGGGGAAAACGACGTAAACGTCGAACATGAATAGGTAGCACAAGTAAATATATTAAAAGGAATAAAAAACACGACTACCCTAACAAAACTGAGACTGTATTTATAATTATTTTTATTACGGTTTTTTATGCAATATATATTTTCGGAATTTACTCAATCAGTATCATAGTCATAAATTAATATACATATATCGTATTTGACACTAAATACTATATATGTATATTAATTTATTAACATATGGAGATTTGACATTTAGACAACTATTTAGATATTTGGTTAGCTGATTTGGCGAGCTTATTGCCGCAAGGCAATAAGCTCGCCTTTTTTTATTTTGAAATAAAGAGTTTTTTCTTATTATTATTATTATTATTATTATTTATTTATAGTAAAGGTGTTCTATGACACTCTGGATGACATAACGATGCTAATTTTTTTATTTTTTATTTTATTCGTTACATAAACATTCAAACACAATAGCACAAAAGAAATATAACGTACAATCTAGAAAATACCGCTATATGCTCTAAATTTAGGCATACATCTGTCTGTGCCCAGGCCAAATTGTGCATAAATTATATGTGCATAAAATTAGTCCTAATGTGCCAAGTAAAGTGAAACCGAGACCGCCTTTCTAGGCACTCCTGTGATAAGGCGAGCTTACTATACAATACTACATATCTACTTCTAAATCAGTTCGAGCGTATAAAATGTATAGTGCAATAAAGAAACGGAAAACATACATAGATGAAACCTGAACAGATACTAATCCTTTTTTGTTGGGCGTTCATGTAAAAATACGAAGGACTTGGCGCGTTGGACCCATTAGCGAGTCCTTAAGTGTTAATCTGTAGTAGTCAATTTTACTCCTCTATTTAACTGTCGGGGCGTTAACTGATATGGCTGGAATATAATGTGGCACTCTGTATTTTTGGATTACTCACTATATTGCCATGCTGTTTCAGAGACTTCCTTTACACGTTTTCCTTTTCTTACACGCGTCCTTTAAATCCTCATCCTCAATCTTTGACTTGGAAATTTCTCAGATTAATTCCATCAAAAATCTTTCAGTAGGCACATGATCTTTTTCCATTTAAAATAACCGCTGGCGCGTAAAAATACCCTTCCCTTTTCCCCACGATCCCTTATCCTTTTTCTGGTCCGATGAATATTTGGGCCTCCGATTTTCTGCCAAAATTTAATTCATAAAAAACCGATTGTATGTTTTATTTCATTATAGGCAATTTATACTGTAGTTATAAATGTTATAAAGCTCGAAATGTTATTATCGACAGAGCACATAATTTCAATAGTAGGTAGTCCGAGTAGTATTGGGGTTTTACCCGTGTAATTGCTGTTTTTTTTACACTGGCCACTGAACTTGGATAACTTGTGTTTGTGTTGTAATTTCAAATTCAAATACATTTTTATTCAAAAATCCATGTTATACTTTTCAGGGATCATCTGCTTATTTGTCTTTTCGTCGTTTGTTTTTGCTAAATTATTTTCGTTTGTGTAACCATTGTAAAGTAAAAAAAAATGCATTATTTTCAAATATGAGATCCTGAGCCGGTTTTTTCTATTACAGCTTCTGACAGTCTAGCTATACAGTTACCGTAAATAAGTACTGTTAAGAATTGTAAACAATGATGGAGAAGCTCGTTATTAAATAACCGAGCCTGGTCAATCACTTATCGCTACTGCTTCTGCATGACAACGTATAACCACATATTTCACTGCAAACAGTTGCAAAGTTGCAGGAATTGCGGCTGAAGACTCTTAATCACCCACCGTACTTGCCAGACCTTGCTCCAATCGTGTTTTTTTCAGAATTTATATTACTTTTTACAAGGGAAAAAAAACAACTTTGAAGAGTCGGTGAAACCTCCTTTAACACCATTCTTTGGTTCCTGTCCACGAGAGTTTTCCAGCAGAGGAATTAAGCAACTCCCATTAAAATAACAAATCTGCATATTATAATAGGCGTCAATATTTTAATTAAATATATATTTTTCATACAAAGTTTACGGCCCTAAATTTCCTTTATAGAACAGCAACTTCATAGATACTGACCTAATATTAGCCAAATCAAATAGGTGATTTAAAGAGAAATAACTGGTAATGTTTTGAGACTTTGCATTGATGTGCATTGAGGTGTTAAACATTCTAAAAGTCGCCTTCTCAATCTGTTGCTCCCGAGCCGCCAGCCATCTAGAAAATATAGCGCTCCTATTCAGTTTTCTGCTAACTGTTAGCAATATAATAATTTTGCAAAATATTAAAAAAAGCTTATACAATTCTCCACGAAAAATGTTACATACATTGTTTTAATATCATGCATATTTTTTATCAAAATATAATAATAATAAATATAATAAATATTCTGGAATGCATTGGTTTTCCGACCGTTCGGCCGTTGCGTGTACCGCAATAAGTCATAACCTGTTCCACGGGCGATTTTGCAATTGTTAATTGATAACTTACGGTAGGTTACTATTTTTATAATAATAATAGATAATTTAAAAAAAATGTATATGACATTTTTGTAGATAATTGTATAGGTTTTATTTTTTTTTAATATTTTGCACAATTCAGACATCGCATAACAGTTAGCGAGTCAAAAGCAGCGAAAAGCTGAGTCAAAGCAACATTACTAACGATGAGCGTCGTCATTTCGTCGCCCTAGTGCTTGTTTGTCCAATCTACCACTGAGGTAATTTTACAGGAGCAACGTTTTTGTGTTTTTTAATGTGGTAGTACTTGATGGCAATAGAATTACAGCTGTTGCTATAAATATTTTGCCTCTGGATCTATTATAATCCATACAAAGCGAAATAAATGCACTTTTTAGAATAGAAAATACTGTTTGAAAATGGAGATAGGCTAAAGAAGCACAACAAAAATTTTGTAAATGGAGATTGAACACATTGTCACGGAGCTTGACTGTCGAAACTGTCGAATATCGGTCGACAGGCTCTGTATATAGGCCTGTGACTTCTTCCACTTCTCGTGCTGTTGGGTGGGGCTTCGTGTGAGCCGGGTCCATTGACCCGGCTTTCGAGCATATGGCGTCTCAGGGCTGTTCACCCTGAGGCAGGATTCTTAGTGTAGAACAATGTTACGCTCCTTTCTTCGAGGCACGTCGTGGTAGGTCCGTTTTGAGGAAAATATTAATGAGCATAATATTTTCCTCTTTCGTGCCGATTTGGCACTCGTAAATCAGGTCCAGCAACTGGGACGCCGTGATCGTTACCTGCTCGTCTTCCTCGAGAAAACGCTTTTCATCTAGGTACATCGGCTCTTCAGGCTGGGGTTGTGGGGGCGGTGTGGTCGGCCACTCTTCGTCCGTTTGAGTGGAGGCGGACTCTGTGGCTGCTCTCACTGGCTGGGAGCAAGAGGGTGGGGCGGTTGCTTCGACCTCCATCTTCTCCTCCTGCGTTGGATGGGGCTTGGATGGCTGCTGCTGCAGTGGCTTCGACCGACGCCGCCGTTTTGACTTTTTCTCCTCAGCTGGTTGCTGCGGAGCGGCCGGCGGCGCTGGCTTCTGTCTCCAGGACAGGGGCGCGTTGCGTTGCGGGGAGACAACGGGCTGGAGTTTGCCTTCTGTAGACTGAGTCGTAGTAGCTCGCGGCGGGGCGGCGACGACCACTGCGTGCGGGACGCCCTGCTGCTTCCGCGAAGTTTGGCGGATTTCCGCCAGGAAGCTGCGGCATCTCCTGTTGTTCGCAGGATGGTCCTCTCCGCAGTTTCCGCAGGTCGCCCGGGCGGTTTTCGGCCTCGGGCAATCTTTGGCTGCGTGTTCTTTGCCACAGCACACGCACACTTGTCGTCGGTGGCAGTTGTGGCTGCTGTGGCGGAAGCGCTGGCACCGGTGGCACTGCTTGGGGCCATTTCTGCCCCTCCAGGCCTCCACGGTAACCTGCAGGAAGTGAATCTCCGCGATGGAGAACACCTCCCGCCAGCGCTCGTTCTTGCGGATGACGGCGTAGAATAGTGCTCGCCGCCCGCCGTGTATCATTCTGACGTAGCTGGCCTCGATGCCGTGGTCAGCCAGCCCGGAGATGGCCTCCTCCTGTGTGGTATTGGAAGGCAGGCCGCGGATGGCAATTTTCGCATCCTTGCTGGTGGGTGTCGTGTATGTGTGCCATGCTACCGAGCCGCCCAGGCTATGTAAATAGTCCTGAATGACTCGGTATTCGGCGGAGTCGGCCGGACGAAAGCGAAGTCCGCCCCCTCCTCCAATCGGCGACACGATAGGAGCGCGGCCCAGCCTGACCCGGATGGCCTGCAGGTGGTCAGGCCACCTGTCCAGCTTATCCACGACGATTGGCTGGGGGCGCGGCTCCGAGTTCAGGTGTTGCGGCGCGGAACTCATCGTCGAGCGCGGCAGTGGCACAGGCGCGGCTCCGTTGACGCTCGGAGTCGGGCTCCTCCTGGCCGCTTTGGCGTAGGTCGGTGCATCTTCGTCATCCGAAGGCACCGGGGTGTTGAAGAGGTCGCTGTCGTAGAAGGAGTCAGCCCGACGGCGTTGCGGGTCTCTCTGTGGCTCGGCATCAGGGGAATCGGGATTTCTCACGCGTTTCCTTGGCGTCGCAGGCGGAATAAGCGGCATGTCCAGGCCCCTAGTCACTGGTGGGCAGTGCGGAGCGGCAGCAGGTTCGGCGGAGTTGGCAGCAGACTGCATTTCGAACCGGAGATACTCGACGGCACGAACTTCACGGCGAGGACCGGAGACGGCGCTCGACGGTCGACTCGCGGCGGCAGTATTCAGCGCGGGCGGCGGAGCGGAGCAGGCGACCGTTCAGAACGGACGCCGGGCACTGAATGTGACGGAGCTTGACCAAACGGTCGCAATAAGTATTGAATGCTTGTTTGTCCTAACGCCCAGCTTACATATAAAGTATGTTTCAGTATTCCACCGTGTATGAAAATTCAATGATGACCTAAATGTCATCTCGTATTTGTTTAACCCATTCCAGCCTACTGGGTATTTAAATACCCAAAAAAGTGTTGACACCTAAAAAAAATCTAGCGTGGAATAGGTGAGAGATATCGCTGCATTTTGTTTGTTTTTGTAAAGGCACAGAATGGGCCTAAAAAATAAATAATAGAACAGTATAATTTTCAGCGGTTTACCTTTGTTATTTTACAGGTAAAAGTCGCGCTTTTTTTTTGTGTCTGGAAATGCTTAGGAAAAGTGCTGCCAAATATAGGGAAACGGGAAAACATAAAAACGCTCACCCATACCAGATAGCTTTAGGTGTCCTCTATGTAATTAAGAAAAACCAAAAGCGATATGTCAATACACCTGGCTGTCAAACCAGGTCTAATGAAAATGGTACTTTAAATACCCAACAGTCCATGGTGTATACCAAAAATATCTATTTTTTGCAATATGGAAAACGATCTTTTGGAGGGAATAAAAGCTCATTTAAATCTGAATTGTTGTTATTTTCTTGAGGAAACTTAAAGAGATATGTTATTTAGCCTTAGCAATCTTCATATTATCTGATGCAACACCGTTGTGATAATCCAGGAAGCAAGGAGTGGGTTGCAAGTTAGCCTGGCCCTTCAAGCAACCATATTCAGTTTTGTCACCGCATTGAGTTTTCCGATAAAATGATCGATACGATCGTAACGCATTACCAGTTGTGCCCCGGAAGTTGACGTTCTACCCGGATGATGATAATTGTTGTTCTACCCGGATGATGACAATAACCATGTGTTTGCGGCAAGGTGTGGTAACCGGTTATATACAACACGCCCAAAATGTTTTCATTTCTCTAATTGATGCAATGAATAATAGACAATTGTTGGCCGCAGCATATTGGTTGGTGGAAGTGACCAACAGGTTCAACGCGTCCTCGTCGATGAATATTTCCCAAAGCTGCACAGGATTCATGGCACCAATCTGTTGATACAACGCTTTGTATAACGTGGCCGTATCATCGAATGGAATCTTATCGAATTGATAATTTTGCAACCGAGACCATTTTGGTTTTATTACTTCATCGATTATGGATCGCTTAGGTGCCTTCCTTGATTTCAGTGTTGATTTACGGCCACGACCACTAGATGTTGAAGCCACTGACGTACCATCTTGTTCTTGTTCAAGGTTGAGTTCATTTACGACATCTGTATCATCATCACCACAGCCCGATGGCATGTGTTCGTTCGTATCATCGTAATTACATTCGATTTCGAATTGTCCGGCAATCTCACGAGGCATCTCCAGTTCATCGTGCAACAATTGAAAATTGTCATCTAATTCTTCATTGTCACTAACAGAATCTACCGCATCGGGTAGTGTTATGGCGATATTAATGGCGTGGGTCGTTCTCCAGAAATGTGGAAATCCGGCGTCCTTTCACTGATTTCAAAGAATGTAATTTTTTATTCTTATTTTTTTTTTGTAGATATTGAAGAGCACTGTATAACAGTGTAAAAGTTTTTTAAATATCTGCCATAGAAAAAAAGATAAACGCCTTTGAAATACAAATTGGCGACGGTAATTTGAAATCGTGGCGAAGGTAATTAGGATAACGGTAATTATGATTTGATGGTTTTTATTTTTTTTAGGGCTACTTTTACTATAAAACTAAAAAGTAATGCTAGAAAAATGTTAACGTCAACAAACTTAATAATAAGTAATATTCACCACAACTCCACCAAGTAACACGCACTTTAATTTCGCTGCGAAGGTAATTATGAAATAACCGCAAATTGCAACTTTTCTCCAAAATTAGACGTACCGTGCAATTTATCGACAAAAGTAGGCGCAGCCGATAGGTCCGCTCTAGATCAGTGCAAAGGGCACACTGGGGTAAACTTTATAGCAAACGCCTTCTAGTGATTGGCGTAATAATTAGTGATGTGCGACGTTTTGAAAACTGGCAACGGTAATTTGAGAAATTGTGGTGACATCGGTTCGGAACGTTATAAACGGTATAAAATATGAAATATGATTTATTAAAACCATATAAAATAAAGCTTTTGGAATCGTAGTTTATGGATACATAAGTTAAACAGCTCTATTATTTACAAGTGTGGAATGCCATTCACTCGAAAGTCGAAAAATGGAGAAAGGGACAGGGACGGTAATTAGAGTTTCATGGTTTCACATTTTTTTTCAGGACCTTCAATTATGATTAAGCCACATGTTAAATATTCCAAAGTTAGAGGTACTTTAGTTCTACATGTAAAAAAATATTAGAATACTATGGGACATCGGGAACATAGTTATTCATGCCGGAACCGTGTTTTTCCCAATATTTGGAGAACCACCCGCGTAAAGCCAAAGTTATATTCTACATCACAATCTCCATCAGACCAATTATCCAAAATAGCTTGCAGCTCGGTAGCAGTAAGAACTTTCTTTCGACTAATCATTCTGAATCTTTACGAATTAACGCTGTCAGGTTGTTCTTTATACCAATAATAACCTTAAAATGCACACGGTATTTGTTAAAAGACATATCAAAGTGAAAGCAGTTACTATTTCTTATTCTTCTTTATTATTATATGGCAATCCACCTAAGTGTAAGTGATTTATGCCAGTCGTCAAAACTAACACACCAAAGCCTGTCGGGTATTTAAATACCCATGTCATATATCAGGTGTGTTGACAGGTAAAAAAAAAATTTTTTTTGCAGTCAACTTCTATGGTCCCCTGGACACACTGTAATGGTCATAAACCATTACGGGTTTAACAAACAATATAATAAACAATTATTGCCAAAATTAGTTAATAAAAATAAAATAACAATAATATAGGATACAAGCGAATTTTATCGCACAATAGGCATCACTAGCGATTAGATGGAACACGGGTGTAGAGAATCGCTAGTGAGAGTAGTTTTTTTTTTTTGGCCCGAAGCACTCGCCGGACAAGGTCGTCGTTTCAGCGCGGCGGTCGGTTTTTGCCTCGCGGCGATTACCGGCCGCCGGAGCTCATTTCACGACTTCGAAGTGGCCTACCTACATCTACGAATAAAATATAAAAGTCAAAGTCATCTTTAGAAATTATAACTAGAATCAAGTGCGGCGCAGGCAAAGCATTCCAGCGTGATCTCCACATCCTATTTGGGGCAAGTAGATTATATTCTCATTTTCGGTTTGTTTAAAGTAAAATTCGATTTCTTTTATTCTAACTTGCAATACCACAATCGTGCAATACTTTTAGTCCTTCAGACCCGTCTTGCACGACATATACGTGCTAACCCGTTTTTCTGAATATAGGAATCCGTAGTTTCTAATATAGGATCAACGATAGACACCGCCAATAAATCTAAAATCATTTCGGCGATCTCTACTTAAAATGTAGGCTGTAAAAATATATAAATATAATTAAAATCCACGTTAGACAATCTTGGGATTAAAACGTGGCAAAATCAGAGTGGCATTGAGTTCTTCCCGAGGCAATTAAAAATCAGATAAATTAATAAAATAGCTTATGAAGTAAAATACCAAATTATAGATAAATATAAATGCAAGTCATCGTCAGGGAATACGTAATATTTCCAAATTTAAATATCAGGGAAAATGATAGAGCAAAAGACTACCCTCGTTTACGATAGTTGAAAGTGCAGCGTACCCGACACTAAAATTGCCAAATCATTGTAGGGCAAAAATAGGAAAAACCAGTTACGAATAATGCTCATCGAAACACGGGTAAAATGTAATAATTGTAACGTACGCTCGTAAAAATCTCGCAAGGCCTTCGACGATCGACGGATTAAAATTAAGTTTCATAAATAATATAAATATTCAATATCACACATATAGTTTCGGGAAATGTCTTCGCAACAGGTTATAGAAAAATAAATAGTAAATTTGGGTCTGAAAAGTATCTTTTATTTACTCATAATCATCTCAATATCAGAATAATTTCATTTTTAATATCGTCATATATCATATATTTCATTTTCATTTTTTTATATAAATAAAATAGAGTAAAAAAAAACCATAAAAGGAAAGGATTGGTTGAGATACATTTATAAAATATTAAAATCGGTTTCCATTATTATTTGGGGAAATTCATTAAATTCAGAATTCTTTATTAAGGAAAATAAAGCACACTTATTTATGTTACAAATTAATTTTGCGCATATTCCAGCAAGATTTAATTTAAATTAACCGAATCCGCCGTCGCGTCCGCGCCATCTAGCGGCGAAACGCGGGCATTAGTAGCACAATGCAGGTTGAGCAAAATGATGTCAATCTTTGCTAAGTAACTCGCCGCGCCACCGCTAGAGGGCGTTCGAACGAGAATAATAATATATTATTTAGTAAGGGAAATGGTTCAAGTAATTTAACAATTCAATATCCATAAAAGGCCGTTCATCCCATAGGGATGGTCATCTTACCGTAGACTGGGTCACTAAGGGATTCTAAATACCCCCGTGCCTGAGATGGACTGAGCGAACCGACGCAAATCCCGACGCAGCCTACGTACCCCTGCCCCAGAAGAATTCTAAACGGTGGAAGGACTCTGGCACTTGTTCATAGATCCGAAATAAATCTTCTTCTCCTTCCGGGCTGGCGCCCACTATATAAACAAATCTCTCCATATCGTCCGGAAGTATATTGGTAAAATAATAATATTGTAATCTATAAAATTAACTGATATATATTAAAAATTATTCGGGTCTCATGACAAATTGGCGCCCAAAGTGGGTCTATTTTTCTTTTCAAACTTTCAAACAAATTGGCGAGCCAACGGGGGCTAATTTTTTTTTCAAACATTCCAAACAGTATTCTTTTTCAAAACAATTTTATCTTCTGTTTGACTAAATGACCAAGTTGGACGCATGACAAAATTGGCTTCCAACTTGGGGCTTATAGATCTTTTCATAATAATTTATTTTATTGTCCCATCAAATTTTTTTACAAACAATTTTTTTCAAAATAACTCCTACCTTTTGTTTTGAAGTGACCACGCCAGTCGTCATGACAAATTGACGCCTGCTCGTGGGGCTCTTTTTTGTTTTCAAACTTTAGAAACAATTTTTTTTACAAACAATTTTTTTTTCAAAATTTTAAAGCGATCACGCAGGTCGCCTACAAATTTCCCGCCCTCCCACCCTTTCTTTCTTATATATCGCAACTTTTCAAAATATTAATATATTACTGTTGCGAAACTATTATTAAATATTTATTATTATTTTTATACAGGCAACGAACTTGGTACTAATTATTTTTTTTTTAAAATATAAAATAAACACAACACACACGGACACGTTTACACACCGGCACGCCCTTAAAAACACTTTAAAATTTTAATAAAATTTTCATAAAATATTTATAAATACAATTTTCATATAACATCTCTAATATATGATTCAGTTTTAGCTTCTATAAACGAAAGATAAACATTGCGTCAACTATAATAATAGCAAAAATTTCTCTGTTCTTATATAAAATTGCAAGCACTTATACATTGACATGGAATACCTAGCGTCGCAAGTGAACCATAAGGAACTCTAACAAATGTGAAAACTAGAAATACGTACGAACACTACTGTGTGCGTCGAACAGTACATGGGCTTTAGGCACTTAGGAAAATTACGATTACAGGAAATTTAATATATCTGATAGTGACAAAATAAGTAAATGAATGAGAAACAAAACACTGCAAACAAAACGTAAAGAAAGGAATAAACTTTAGGAAAAACGAAACAAACTAATTTTGAAAAATAATAATATTAAATTATGGTAACAAGGAACTACACTTAGAGGTGCACACGAATACAGGGTGTCAAAAAAATAATACACGCAGTAAAATTTAAAACTTACTTAACCTCATGCAAAGTTAAATAACGTATAATAACTTAGAATCAACACTTAGAAATATACCCTGATATACAGGGTGGTTCAAAAAAAAAAAAATTTTTCTTTCTTTTTAATAAATTTTAATTTTGTTTTTTTTTCTCTTTAACTTGTATTTCTTTCATGTGAATCATCTTCTAGCTTTAACACTTATATATGTACTAATAATTTTCAGCATTCACCTTACACACTTGAAATTTTTAAATTGCATCTAACACACGACTTCACACTGTTCAACTATAACAAGATTTGAATTTAATTTCTTTTTTTTTCTTCTCAAAACACTTACACACATAAATTTGGTAAGTGGTTGACACATTGAGCATATCGGGAAGCAATCGCAAAATGGCACCCAGGAAAACAAATGTTTAGTTTCATTCCAGAAGAAAAATCCAAAATAGCAATAGACAGTCCACAGGAATTCGCAAAAGGACTCGAGACGCTCGCGGACGCATATGACGTCGTGCGGGAAAGACTCATGGAAGCTTTCAAAAATAACGCCTCAAAATATAACCTGAGGAGAAAGCACGTCGAATTCTCAGTCGGTGATTTCGTATGGGCGAAAAATCACATGCAATCGCGAAAAGCAGAGTTTTTCTCAAACAAACTAGCGCCCAGATATTCAAAATGCAAAATCATCGCGAAAAAGTCCCCCATAGCCTATGTATTGGTTGACGAACACGGCAAAAATCGTGGGACGTACCACATAAAAGACCTGTGTAAAAATTAGGGTCACACAAAAAATACGCAGAACATTTCACATTGCAAATAACATTCGCATAATATCCACATGTAATCCGGAATATGCAAAATCACAAAAAGCAACGACTATATTGGGTACACCGTGAGATAGTTGCAAGTGAAAAGTAAAAGAAAAAATATAAAAACAGAGCAAAAATACAAAATATTAAGTAAATAAATGTAACAGATAAAGTATATAAGTATTCGATACAAGTATTCAAGGCTAAAAAAAAATAATAATCACACATAAAGAAAAAGTAACAGACACATAAGGGCGTAGCATGATAAAAATAAAAAACACATACAACACTAAATTTTCAATAAGTAAAATAAATAAATATATAATTGCACATACAATAGATAACATCATTAAAAAAAAAATTTTTTTTAATAAAAAAAAAAATTTTTTTTCTTAACATCTTATCCGGCTAAGAACCCGGATTGTCTAAAAAAAAATAGGGAGAAAGAATAGTACCAAGTTTCGCGTCAAAATATATTTATATAAAATATCATATATATGTATATATTTAACATATAATATAGTAAAAAGGAGCCATGCGGATAAGTCTAAGGATTGAGATACTTCTATACCTATCATTTTATACTATATATTTGCATATAAGCAAAATCTGAAGGGTTCGGTGATCTAACCCTGCTCATGGAGTAAAAACACCTGGGTGCTTGATACCCGTCTATTGTAAACATCACCTGACAGGTAGAATTAAAATTTACTTTGATCAGCTCTGAAGGATACAAATTATTTTATAGTATTATATTTTAAATAGAGTATACCGGACGTAAAGCCGTTCGCGTTCAAATTAAAATTGTTCACGGACAGGTCCTAAATTCATTTATGAATAAACTCTACTATTATTATTTATTTTTTTACTATTATGTAATTACGTGGCGAAACTGCTGACATTTCTAATTAGCGACTAGAATGTTCACGATAAAAAAACCATTGTATATTACAACATATAGCTACAGAAAGATCTCGTCCGATCCTGAATTTATCAGGACATGGAATATTTTTTCCATACCATGAATTGTTTTTATTGTCTTTTTTCTTCAAAAAAGACTTATAGATTTTCCGTTATGTCCCGCTGAAACGCTGCTCAAAATTAGTTTGTCCATAAACGCTCATAGTTAGTAGCGAATTAATCTTAGCTGAACACGTAATTTCTGATTAAATGTACAATACTGTAGAGAAGAATCATTTTGTACTGTCAAGAATTGGTAAAAATAATAAATACAAGGCAACCACTTTTAGTATGAAAGATTGTATGTTAGGAAGACTTAGCATGTAGATGTAAGCACGTAGAATGAACAAGTCGCGAAAGAGAAAAACTTAAGCCAAATATTGAAAATTTTATCATTCACACTCAAGACAACAATAATAACATCTCAGTAAAATATATGTTCAACACAAACATTAAATTCGGAAGGCTTAAAAACCTGATAAGTTAAATAAATTCTTGCCGAACAAGGTATATAAGATTTACTATTAACTTACTACTACTAGAGTAAATTACGTAGTTAATATGCGCTTTAGATCGCAGAACAGTCACCATATATAGTATCATAAAATTTTTTTTTTGAAAAATCTAAAGATTTCCCATATTTTTCTATTAAATTAAAGACTATAGTGTCCACGCTTCCGCATGAATTAAAATTATGTAGATCGACGTCTATTATTGTTTCAACAGAGACTGGTCACCAATATATAGTTCATTTCTATACAAAAAAACTTATAAATATTGTTAAAAGGGAAATCTCATATATACATACATATCTTATATTTCACTCGGGGAGACCAATACCACTGAGACGGTGAACAATCTATTATATGAAAAATTATCAATGTCATTGGAACCCTCACCATGACATACCTTTAACAAAAATACTTGGTGTAAATTATATAAATGATTTTTTTAATAAATTAAATATAAATGTGCGAGATACTGTCCACGTCTCACAACACGTAAATTTCATATAAATATACACTCTTCAATTTTTCCATACTCTTAAAAAGATATCACGCTAGAAATCTGCCCATAATTTATTAAGCCAGCCACACATATGAATAAAGATCGACGTTGAGACATAATTTACTTTGTAACATTTGATTTTGTAGTAATTAAGATAAGCTCTCACAAGAAGTGGAGCGTTATCAAAATGTTTATTTTTCTTTTTACTTAAATATTGAAATACGAAAAACCTCAACATTTGTTTGAAGAAGAAAATCTGAAAAATCGGAAGGTGTATCCATACGAACACCTAATAAAATATAGTCTTAAATTTAGTTACTGGAAGCTTATTTGAAAAGCAATGTGGGAGAATTTTTGTTTAAAAAAAAAAGTAAAATAAAAATGTTTTTTTTATTAAATAGTAAAATTAGATGTAGTAGTTTAAAAATTTCTGTAATTTGTAAAGAAAACGCAGAAGCACGTCTCTTTTGTTCCGTCAAAAATTTTTGAAATAAAAATAAAGTTGTATACGAGAATATGCCCTTCCTGTCAAACCCTTCCTAATGAATTGCCAGCCAACCGCAATCCTAGTAAAAAATAAGAGACCATATGATGCAGCAAAGAAAATTATACATTCCAGAAAGAGACAGAGCGACGAGAAAGAGGACGCCGATAATAAAGGACAAAATGGAAACGCTATATGGCAGCTGGAAGAGCCACGACGCGGACGACAGAGATCAGCAGCAATGGCTCACGACTCCTCGAAAGCGCAGCACACCCATAAAAATAGCAAAGGAAGATACCGAGGATCGACCGAAGTAAATAAGATCCAATCACGCTTATCCGACTCCAGACCACGCAGAAACCTAAGGTAAAAAGTCGAACTATTTCCTTTTTCACCGCAACAGGAAGGCCAGGAGGCACGTAAATAGACGAAACTACCTATGACGTCAGCACCGGCAACATGCGACCTGCAGTATTACCAGGGACGGTATCGTGGACCGACCAGTAAAGCAAAACGGACAAGCGCGTGAACGAGACAATTCCCCCAAGATTGTGAGAGAAAATGCGGACTGCATTGTTTAGATAGAGACTAATATACCAATCGACAGTGCATTGATCTTCAATTCAGTGTAGCAACTTTCGAAAAAGTGCATTTGTGCAGTGAGGGGCAAAAATGGGAAAAACGGGATAAAGAAGTTAGAAATTGGACAAAATTTTTAAACATTTTTTTGAAACAGTACATCTACACTTCGATAGACTTTATAAAAGCATCTGATGATGTGTCCAGATTTACATGTATAAATTGACATTTTCGTGTTCAAGCTCCGAAGCAAAAAGCTTTGGGAGCGAACCTCTACTAATATGACTTTCTTCTCTACATCTCTTACCAAGGTGACGAGTTCCGGACGTAACGAGGCAAAGACGACAATTGAGCATCATATGGGCTAATACAAACACAAATGAAGGAAAAATTCATAAAAGGAAATACGGCAAAAACGGCAGACAATGACAAGACCCTGGACGGAGCGGAATAGACGACACAGGCCACTGTATTCACTGTATCAAAATTGTAAAATGTAAGGTTATAAAGGACGTGTTTCGCAGAGCATTTTTTCTAACTTGGATAAATAGCTTTCTTTTAATAACTTAGTAGAAAATCGGAAAACCTCAAAAATTTCCAACTTCGGAAAATTTATTATAAAATATAATTTCTTTAAATAATAGGAGACTAGAAGCAGGGGTTATCTCTTAATAATAATGTACTTCAAACTGTCAAGACAAAATATAATAAAACTTTTAGAAATTTTTATGTCGTAGCAAGCGTAGCACGGCAACTAAAGAACCGTAGCGATGGCTACGCTTTAGGTGGTAGATTCTTATAGTAGTTCGTTTAGTCTTTGGTGTTTAAGGTCTTCGTGGGCGAAGACTGAACATCTTTTCCGGCATGTAATGGTCATAAACCATTACGGGTTTAACAAACAATATAATAAACAATTATTGCCAAAATTAGTTAATAAAAATAAAATAACAATAATATAGGATACAAGCGAATTTTATCGCACAATAGGCATCACTAGCGATTAGATGGAACACGGGTGTAGAGAATCGCTAGTGAGAGTAGTTTTTTTTTTTTGGCCCGAAGCACTCGCCGGACAAGGTCGTCGTTTCAGCGCGGCGGTCGGTTTTTGCCTCGCGGCGATTACCGGCCGCCGGAGCTCATTTCACGACTTCGAAGTGGCCTACCTACATCTACGAATAAAATATAAAAGTCAAAGTCATCTTTAGAAATTATAACTAGAATCAAGTGCGGCGCAGGCAAAGCATTCCAGCGTGATCTCCACATCCTATTTGGGGCAAGTAGATTATATTCTCATTTTCGGTTTGTTTAAAGTAAAATTCGATTTCTTTTATTCTAACTTGCAATACCACAATCGTGCAATACTTTTAGTCCTTCAGACCCGTCTTGCACGACATATACGTGCTAACCCGTTTTTCTGAATATAGGAATCCGTAGTTTCTAATATAGGATCAACGATAGACACCGCCAATAAATCTAAAATCATTTCGGCGATCTCTACTTAAAATGTAGGCTGTAAAAATATATAAATATAATTAAAATCCACGTTAGACAATCTTGGGATTAAAACGTGGCAAAATCAGAGTGGCATTGAGTTCTTCCCGAGGCAATTAAAAATCAGATAAATTAATAAAATAGCTTATGAAGTAAAATACCAAATTATAGATAAATATAAATGCAAGTCATCGTCAGGGAATACGTAATATTTCCAAATTTAAATATCAGGGAAAATGATAGAGCAAAAGACTACCCTCGTTTACGATAGTTGAAAGTGCAGCGTACCCGACACTAAAATTGCCAAATCATTGTAGGGCAAAAATAGGAAAAACCAGTTACGAATAATGCTCATCGAAACACGGGTAAAATGTAATAATTGTAACGTACGCTCGTAAAAATCTCGCAAGGCCTTCGACGATCGACGGATTAAAATTAAGTTTCATAAATAATATAAATATTCAATATCACACATATAGTTTCGGGAAATGTCTTCGCAACAGGTTATAGAAAAATAAATAGTAAATTTGGGTCTGAAAAGTATCTTTTATTTACTCATAATCATCTCAATATCAGAATAATTTCATTTTTAATATCGTCATATATCATATATTTCATTTTCATTTTTTTATATAAATAAAATAGAGTAAAAAAAAACCATAAAAGGAAAGGATTGGTTGAGATACATTTATAAAATATTAAAATCGGTTTCCATTATTATTTGGGGAAATTCATTAAATTCAGAATTCTTTATTAAGGAAAATAAAGCACACTTATTTATGTTACAAATTAATTTTGCGCATATTCCAGCAAGATTTAATTTAAATTAACCGAATCCGCCGTCGCGTCCGCGCCATCTAGCGGCGAAACGCGGGCATTAGTAGCACAATGCAGGTTGAGCAAAATGATGTCAATCTTTGCTAAGTAACTCGCCGCGCCACCGCTAGAGGGCGTTCGAACGAGAATAATAATATATTATTTAGTAAGGGAAATGGTTCAAGTAATTTAACAATTCAATATCCATAAAAGGCCGTTCATCCCATAGGGATGGTCATCTTACCGTAGACTGGGTCACTAAGGGATTCTAAATACCCCCGTGCCTGAGATGGACTGAGCGAACCGACGCAAATCCCGACGCAGCCTACGTACCCCTGCCCCAGAAGAATTCTAAACGGTGGAAGGACTCTGGCACTTGTTCATAGATCCGAAATAAATCTTCTTCTCCTTCCGGGCTGGCGCCCACTATATAAACAAATCTCTCCATATCGTCCGGAAGTATATTGGTAAAATAATAATATTGTAATCTATAAAATTAACTGATATATATTAAAAATTATTCGGGTCTCATGACAACACATATCAAAATTTCATCAAAATCGTACGAGCCGATCTATGGGCAGGCTTTAATGGGTTAATAAGCTTTTATTACAATTAACTTGTTACCAAGAAAGACTTGACTTTTATATATCTAGTTAGGCTTATGTGACCAGACATAAGCCGCCAGCCATCTAGAAAATATAGCGCTCCTATTCAGTTTTCTGCTAACTGTTAGCAATATAATAATTTTGCAAAATATAAAAAAAGCTTATACAATTCTCCACGAAAAATGTTACATACATTGTTTTAATATCATGCATATTTTTTATCAAAATATAATAATAATAAATATAATAAATATTCTGGAATGCATTGGTTTTCCGACCGTTCGGCCGTTGCGTGTACCGCAATAAGTCATAACCTGTTCCACGGGCGATTTTGCAATTGTTAATTGATAACTTACGGTAGGTTACTATTTTTATAATAATAATAGATAATTAAAAAATATATATATATGACATTTTTGTAGATAATCGTATAGGTTTTATTTTTTTAAATAGTTTGCACAATTCAGACATCGCATAACAGTTAGCGAGTCAAAAGCAGCGAAAAGCTGAGTCAAAGCAACATTTTTTCAAGTTTGTCAATTATCAGTTGACAAGGCTGTTATCATTTTAATATTAGGGAATATGAAAAAATGTATTTAACATTTTTAATAGTGAATTTCATAAGCTTTATTTTTACCTAGACCATAATTTCGATATCGCTAAAGTTAGCGAGATATAAGCGAAAAACTGAATCGCAGCGCCATTTTTCCAAGATGGCAGCTCGAGCGCAACATATTAAATATGCGACTTTTAGTATATTTAACAGTACACCTCGATAAAAATGTATGCCAACTTTCGAAAAATTATCAGTCATTTCCGTCAAACATCAAAATTTGTTCCTATTTGATAGTCCATGAAATTGATCGGAAAATATATTATTTTTTTCTTAACTTTTATTAACTCCGCCATCCTGCTGATTCGATAGAATATACATCTACATACATACTAGGTATCTCGTACATACAATCTCTATTGTGAATTAATATATACAATTAACATAAACACAGCCCGGTGGTTAGATCGCCTGATCTCACATTGTAAGGTTCCGGGTTTGAGTCCCGGCCTGATCACCATTTTCGGAATGACATTAACAGAATTTCTTTTCAATTCTGTCAAGCGGATGCAATAACAAGACACACATGTTACACGCACACACATAATATAAAGACTTCCTAGTATGGTGGGTTATAAGAGATTGTCGTACTCCATAATAAACCTGCCAATTGTGAAACTTCGCAATAAAGAGTAGAATACAAACAAAAAACAATATGTATAATTAAATTTTCTGAATATTTCGATTAGCAACTACAAATACTTGTGAAAATTAAACCTCCAGGCAGCTAAGTTAAATTTTTTTAAAAAGTAGGTAAACTTTTTAACAAAAAAAAAAAAATATTAGGAAAGGTTTTTACTCTACATAACCCAAACAATTTGAAAATAAAGCATCCCTAAGGTATTGAAGAAGTCACAATCACTCAATCGGTATTATAGCGGTAAAACATACGTCGACCTAAGTTAGATACGTAATTTTAAGCCGTATACAGTCCTATATTTCGGACGCGATATAATTGATTATATAGGGTAATAGATTGCTCAATGCTACAGTACATTTTGGCAACACTTTTGCGCCGGCGACATGCAAGTGGCCGCTGATTAGATTACTCAATGTCAATGTTCAACATATAGATTGTAGATAGTACTGATTGCTGCAAATATTGATTACTCTTCTCGTATGTTCAGCAGCCCAATATATTATGGTTTTCTAACCATACCAATGCAGTATCCGATCTCAAAATAAAATAGTAATATAATAATACACGAATTTTTAAACCCTAGCTCTTTAAATTGCTTGCATAAAGTAGTCAATATTAATTTGGCCATTTAATGTTCAAATAGACTAATAGATAGCATTCTTATCTCTCCGTATTATTTACGTTATGTAATCAGTCTATACAGAAAATAATATCAAATTATAATAATATAATAATATAGAAAATGTGATAGATGGCAATGATAATTTAATGATATTATTGATATCATTGGTTCAATAATGGCTTTTTTTATAGTCAGTCATTTATAAAAAAAGATCCATTATCAAAATCATTATAAATGACCAATTAAATTACTATTAGTTTCGCCGTACAATGTTTTCAGCGCCATCTGCATGTCGCCGGCGCAGGGTCTATCAATCATTTATTATACCCTATATAATAAATGATTTTTATCTATCTTTGTTAAGCTTATTCAAGGCATTCTATTAGATTTGAAAAGAGTTACATATTTTTAAGCGAAGACATTTTTTTCAAGCAAAGGATAGTTTTAATTAATATTTAATTATCATTTGTTTGCGATTTTTATAGGTTCAGCTATAACTTCAGAAGTATGGGCTCAGCTATAATTTTGAAGCTGCTAAGCAGCTGCTTCCTTGACATACAGCAACTTCCTTTTTACATTTCAAATCTTGATTTGAGGCTTTTAAATAAACTTTGGTAGAATATTACGAAACGCTAGAAACAAACATGTCTATATAAGGTAAATTATCAACTCCCACGAATACCCGCTAATCGGGGGGAGGGAGGGGGATCTAAATGTATAGATCCGTCTTCATCTCGAAAAAAAAATTTGCGCGTTCACAAACCTTTCCCACTTGGGAGCTAATGGGCCCTTGTAGAGTTGGCCACGAAGACCCATTTGTTCGGGGTCGGTCACACTCACGTTTCAACACCCATCCGTTGGCCTCCACGCATGAAGTGCGAGCCTGGGTAAAACTCTGTCCTGAGGGCTAGTTTCCCCAGGAGTCAATATTGTGGCGCTCCTGGACGGTTTGCGCACCGTATGGCATAAGCCAATCGAGTGTGCATTCTGGCTAACTGTCGGGGAAGTCTGGAAACAGTACTATTTCCTACAGAGCGGGGGTGGTTGTTGACCTTACGACGACTGCTCATCAAACGACCACCGGCTACCCGATTCCGGGTGAACAGCCGGGCAAAGGATGTCGTGGTCCGCTATAGATACGGTAGACACCGTTTCACCGCTACGTAAAGGGTAGGACCGCACAAGCCACCTCGAACTCGTAGCCAGTCGGGAGACCGGAGTAATCTGGTTGCAACTGGAAGTAAGGGCGCAAGTGTCGGTCCGTTGGGTAGCATACCTGGCTATCTCGCGGATAAGGCGTTGGCCTCTTTCGGGCATGTGGCGGAGATTGACAGTGGACTGTTTTGTTCTAAGTCTTCTGCGCTCACCTCACGGGAGACAGAACTATCAAATTTCGTTAAAATTTTCTGAGGTGACGGGTTCACCCGTTGTAGTTGACAGCTCTAGTTGGTCATTTGGTGGGCCATTAAACTATAAGTATATCATTCTGGCACAACGTATATATATATGGAATTTTTCACAATTCCAAAGGTTAAAAGCACATTTGCCCGAAGACAATGTTTTTTTATCGCCCCGAAAGTTTATAACTCACTATGTGAAACCACGAAAAACGTGAAAAATTATGTAACTTTTAAAGGTAAAGTAAAAAACTGGCTTCTAGATATTGGGCGTTCAAAAACTAAAGACCTTATTAATACTGTAGGGTGAATATTTAAAAAAATATGTATTTGTAAAATTGTGCAATATTACATAACATTTTCTTAAACATATATACTAGAATGTAGTGTTTATTCATATATTTGTATATATTATTACTTATTTTCCACTTAAATTTATTGTATATAATGTAAAGTTTACTTTATTTTTAGCCCTTAATTGCATACATATATATTTATTTTTTTCTACTTTAAATTTTACTTTAATTTGTGTAAACAACACATTTGTTAGATTTAGAAATATTTATGGTATAACACAGCACAGCCAGAGACAGACCTTCTAGGTCTAGTTGGTTGTGCGATTTCGCCTCATTCGGATATGCTAGCATATTTATATCCATAGAGCTATGTTTTTCGCTATTATAATGTTTGTTCTTAATTATTCCTCATGTACAACAGTATGCATGTCCTTGTATTTTTTTGTTCTTGTACGTTATAAATAAATAAATAAATAAATAAATAAATATATATATATATATATATATATATATATATATATATATATATATATATATATATATATATATATATATATATATATATATATATATATATATATATATATATATATATATATATATATATATATATACATACATACATATATATATATATATATATATATATATATATATATATATATATATATATATATATATATATATATATATATATATATATATATATATATATATATATATATATATATATATATATATATATATATATATATCTTAATATATATAAATTACGTGTCACGTTGTTTGTCCGCGATGGACTCCTAAACTACTTAACCGATTTGAATCAAATTTGCACACAATGTGCAGTTTGATCCAACTTGAAAGATAGGATAGCTTACGTCTTAATTTATAGTCGCGATATTATTTTATTGCAATGTCTATTATTTGACATTCGCAATTATCTGTTAGTTCCAAACGATTTTAACAGATGGCGTTATCTATTGAGTAATACATAGATGGCGCTGCTATGTTAAACCTACAAACGTCATAGTCGGCCAAGCGTTATTCTAAATTCAAAATATTGTGAAGGTAATACAGTGAAATTATTCCTGCTTTTTAATTATTTGTGCTTCATTGTTCAAAACTCTTTAATTAAAATATATACATGTAAGTATTATCACATAGTTATAAAAGTGGAATAACTGCAGTATAGGAACCTCTCTCCAATTTTTTTCATTTTAATGCTAAATCTGGAAGAAAATTGTGTCGGTCGCTATAAATAAGCGAGATATAGGCATTCAAAGTTTAAATTTTAAAAACAGGCCAAAATAATATAATATAAAAATGGATGTTGGTATATCTGTATGCCCGTCTGTCCGAGTTTAATAGACTCCGAAACCGTTTGACCGATCACCATGAAAGTTGGCATATATATATATTTTTTCATGGTTAAGGTTTTTATATATATCCGCTTTGTTGCAACTTTCAACTAGACGGCGCTGCAGCACACCAACTTCTATACTGCTCAACCGATCGCCAAGAAAATTGGTATACATTGGTATTTGAGAAAAGATATAACACGGGCAACGCCGGGTAATACCACTCGTATATATATATATTTATATATATATATATATATATACATATATATATATATATATATATATATATATATATATATATATATATATATATATATATATATATATATATATATATATATATATATATATATATATATATATATATATATATATATATATATATATATATATATATATATATATATATATATATACATTGGTATTTGAGAAAAGATATAACACGGGCAACGCCGGGTAATACCACTCGTATATATATATATTTATATATATATATATATATATACATATATATATATATATATATATATATATATATATATATATATATATATATATATATATATATATATATATATATATATATATATATATATATATATATATATATATATATATATATATATATATATATATATATATATATATATATATATATGTAAAATATAGGCAGGTCAAGCATAAACATGGTGCGGGATGTAAGTCCCCAAGCGTCTCTATAAGTCCCTCCTTTGCCGCGGCAACTCAATCCGGCGAATTTATTTCCAGCCTCTGCGCTCGCACCGCAAATAAGATTACCTATTTAATTTTGCGTTTCACAGGTTTAGCCCGACGCGGACGCCCTCCCCGTGGGACGGCATTAGGCTGTCGGACAGGACGGGCCCCGTTTGCCCGCAGAGACTGCCCGACATCAAAGACGAGGCGGCGGCCCTGGAACGCATGCCGAAGGGCAGGCTGGAGTACCTCAGGCGGCTTTTGCCCCACCTCAAGAATCAAAGCGAGGACTGCCTCTACATGAACATATATGCGCCACTTCAACGTAAGTTCTTTTTTAAATAAGTAGTCCAGCTGCACTGAGAAAAATATTTTTTATTTCTTGATACAATGTTGTTTTGTTCTTAAGGTTTTATACAGAAAAATGAAGTTTCAATCGTAAGTTTATTGATTTGCAAGGAATTTTGTTGAAATTCCATTACTCGATTATATGTTTCATGATGCTCCGTACGGGTAATACTAAAACAACGGTATAATGTAGCTTCAATATGATTCTTGTGACTGACTATAACCTTACGTATGTAATAACATGCTGTCATGGTAAAGGGAAGATTTCGTTGTGCGGTCTATTTACCATGCCACTGACATAGTAACTTCAACGTTACACGTCATTTTGATACGTATGTAACGATCCTTAAGCATCGTACATGCAGTCAACAAATACATTGAATTCCAGTGAAATGCACTGACACCAATTCAGCCATTGTTATACCTCGTGCAACGATGAATCAGCTCGATTTTAACTACTGTGTCAAATCAGTTACATAGAACAACACTTTTACTCGGAATATTTTGGATTGCATCATTTTTCGGCCTATATAAAGCGGCGAAAATATGACCTAAGTATCATTCCTCGAGTGATCACGTCCCCCAAGACAGCGACGGCAACACCCGGCACCACTCTCACGAGTCAGGTCAACGGGTCCGGCTTCTTGGGTACCTCTTCCTTCCTTCCTTGTATCGAGACGAGACGCATCAGTCTACACTCCCACAGACTCGAGCCGTGCCAAGTACGAGATACTCGGAGCACAATTACAATCCTTATCTATACATCCTCGTAACTTCAGGCAGATAGCCACTACATTCGCGTCAACCTATATCCTGTTCGGGAAGCGTTAGAAACTGGCAATACAACTCTCAATAAATACCTTCACCTTCTGATACACTTTAAATTGACTTTTAATGGAGATAAACCGCAAGTTGTCACCACCACCTCACATCGAATAACTTGGAGACTATTGAGGGGTGGCCCGTCACACATACATGCATGTTGTAACACACATACACACATACATACTTTTAAAAAATGCATATTTCCGTGTATTTCAGCGTTATATTTTTCTGAGTGAATGCTCGGCGGTTTCCCCCGCCGTTTAATTTGAAAGAAATCGGATTATTTATAATTAATTTAAGTTATTTTAAATAAATAGCCTATAACCTTCCCCACGAATTAGGCTATCAAATGCAAAAAGTATTTATCAAATCTGTCTGTTAATTCCAGAGATTACCGTCATTCAACGAAATTGCTAACTAATTGAGATGCAATTTAATATATATATATATATATATATATATATATATATATATATATATATATATATATATATATATATATATATATATATATATATATATATATATATATATATATATATATATATATATATATATATATATATATATATATATATATATATATATATATATATATATATATATATATATATATATATATATATATATATATATATATATATATATATATATATATATATATATATATATATATATATATATATATATATATATATATATATATATATATATATATATATATATATATATATATATATATATATATATATATATATATATATATATATATATATATATATATATATATATTGTAGCTTAATTTTTGAGATAATTGGATGAAGGGTGAGCGTTTACTAGTTGAAAAATGGGCCCAACTTAAACCTACTCCTCTTTCCGCAAGTGAGAGGCATTCATCATTCTCGTTAACACCTAAAGCATTCCCGAATCCGATCTAGGGAATCCTTCGTCACGATGTAAGTGGCTTTTATAATTATTTACTTTATAATCATCTTATTGATCAATTCTAAAAAGAATATATACACAAAACTATCATATATATATATATATATATATATATATATATATATATATATATATATATATATATATATATATATATATATATATATATATATATATATATATATATATATATATATATATATATATATATATATATATATATATATATATATATATATATATATATATATATATATATATATATATAGAAATATTTGATAGTTTTGTGTATATATTCTTTTTAGAATTGATCAATAAGATGATTATAAAGTAAATAATTATAAAAGCCACTTACATCGTGACGAAGGATTCCCTTGATCGGATTCGGGAATGCTTTAGGTGTTAACGAGAATGATGAATGCCTCTCACTTGCGGAAAGAGGAGTAGGTTTAAGTTGGGCCCATTTTACAACTAGTAACGCTCACCCTTCATCCAATTATCTCAAAAATTAAGCTACAATCCTTCTTTATACGTAAACTCACTCAATTTCCTATTATTTCAAGGGAAATAACAAGACAAGACGAGCTACTTGACAGATGGAAGAATTTAAAATTTCGAATTTCGTTTTTTTATTTTCTAAAGGTGTGATATAAAGAAGCTGCGATCAATATTCAGCTGAAAACTTAAAACTAAAAGCGTGACATGCCTCCATATCAATGAAAGGAAGCAGTCAGCTCTTTCCTATTAGTTGGAATAATAGGAAATTGAGTGAGTTTACGTATAAAGAAGGATTGTAGCTTAATTTTTGAGATAATTCGATGAAGGGTGAGCGTTACTAGTTGTAAAATGGGCCCAACTTAAACCTACTCCTCTTTCCGCAAGTGAGAGGCATTCATCATTCTCGTTAACACCTAAAGCATTCCCGAATCCGATCAAGGGAATCCTTCGTCACGATGTAAGTGGCTTTTATAATTATTTACTTTATAATCATCTTATTGATCAATTCTAAAAAGAATATATACACAAAACTATCAAATATTTCAAAATATTGAATTTTTACATATTTTATGTTTCGTTCATTGTAAATAATCCATTTAGGTTAAAGGTAATCTTTCCAACTAATAGGAAAGAGCTGACTGCTTCCTTTCATTGATATGAAGGCATGTCACGCTTTTAGTTTTAAGTTTTCAGCTGAATATTGATCGCAGCTTCTTTATATCACACCTTTAGAAAATAAAAAAACGAAATTCGAAATTTTAAATTCTTCCATCTGTCAAGTAGCTCGTCTTGTCTTGTTATTTCCCTTGAAATAATAGGAAAATGAGTGAGTTTACGTATAAAGAAGGATTGTAGCTTAATTTTTGAGATAATTGGATGAAGGGTGAGCGTTACTAGTTGTAAAATGGGCCCAACTTAAACCTACTCCTCTTTCCGCAAGTGAGAGGCATTCATCATTCTCGTTAACACATAAAGCATTCCCGAATCCGATCAAGGGAATCCTTCGTCACGATGTAAGTGGCTTTTATAATTATTTACTTTATAATCATCTTATTGATCAATTCTAAAAAATATATATATATATATATATATATATATATATATATATATATATATATATATATATATATATATATATATATATATATATATATATATATATATATATATATATATATATATATATATATATATATATATATATATATATATATATATATATATATATATATATATATATATATATATATATATATATATATATATATATATATATATATATATATATATATATATATATATATATATATATATATATATATATATATATATATATATATATATATATATATATATATATATATATATATATATATATATATATATATATATATATATATATATGTATATTGTTACGTAAGAATTCCGCTAAATTTTCGATTAGGCGTAACACCAAATAATTGTATAACAGTACCTAACATCATTAAACTGAATATCAATGTTCTGAAATGTGGAAACGCCAGTATTAATGATGCGCCTGTGGGGCGAAATGTAAAATACATCATTAGCAGTCCATAAAGGACTGTTGCATCATATACGAGTTCTTGCCTCTGCCATGACTCTTCTTATTAGAGTGCGCCCAACTACAACGGATAGTCACCACACATAGACGGTATCACCACACATACTTACACATATTTTATTTTATTTATTTAATTAGTTGTTTATTCGCTTATTACTTATCAACATTACAGAAAAACCAATAAATTGAAAATTAAAATTAATAAAGATATCAACTAGTAACTGTGAAAAACGAATGTCTTTAAAAAATACTAGCTCTTATATAAGAATAAATAATTCATAGCCTGTAATTTAAACGAATAATGGTTGGCGGTAAATATCAATATCTATATCTAGTGTCATCGAGTCAATGTCATTTAAACGCCGCAAAGCGCGCAGACTGCTCCAGCCATCCAATCCAGAATACCACCGCCAGAAACGCAAATTCAGTAACAACGTTTGACATTCATGCCAATGTACATTATTATGCTTCAAACATTATCAAGAATGACGTAGGGGTGTTATCAAATCTTGTCTTAATTTATCCATTATTGCAGTAATAGAAATCGTTATATAAGGCAGCCACGTACATGTTTTTTCAGTGTAACAGAATTTACAAGACAGAGACGTACCACTAAACTCTATTAGTCTCCTGAAAAACATATGTTACCTATTTGATTTCAAATTTGCATAGTAACTTCGCGCAATAGAAAAAATGTTGTAACGAAATATTATAGATAGCAGCCCTGTTATTGATTTATTTGTGCTCGTACGAGATTGTAGTTCACACTGTAATATCAAAATATCTGGATTTTGTTAATAATCCAATTTATTTTTATATAATTTTGAAATACATCCAACAATAAAATATACCTACGAGTAGATCATCCCATTATTTTTGAGAAATATATGTATTTTTACAAGCTTTATTTTTGAAAAGTATGATACATTATTATTTTCTTTTATAATTTTCAGGCATTTTATTACTTTTTATATCATAGCGACGTTTATACCATCGAGCTACTATACAACCAGGTCGTTTATACCACTTATGGCCATTTATACCATCGAGCTGCTATACAGCCAGGTCGTTTATACCATTTAGCGCCGTTTATACCATCGGCTACTATACAGCCAGGTTTATACATTCAGGTAGATTTTTAACAACATAATGAACGCAGTTTTCATGCTTTGCTGAATGTGAACTAACGTGCATACGGGCGACTACTTGAAAGAAAATCTAAGTGCGGAAAGCACGAGTCACTTTGCACGCGTCGCGAGCACTTCAACAACTGACTAACCGCAGCGCAAAATAGACTCTCACCTACTTTATTGCGGCCACGTGACGCACAGGTCCGTTTGATTGGAGACACAATAATTTTAACATTTTCTTATTTTTTTCAATTTTTGTCTAATTTGGGCGAGATACATAAAGCATACAAAAGCTCCAAATTATCACGTTGCATTTTTTTGTAAATATTTAAATTATAGATATTTTACAGGTATTGTACAACACTAGCCAGGTGCATTGTAGCACTTAAAAGTCGATTTTATGACACCTTCGTCATATTGTGAATCTATCATGAAGTGAATAAAGTAATAGTTTTAAAAAAACACTAAAAACACGCTTTTATAAATGCACGTAAAAACCAAAAAGGTTTGTTATAATCTTGAAACCTGATCGTGTTCAAAGTCCATTACTTAACCTTTCTCACAAGTGCAAACACGACTATGATACGATATTCCATCATGGAATGCCAGTTCCTGTCTTTCGGCTTCATCATCAGACCTTGAAACTTAATCGTGGTCAAAGTTCATTACAAGACCTTTTTAACAAGTCCAAACACGGCTATGATACGATATGCCATCATGGAATGCCAGTGCCTATCTTTCGGCTCCATCATCAGACCTTGAAACCTAATCGTGGTCAAAGTTCATTACAAGTCTTTTCTAACAAGTCCAAACACAGCTATGATACGATGTTCCATCATGAAGTTCCAGTCCATATCTTCCGACTCCATCATCAGATCAGTTCGACAGTACCATATTATTGTATTATCATCAGAACTACATACAGCTGCCAATTTTCATGACGCTACGATCCTTGGAAGATGGTTAAATTAGTTACCTTAGATTCCATTACATAGTTAGTTACATACAGGTCGACCTAATAAAAGCGTGTTAATTTTCCAGTACTTGAAAATATTTTCATTCCATAAGCAAACATTCCGCAACACGCTGAGTTGACAACTTCACTCATATTGCCAGATTATTAAGAAATACGGAGAAAGGCTTATCACGATCTTTTGCCGTCTTTGCCAAGCAATATTCGAAGAAAATAGAATTTCATTTAAACTCTTTCACATGCTCCCGAAGACGACCGAAGTATTTTAAAGTAATTTTATTGAAAAAAAAACACAATTGATTATGAGCTCATCTACACCGTATAGGTAGATGGCTGTCGCTTGGTATCCGATAATTGAAATAGATTGGCTAAATAATGTATCAAATTCCTATATTTCAAGTATTATCAAGCAAGTACCAATCTTCTTCTTTTCATAGTAATGCAGACATCTTATTACAATTACCTACTTGTTAGTATAATTTCTGAAATATATTTTTAAATTTCTGGGTTTGGAAATTGAGTAAAAATTGCAATTCACATCGAAAACCCCAGTGCTATATTTATAACAAAAAATATAGAAATCTTTGCGGTTTTGGTGCTGCTAAATCCGTTTTCTTTGCATTTCATAGTCCCTCAAAATATATGGCCTAATGTTTTGAGTAATGGCGGCAAATGTAGACGGATTTCTTCTCCAGAAATAGGCACTGCATAGTTTATATAAAGTCTGACTTAAACTTCGTGTATGCCTCTGACCATAGGATCAGGAATTATGATTATTTTCGCGAATTACATCCATCATTATAAATAGAATTACATATCATCATTATAAATAGAATAAAAATGAATATACCACGTGAACATTGTAGCATCCAATGTTTCGGCGATGTTGTAACAGACTTTGTCCAGGATAGACAGTCTACCCTGTTTATAAATTATATGAAACTAGCTGACCCGTGCTCACTTCGTTGGGCGGTAAAACTTTTTACTTGTGATGAAATTATGATTGTGGTTTGGTTAGTACTGAGTGCTATGATTTATTTCCTGACTGCCAAAAGAAGGATTATATTTTTACTACATATGTATGTACGTATTTGCATGCCAATTTGACTATAATACCATTATTTGTGAGTGTCTTCTTGTGGGTGTCTTATTTGTGAGCGTATTATCTCTTTAACTATTTATGCAGTAAAAGGGAAATTATAAGCAGTAAAAGGAATAGTCTTTCGTTTTAAACACTTGAGATGATACATTTACTTATTTTGATAAGAATTCATAATTGTTGATAATATATTATGACCAATAAACATGTCCCAACGATTTAAATATTTTTTAAAATTTAAAATACTACTTTTTGTGACTTAAATATAAAAGTTAGACATATGCTGTCGCTGACTTTTTTGTAGGCATTATCAAGCTCTACAACTCTTCCCTAGAACTTAATCATATATCTCTCATCGTTAAGGCAGCGTTAGTTAGAAACCTTTTCGTTCGACCGTTTTTTCCGACTTACTTTGGAAATCCGACTATCACGAAAAGTCTCTTCATTTTTTCGGATTAATATATAGCCGGTGACACTCACAAATAACGTTTCTTTCTATTGGTAAAAGAATTTTCAAAATCGGTTCAGTAGATCCAGAGATTACTTCCAACAACGTCACAAACTTTACCTCTTTATAATATTAGTATAAATATAATGATGTTGTGATATTACTTTTAGTTTTCATCATAACGAAAGCGTTTCGCTTCATTTGATATTTTTTATTACTATTTATTTATCTTATTCTGACCCCATGCTGGCCTCAGAATGCTAGTCAGGCTGGCTCCAAGATGCTGACATCAGGTTAACAACAGGGTGCTGTCACCGGGCTGTCACCAGGGTATCTGTATCAGTCACCCATAAAGATGCTGTCACCAGACAGATAACAGAGTAGCATACCATGCTGACACCGAGATGTTGGCCACGAAGACCCATTCTGTTCAGGGTTGGTCACACTCACGGGTCAATACCCATCCGACGGCCTCCACGCATGAAGTGCAAGCCTGGGTAGGACTCTGGCCTTATGGTTAGTTTCCCCTAGGAATCAACCTTCTGGCGCTCCTGGACGGTCTGCCGTCCGTGCTGCATAAGCCAATCGATTGCGCACTCTGACTAACAGTCCGGGGAGTCTGGAAGCAGTACTGTTTCCTATAGAGCGGGGTAGGTTGCGGACCTTACGGCGACTGCTCTTGAAACGACCATCGGCTACCCGATCCTGGGTGAACAGCCGGGCAAAGGATGCCGTGGTCAGCGATAGATTCGGTATACACCGTTTCACCGCTTCGTAAAGGAGAGGACCGCGCAAGCGACCTCGAACTCGCAACCAATCGAGAGAGTGGAGTAATCTGGTGGCAATTGGAAGTGAGGGCGTGGGTGTAAGTCCGCTGAGTAACACTCCTGGCTATCTAGCGGTTAAGGCGTTGGCCTCTTACGGGTTTCTGGCAGAGCTTGACGGTGGACTGTTTTGTCCAAGTCTTCTGTGCTCACTCCAGGGAGATAGTGAATAATGAAGTAACTGTATGTTCTTGGTGATAAATGTAAATATTGTAAAAACGGACTAATAGACTGTAATTTAAATGTACCTAAATATTAAGTTTCTAGAATCTGTTAGGATTTTTTTTGAAAATAAATTGAAATTGAAATTGAATAGAACGATTAATCGTCAAAACTTCCTGAGGTGACGGGCTCGCTCGTTGTAGTTGATAACTCTAGTTGATACCAGGTTAACGCCAGGGTGCGGGTATTGCTGAAAGCATTGGGGCGGTGGCCACTACAACAGGCGAACCCGTCACCCCTGGTTGGTATGTCAATATATGATCGTTATTTCAGCCTGTAATCAGCGTAGAGTCTCCGAGACATAGACAATCAACTATCTAGCTCCGTCAACTGTCCCGCGAGAGTCCAACACCAATCCGCGTGGCGCCGGGTAGTTAACCCAGCGAACTTCCACGTATATCTCTAGCAGTTATGGCTGGATTTCTCTGGCTTCCCGACGTTGCTCATGTTTAAGGTCGCTTGCGCATTTCTCTGCAATTAAGCGGTAACTTGGTTCGAATATTTGCGGTCCGTGGCATTCTTTGCCCGACCATTCACACGGGATCAGGTAGCAGAGCAGTTTCAAGAGCGGCTGTCTATAGATAAATAGCCACCCCCGCTCTATAGAAAACAAAGTCGTTATAGGATACAATTGGAAACAAAACAAACACCCTAAACAGGAAAACAAGATGCAGGTACTGGTCTTCCACCAAGATACTGGCCCCAGTTTGGTTCAAGGATGCTTGTAAGAGGCTATCTCAAGGATGCTGGCGTTAGGTTAGCACTAGGATGCTTACCCCGGGATAATGCCAGGATGCCGGCACTGAACTCTCACCAAGATTCTGGCACCAGTTTTGCACCAGATTGGTTCGAAGATGCAGGCGCCAGGTTAGTACTAAGATGATGGCACCGGGCTGACACCAGGATGCCGGTAACGGTTTTTCACCAGGGTACTAACACCAGCTTCTCTTCAGCATGCTGTTATCAGACTGGCTTCAGGATGCAGTCACCAGGTTAGCACTAATATACTGGTACCGGGCTGGAAGCAGGATGATGGTACCGGTACCCACTAGTACGCTGGCACCACTTAAGATACTGCCACCAGGCTGGGTACAGAATACTAGCAACAAGTTAGCACCAAGATTGTGGCAACTCCCGACAACAGGGTGTCAGTAGCTATCGGCCACCAGGATGCTGACACTTGTCTGTCGTCAGGACGTGGGCACAGGTCTGGTTCTAGGATACTGATACTAGTCAGATACCAGAAATCTGGTGGCAGACTAACAACATTATGCTGGTACTTGTCTGGCTCCCGAATGCTAATACCAAACATACACTCTGGTGCTGGTACAAGTGTAATAAGAGCCCAATACCTGAAGCCAATATTATTTAACATATTGCGATACTCCATTCGCGTAAAAAATCTCATTTGACTTATGAGCAACTATTACGAGCCCTAAATTCGAGCACATGGTCATATTAGAGTAGACCAACGATGAATAGTTTGCAAACATTCTGCAAAACGTTCAAATTTGTTCGAGTTTTTATTTCGAAGTTAGAATATGGGCAAAATCATTGACTACGCATCGATTTTTTTGGTAATCATAAGAAGAAATCGCTTAAGCAGTGTTGCGTAGGAGTTCGGCGCTCTTCGTCGAGGCACTGGGAAGAGGGCAAACCTCGTTCCCTTACTACCTGATTTAAATGGATTTCTCCATCCTTTAGTCAGGTCCCAGATTCAAAGTAGATTACGCGGCATCTACTTGATGTTATCGGTAATTCAGTATTTATTTATCGCGGACCCTGACGCCCTATTCCCGTCAACCTCACGTGGGATCGCGTGGCCAACGAGTCGTTTCAATAAGGAACTGATATCAGTTCAACAAATACTACCGCTGTTTAGGAAACCTACCGACGTCCAGAATTCTCTGGTTATTTGCTGAAGTGCACAGTCTATTGGCTAACGCCGCACGGTGCGTACATGTTCTACCAGATCGAACCTTACTTTCCACCTACACATGACTGGAATTACAGCCGCAGGCAAAGTTCATAAAGGTTATTTTAGGTCAGTCCCTCTTCGAGGAGGCTACCGGATGGGAGCTAAACCGTGAGTTTAGGTGACTTTCGAAAACATAAGCAGGCCATTAGGCCCAAACAGCACAGTCCCGTTAGGTCCGTGGGACGGGAGGCCAGATGTAGAAAAACTGCAGGTAGTCTACAACTCGACGCACTTAGGGTGACGCCCTGGAAGGCTTCGGCTGAAACGAGGACAGCTATTATGGCCGAGCCAACGCTTCCACAGAGAGCGAGGACAATTATATGCTTCTGTGTCAGCTTTCTAACGATGATTCATGATACATGCCACTCACTCGCGATGGAGACCAGTTTGGCTACGTTTAACTTTTTCCACTTTTACGTTGTCTATTGTTGGTCTATGGATCTGAAATATTAGATATTTAATACTGGTCCTTCAAGCGAAAGAAGGAACTTGTTATAGGAATTTGACACGAATGAACTAGAAAAAGAATGAACTTGATTTTCGATATGGCCGACTCTTACAATTGGTCTAACCCCGCTGGAGTAAGGTGGAAACCTCGCTAACTTTCCCTCACAAGCTTTTCGAGACTATTGTCTCCTTTGTCTGGCTATTATAATATTTTCAAATTATACTATTTTTAATTCAAAACCCACTAAACTTCTCGAAAAGTAATGTAAGCAAGAGTTGCGGGAATATCCTCAGAATTGCAAGTCACATTTATGTATTCAGATGAATTTGATGATCGGATACTTGGCATTAGGATGATCTATTTTCGTACATAAATTGGACTTTATTTTGGCGTGTAGGTTCTGACAGACAGTGGATACAGGCAGACAGACGTTTGTCTTTCTATATCACTGATTTCCAACGTGGTCTATATGGACACCCAGGGGTCGTTTGTGAATTGTAGGGGGTTTATGCCAGCGAGAAAAACATGGGGTGCACGAGATGCAAATGGGGGTTCACGTTAGCGGACCCTGTTTAGGCAGGTCATCATAAACATTTAGGCGTTCCGTAGATGTCGTAATATACCTATAACAGATTGGGTGTACAGCTCAGTATAGTCGTAATAAACAAACGCGCGGCACAAGTGGCATGGAAGAATATTAACACTCAACTCAAGTTGCATTACTAGTCTATTGGGGAGGCCAAGACACAAGACCTAACAAGCGAAGGTGCGAGCGAGATATTTGAATAAGTTGCGCTCCAACAGGTACCTGTGGAGTAAGCGAGATAGTGCTACATATGCGGCTGTGTGGCTTTCTCAAATGTTTCGTACTTCAAGGTCGTACTCGCTAGTATATAAATGAACAATATGCAAGATTTAAGTACGTTTTAATAAAGCTACGAACAAAAATTGTAAATGTTTTTCGTTTTTAAAACTGTACACTTCTACGAAAAACCATATGGAAGTGGTCAGTGCGGTTCCAGCTGTCAAAACATATTCAAAGTTTAGGAAAATTTAATATTGATCAGGCAGAGGGTCTACGGAAAACAAAATTAAAAAGCAAGTCATCTGCGGGAAAGAACAGTTTAGATACCTACTTCTGGTCTACATAAACAGAAATTTTCCTGAAATATTTTTTTTAGATTCTCAGGATCACACGTAGAGATCCGATGCAAACTTGAATAATAAATTTTGCTCTAGTATATTAGACTTTCCCTGTTTACATTCTTCGTATTTACATACTATTGTTTTTTTTTTTGGAAAGTAAAAATACGATAACCTACATTAATTATAAAAGATTTTAGCAACCATCATACCAGAATTACTTCATAGAGAAATAATGAGCCAATACGATGCGAATCCGTTGCCGTATCTCAGCAGTGTTCTTTTCTATAATAGACATATATTAAAAAAAAATATGAGACAGTCGCCGTAAGAAAAACAGTGATGGGAGAAATATTTGGAAACGAATTTCTTTATTGCTCTGGAAACATATCCTATTTCACCCCCGATGCGAACTCGATGCGATCATAACATCTTTCTTTCGGCGTTTATAATATATTTTTATTTAAAACCGCTATTGCGCGATACACACCCAATTCATTTTTTAGGTTTTTAATTAACATTTTCAGGTTTAGTTGTTTAAATAATTAATTTATATATTGAATTATCAAAATTACAATTTAATTGGCTCACTTACATTGAAAGGTTTTTCTAACAGTTATTTTTTAACATCATTTTGGGTTAGTTATTAAATTAGGCCCGTGAATAAGCGTACTCCCCGTTTAGTTATACGCGAAAGCTAGACTGTTTATATTTTTATATGAAATTATATGCTTATGATTGCGATATCGCCCGTCACATTGTCATATTAAACTGAACTCAAAAAATGTATTTTTTAGGAGATAGCAGAACAAAAATATAATATTTTGCACTAGCCAAAAGCTCGAATTATTAGTAAATATTACCATTTTACGAATTAAATAATTGTATTCCACGTTTTACCAAAAACATATTATTGATTTTAATTGCTATAGTAGCCGTGGTAGCATAAAGTAAATATTATGTGCTAGTTGTGTCATATATCATTTTAAAGTATCAGATATTTTTCAAATTAACAATTATTAAAGATAAAAATATTAGGGATATTATAGGAAATAGTTTTCAATTTTTACTATTAATTAAAAGATATAGATATGGGCACTTCCAGTTTGGTCCCATTTTAATCAAAATCCTGTTCTGATGATGGGATTCATGATGAATTAAGGGAACTCCTCAAATGTTATCAAATGAAATTGAAAATTTACGTGTTGGCAATTCCAATGACAATGCATTTGTTATCCCAGGGTTGGCTCCCGACGAGGGGACTCCAACGGTCAATAGTAGAGACACGAAATTTTGTATATACGTTCAGTTATGATTGCCCGTTCTTAGTTTCACCATGACATGGCTGCTGCACCCAGGATTGGCTCCAGACAACGCGACTTCTCAACGGTCAACAACACAGATACAAAATTTTGTATATGCATTCAATTATGATAGCCCTTTCCAAGTTCCACCATGACATGGCTGATGTACCCGGGGTTGGCTCCCGACGAGGGAACTACTCAACGGTCAACAGCAGAGACCCAAAATTTTGTATACGCATTCAATCATAATAGCCCCTTCCATGTTCCACCATGACATGGCTAATGAACCCTGGCTTGGCTCGCGATGAGGGAGCGGCACCCAGGGTTGGCTTCCAACGAGGGGACTTCTCAACGGTCAACAGCACAGACACGATATTTTGTATACGCATTCAATTATAACAACCCGTTCTAAGTCTTGACATGACATGGCTGCTGAACTTATAAAAACAATTGGAGTCGTTTTTTTTTTTGTTAAAATTTTGATCATAATACTTATGGGTGAAAGTGTTATATTTTAAGAGTCAAATACTACCCGGTTACATGTATATTACAAGTTAAACATGAAAAGGTTATTATACAATTTTCAGCACTATTCATATACATATTGTCCATGAATATGGTAATACTATATTATAATACATTCGAATTATAGTATGAATATTCTAATCCGCTATCAGAACCAAAGCTAAGGACTCATTCCTACGTAAAAGAGATCCCACGCAACAGACGCTCACAGAGCGTCGTACCGCTACTCGAGTAATATACATAACTAGCTGCGCCCCGAGGTTTCACCTGCGTGGTGATGGAAAATTGTGATAATACTACTAATAGAAACATATATAATTATACATTATATATGCGTAACTCCAACGGTTTTTGCGGCGCACGCCAGAATAGCTCGCAGATGGCAAATTTTTTTTCTACTTACTTGACACTTATCGTTATATTTTAGACAATTCACACTATATCTTTATAAATTATAGCCTATGTGTTATTCTGATGTGTAAGCTATATTATTGTAAAGTTTTATGAAAATCCATTCAGTAGTTTTTGCGTGAAAGTGTAACAAACATCCATACATACATTTTTACAAACTTTCGCATTTATAATAGTAGTAGGATATATTTAATAAATAGTCATTCTCTCTAATAAACTACCGTACGACAGCCTACTAGACATGTCAGAATGGATGAGAGTATTTTAAAATAGGCTAATATTAGTTTACATGTAATCGTAACACAAAAATATGCTTTTATCCCTGCACGTAGGGTGGATCGCTCTTGTATGGAAAAAATGTTATTAATCGAAACCTTTCAATGCAGAAGAGATGGTCTTTGGTATGAAAATTATAAGAAAAATAATTTTTAAAAACCAATTTCAAAGTTTAATACTGACACGAAAAGGTTAAATTATTGGACTTTTTTATTTTTTTGTATTTTAAGGCAAAAAACAATTATTTTTCTGCAATATAAGTATTATTAAAGAACCAAAATGACGATTACTGAATAGTAAGTAGCGTATAATACGACATACCTACATTGCAGCAGTAATCTACTTCAGACAGATATAGTGGCAATTCCAGTTTTTCCGAGTCCCGATTTTACCTGCCACTCCTTTAAAAGACTGATGCGGTACGCCTGAACGTCGTCCCCACATTATACAACCCGACCACATAGAAAAACGCGATCACCCGGTGGCAATACTACTATAATCAAGGGACTTCCCTACTACACTAAACTACATACCGAATGTTCAAAATAGTCAAGAAAACATCTGGTAGTGTCTGCGGACCATATGGAGATTTATAAGAAACCGCTTGGAATCAAGAAACCCCATGTCTGTTTTCTACACTAAATGTGATTACTGTTCACTGTAATTTCAAAAAGAGGCTAGTAAACGTATCTGTTTTTTTATTGTAACCAAATGGTTACAAGTATGTGTCCTCTCATATACCTACACATTATAAAGTACTAAATGCCTGTTTCCCTGTAACACAAATCACTATTACTTTTTACCATAAAAAGGCTCGAACACCTAAAATGCATCCCCCTTGTGGCAGTACTTAACCAAAAAATATATTTATTATTTTATTTATCTATACCTACTAATATTATAAATAGGTAAAGCTGCAGGAAGATTTACTGATTTACTCTGGATTTACTGAACCGATTTTGAAAATTCTTTTACAAATAGAAAGCCACGTTAATTGTGAGTGTCATAGGATATATATTAATCCAAAAAATGGAAAGACTTTTTCGTGGTAGTCGGATTTGCAAAGTAAGTCGGAGAATAAGCGGTCGAACGAAAACGTTTCTTACTAACGCTGCCTTAACGATGAGAGATATATGATTAAGTTCTAGAGAAAAGTTGTAGAGCTTGATAATGCCTACAAGAAAGTCAGCGACAGCATATGTCTAACTTTTATATTTAAGTCACAAAAAGTAGTATTTTATATTAAAAAAATAATTTAAATCGTTAGGTCATGTTTATTGGTCATATTATCGACAATTATGAATTCTTATCAAAATAAGTAAATTTATCATCTCAAGTGTTTAAAACAAAAGACTTTTCCCTTTTACTGCATATAATTTTCCTTTTACTGTATAAATAGTTAAAGAGATAATACGCTCACAAATAAGACACTCACAAGAAGACACTCACAAATAACGGTTTAATAGTCAAATTGGCATGCAAATACATACATACATATGCAATAAAAATATAACCCTTCGTTTGGCAGTCAGGAAATAAATCATAGCACTCAGTACTAACCGAACCACACTCATAATTTCATCACAGGTAAAAAGTTTTACCGCCCAACGAAGTGGGCACGGGTCAGTTAGTATACTATAAAAAATCTATTCCGCATAGGGAGGTTTTGAAATTCTGAAGGAAATAAAATCGATCCACCCTCAGGCATGTGTTTTTGGCATTGGATGTATTTTTTGGCAGTATTTTAAATTAAGCTAATAATGGTTTAAATGTAATCGTCGCTGAAAAATTACGCTTTTGTCATTGTTAGGATGATTATATGTATGAAATAAGCATAATTTATATTAAAGAACCGTCATTTTCCTCGCCAAGAGTATTAGTAAGATACGCCTCGCCAAGGAGAATAATATTTTGTGAACACAATAAACATCAATTAGATGATGCATCATTTCGTATAAAAATATATTGTTTATCAGTTATCGACGTACTGAGTTCAACCATTTTAGACATATATAATCTTCTTTTATATTTAGGAAGCTGACGCATAAGACCGTAGCAGGGAATAAGCATTCCATGAATACCTTCGAATTTGTGGAGTCCATAATAATACCTCAAATGACAAATACAATGACACTAAAGAGCTCTATATTACTATCAAATTCTTTCTTGAAATAATGAAGTACCTTGTGAGTTATAATAAAATCTAACATTTTATTAGATAATATGTTCAATTTAACTGTTAACCAGCAATTCCATTTTGAATGACGCAGCCGTTATTCATAATTATATGATTAGGTTATTCCAATAATATCATACTCTACAATTAACCAGATTATCTAAACTGTTCAGGCCTCGGCCCTTCAGCCGATTGACAAGTTGATATCCCAAAAAATTTTAGTAAAAATTTGTTAAAAAAAAAATTATGACACTGTCTCACCAAAACATTAATCTCGTCTCGCCAAACCACTGCACCCATAATTAAAATAAAACATATTAACATAATAAAACATAATAAAATAAAACAAATTAAATTAAAACGGGGCCGTCACGCTGAATCGTGTTGTGGCCGATATCGACCAATTGGGGATTTAGGGGTTAAATTAGTATAAGAATAAACCGTTTTATACGTATCGTGTTTTTTTATATCCATTAAATATTAAGAAGCTGTTTCCATTGTTGCTTCTTTTGTTACAGTGGATGAAGTGAAAGAGGCTCTACCAGTGCTCGTTTACGTTCACGGAGAATCTTTTGAATGGAATTCTGGTAACGCCTATGATGGATCAGTTTTGGCCAGCTACGCAGACCTCATAGTAGTCACTTTCAACTACAGGCTTGGGCTATTCGGTAAGATTTATGGTGATTATAATAATAATAAAAATAATAATGGAGGAAGGAGAGAGTTTTTACCTCTCTCGTCTTTCTGGTCACTGCAGTCTCTAGTCACTGCAGTCTATTTAGAAATTCCGTGATATAGTCATACTTTATGTACCTAACGATAAACCTTTCCACCTTGGTGGCTAGCTCATCTGTCAGATCGAGGAAGGTGGTGTTGCCACAAAAGAGGATAAAGAAAAGATTGGCAGATGATTCTCTCTTTACTTTTCTCTGGGAATTTTTTTTTAAGCCTCTTCAAAGAATGACATTTATTAAACAACTCCTACTCTTCTTCCTAATATGCTGTTGTCAGGACATATTTTGTTAGAATTGGACATGAAGTTTCTTCACATGCATGTTATATGCAATCTCCTCCGTCTCAATGCTTATTTTTGATATAGATCGTATATCGATCCTCGAAATTGCTACCGTTGATGATCGCTTGTGTAATATGACTAAAACCATCTTTATTGCTCTTCTAAAGTGTTAGCACCAGTATAGGTTATTGTGGATCATGTGGGAAATTCAAACTTTGCAGACAGGTGAATGGAATAATTCTTTCGAAGTTATCCCACAGCATCGTTTCTTTGTTTCTCTCTTGCGTACAAATGTTTCTTGCACAATGAGGCGCAGAAGTTCGTACTTTATTATCGGTTTTCGTGTCCTAATTATAATTATAATTTCGGCTTCTCTGCATACGTGTCGAAACGTCTTCATTGCACACTTTTTGCATCCCTATTGTTGCGTACTTAGTTTAAACTTTATAGCTTGGTAACCCGTGACACGCCGAACGCGATCAAACGGGTGAAACAATTAACGAGTCAATGTCAAACAATTAACGAGATTTAACATTATATTTGGCTCTCATCTTACCTTATAACTGTGTGAGAGCAACAGTAAATTTTCCAAATTTTGCGAAACTCCTCAAAATTTCATCGAAACTTCGCAAAACTCCTCAGGTTACAGAGCTATAAATGAAGTTTATAACATATTTCAAATATTTTTTTTATTGTCGTAGGATTTCTCAACGCTAATCCAGTGCCACATCTGAAACCTAGGGTAGCGAACTATGGACTGATGGACCAGATAGCAGCCCTGCATTGGTTGCAGCAGAACATCGCTAACTTTGGAGGAGATCCAATGAACATCACAATGATCGGACACGGATCTGGAGCGGCTTGCATCAATTTCCTACTGATGTCACCTACAGTAATGCCTGGTAAATTTTATCCTCTTGTCTTGTTTTGAAAATGCACAGTGTCATGGTACCGATCTTTGATTATAATGATGGAGTATAGCCTCCTCAGACCCAGAGAGAATTTAGGAGTGAAAAGAATTCAAATTATAAATTTTGTGGAAGCTTTTGTTATGAAATTGTTATCTGTGTGAAAAGTTATCAAGTTATCAAATTATCAAAACTGTGTGAAAAGTTATCAAATTGAGAAACTTTCAGGATGTTTACCGAAGGGGTGCGGTTTCCAGAATATCATTTATATGTGAAACTGGCACTCATAATAAAATAAAAAACATAAAAGTAACTTATAAGTTTACTAAGTAAGCTTACTGTGACAGACAGAAACGAAAACAAAAACATTTTAAGACAGTGGAATATATCTATTTCTAAGAATCTAGGCGGCAAGCATGGAAAACTGTATTAAAAATTAGAATACAGGCACTTACAGACACTTGACGGAGCATGCCAATATTTTTAACCCAGTTTTATCACCAGGTCTGAGAAAGATGGATGAAAGTTGCTTACGAAAAAAAGTATACTAAAATATGATTCAAAGGTTATAAAACGCCTGAGCCTGGTTTTGTTTCCATATTTAATTTTTAGGTCATGAATCTTAAAAAAATATTGCATTTTATCTTCTATAAAAAATATTGCGTTAGTAATAAGTCCCAACGTAGCAAATTAGCTTTGCGAAAACCACGCTAAAAATAGTCAGAAACAATCCCTACCTACTTACAGACGTGGCCAATTCATTAGACTCAAACGAAAAAATTGTGGTTTTCAATCTTTATTGTTAAACAATTCTAAATTTGTAAGACAGTAATGAATGTAAGTATTCAGTATGTATTCCTTTATCTTTTGTTATAGTTTTGGTGTGCGTTGTCATGAAATAAAACAAGTTTTGGTACATGTTTTTGACTTCTTCATTACGGTGCCATAAAGAGATGAGTTCTTCCAAGAGCTGAATCTTGGTTCTTAATCGTCTTTTTTTGACAATCGACCACAAATTCTCAATGCGATTCATTATGTGCTGTTTCCCAGGCCAGGATAACAAAGAAACTCGGTTATCAGCCAAAAAAATGGTGACTTTCTTAGCATTGTTGAACGGTGCGCCGTCGTACATGAAAGTTCCATCTTTTTCAGGGATCCACTCATCTATTTGGGGCAAAAAACGTTTTTGGAGTACTTTTATGTACTGGTCTTGAAATGTAAAGCCTTTCTGGTCCCTTCACAGATATGCATCTCCACAACATGGCTGAAGTCGAATGCTTCAAACATTGCTGAATACAGTCTCTTTGAAACATCTCCTCGGGCTGTCTTCAAACGTATTGAGCAGTTTCCTCACCAATGGAAAAAAAATGATTCGTCACTGAAGCATACCTGAATAAAAAAAATGCTCATTAAGACACAAAAAAATTGCAAAACTTTGTCCTGGATACTAGTTTGGTAGCAAAAATTATTTCAACCAAAGTGGTGTTTGGTATTTTTTTCATGATTTATTTAGATATGTAAAACATAAATTTGGGTTTGTTACCTTGCTCCAGTCTTCCTCTGATTTGTTTGCATGTTCAGGATCCCAATTTAGACGTTGTCTTGCCATATCAGGTATAATCATTGCCCTTTTTCTTGCCGCCGAGCTTTCAGACCACCATCAAAAAGATTACGGCGGTTTGCTCTGGAGGATACGTCGAATCCATAGTCTGCCATCCTGTTTTTCAGGTCGGTTGAAGTATGCTTGCGGTTTTTCTGGCACAAATTCCTCAATGTTCCGGTCGATCGAAAGGTTAATTTGGGTTTTTGATTAAGTTTTCCCCACTCGATTATGATTTTACTCGTTACCACTGTCAAGACTCACTTTGATTCGGCTCACAGTTTTTCGCGAAACATTTTTTCTAAGTGGTTTCTCGCTATGTATGTGTTTTTTATTTCAGCAGAACTATTACAACAGTAACATTTCGCAGATGCGAGTCTTTTGTTCGAACTATTTTCGATTTTCTATGGTAGAATTATAAATTTCACCCTAGAAATGGTTACTTGGTATAACATTGAAAATATCTTATATATTTTAGCCCCATACACTTTTTATCTCTAATTTTGTCAGTATCTTATAACTACATTCAAAAATAATTATTAAAATCCCACCAAACTCATCTAAAACAATACAATAAGTTTTGTATCAACACCTGCATTTATGGGGATTGCCGGTAATTAAAGTTCCAATATGTGTTGTAAGTACTTAACAAATTAAGAGGACATATTGGCGATTCTATTGAGCCGACATATTATGAATTCCATAACGGGAAGGGAAGGGAAGAATTCCATATATAATTATAATTCCATATATAACAATTATTTCAACAAAAGTCAAATAATGTTTGGTGAGTGTAATGAATTGGCCACGTCTCAAACTTATATTATAGAGATAATTTAATTACCTGAGATAGCTCTAAGTTCGCATATTATTATGGGAAATCGATATTCCTATTATGTAAGATGAATAGCGCTCTGCAGTTGAAGAGTCTTTGTTGAATTTCGGTCTCTCATTAGAGCAGACCGTAGTGGTAGATGATCCTATTGTACAATTATTATCCTAACAAATCATCTACATAGGAAATTCGAAGCAATTACCTCTAATTTATTTTTCTTAAACGTACTTACACAAAAAAACATGGGCTTTCTTTCTCCTAGATCCAACTTGAAAAACCCCTCGTGAATTGTTATGTATATTTTAAAATAAATATATAGTATATTCGCTTATTAAATGTTTCTTAACTTGCACGTTGTGTATTTAAACATAGTCATTTATATTTATAGAATACATATGCAAATATGTGCAAGTGAGCATTCCCAAAAGAGAGATAATTGCATCGGCGAAACAGTAATTATCATTAATATTCTACTCGATCGATCGGCATAAAGCTTTAAATCTATCTCATTTTAATTAGTACCCAAACTGTTTTAAACAAGCTGATAATTCATCAGTAGAAAGTGGATGCAATACAGAACTCAAAACAACTGGTCAGACTGCTTAACAATAGAATACGTGGCGTCAGCATTACTCCATACATGTCACACAAATGAAGTCCATTATATTGCGTGGCACATTAGACCGATGCTTAATAGTTATCGACAAATACATACCGGCGTATATGCAGGGACTTCATTTTTATGACGTGTAAGGAGAAATGCTGACGCCACGCGATGGTTAAATATGGTATTATTTAATAAACATACCAATAATTTGTTTTTCCTGTAGGTCTTTTCCACCGTGCAGTTCTGATGTCCGGATCAGCTCTAAGCTCATGGGCCCTAGTAGAAGATCCCGTCGGCTATTCCGTGAAACTAGCACAGCAGATGAACTGTTCCATTCCAGAAGACTTGTCTAAGGACCACGAGGATATCGTAGACTGTTTAAGGGAATTACCAATTGAGGAGTTGCTCAATGCTAACATAGCTGCGCCCAGCTACCTATCAGCGTTCGGCCCTTCGGTCGATGGAGTTGTGATAAAAAGCGACTACACTAAGGAATTTCTGACTAATATTTACGCGAATGATATGCAAGGATTTGCTTCTATGGGAGATGGCACTGTACACTTGAATAGTCATAAGAAAAGGAGCGATGGGTTTTTTAGAAGACTGCAAAATAAATACGATATAATTTTCGGCGTGGTGACTAGTGAAGCACTCTGGAAGTTTTCTGCTCAAGACATACAGAACGGATTCGAGGGAGAAAAGAGGGATAGAATAATGAGGTAAGTCTCCTCGCCTTAGACTAAGGGCTGTTCATTGGCCGGTTATTATAATAGCATATTGATTTTTTTGTTTGGGAGTTGTGTATGATAAGTAGATTTCTTAAACTAAGTGTATAATAATAGTAGCAATCAGACTCTTGATAACACTAAAAAAGAAGCTAAAATTTGAGTAATTTTTGGGCTATCTTGCGCGGTCTTAACTAATTAGTAGGTATAGCCACAGTTATAGCATACGAACGATCGAGAGCTAGATAAGCTAGATAGGAAGCCAAAAACTCGCAGATGGGAAGTCAAAATGAGAGCTAGATAAGAAGCCAAAAATTCCAAGTGATCGTGATTTAAGTTGTCTAAAGATGATCTCTCAAGCTTATTTTAATTTATTTAAATAGTTATTTAAGGAAAACCAACAGCCATGTAAAATATTTATTAACAATCGGAATATTAACTGGTAGTCAATAGCAGGTTCTCACATGTAAAAATAATTTAGAAAACATACCAGCAGAAACGCACGTAAGGGTCAAACACTATAGATTAGTGTACTACGTGATTTACATTATGTACTTGGAAAAGAGGCAAAAAACACTAAACAGGATCAAGAAATTGAATACAGAGCAATAATAACATTAAACAAGATAAAATGAGGATTAAAAGAAGTTGTTACAGAGGATACGTCTCGATGTTACAACGTTAGTGCTAAATATATCAATATCACAGTCGTCCCAAATCAGTTTATTGAGGGTATTACTCGTACGCCACATAAAGGTGTTTTGCATGTAATTAGATGATGCCACAGGTATCCAAATTGGTTTGTTGTGTCTTAGGGACTTAACGGGGACATTGAAATAAAGATTTTACAGAAGTTCGGGACAATCCAACGAACCTTGTGCAATTTTATCAATGGTAACAGATTGTGTTTTTTTGCATAATTCAACATAGTCGTCCGAACTGTATTTGTCTTTCTCGTAAGAAAACACAGGTATTTAGGGAACCTCCTTTGGATGCCCTCAACGCGATTGGTGTATTTAGAGTAGATAGGGTTCCATATTTGCAATGCGTATTCCAAATTGCTACGTACCAGCGTACAGTAGAGAACTTTGAGAGTTTTAATACATTTAAAGTCTTTGGTATTGCGCATAATGAACCCGAGAACTCTAGAAGCCTTTTTAACTATTTTATCTACATGGGTATCGAAAAGCAGCCTGAAGTCGTGATACACGTCGAGGTCAAGAATGATAGAGTCCCTTTGTAGTTTATTACTTTTAGGACATAGTCATGTAGCACTTTATTTCGTTTTCGAGTAAAAGTGACCACACTACATTTAGCTGGATTTAAGTCTAAGTGGTTCAAAGCACAATAACGCTTAAGGCGTTCAAGGTCGGTTTGGAGTAGTAGAGTGTCGATAGGAGATATAATTGACTTGAATATCTTCATATCGTCGGCGAAGCTAAGGAGGCATGAATAACGGAAGCACTCCTTGATATCGTTAACGAAAATGAGAAAGAGCAAGGGACCTAGTAAAGATCCTTGAGGTACACCACTTGGAATGGGGATCCAGCTCGATATATAATTATTAATAACTACAGCCTGCGAGCGATTATGGATGTAAGACGTGAACCATCTGATCAGATTGCTACAGATGCCCATCTTCTACATTTTTTTTAAGAAGTAAGCTGTGCTGAATATGATTGAAGGCCTTGCTATAGTCAGTATAGATCACGCCAACTTGGTGACCTTTATCCATGGCATCGGTGAGAGCTGCGTTTAGAAGAACGAGATTAGAGACTGTTGACCTACCTTTCAGGAACCCATGTTGAGTAGTATTGAATAACTGTTTAAGCTCAAAGTATACTTGGTCGTATACAATTTTTTGGAAGACTGTTAAAACTATACACAGTTTGGAAATGGGACGATAGTCATATTTAGGACCTTTTTTGTGCAACGGCGTAATATAATCGCTTTTCCAGACAGTAGGAACAATTCCCTCTTCCAGAGATCTCCCAAAAATTAATGAAATAGGGATAGCGATATTATATTCTTGTTATTGTATAATATTTCTTGTTATTGTAAAAAATTAGGTATATAGATAAAACTCATATTTAAAGTACAGCGGGAAATCGGATTACTACACTACGCAGTGTCTCGTTCATGATCAGACGCAAATATAGATAGAGACCTGGGGATGAATATAAAATGGAAAAATGTCCTATAAAAGGTGATGTCGTTTTCTATCGCTATTCATTTGAGATTCGAGCGTGGAATACCGAAGCGATATATTTTATGACGTCATTACGTATACTACATTCTATTTATCGAGTCAAAAATCATCGTCCAGCCTTATATATTTTTTTATATTTGTGTATAATAGATAAATTAAAATACAAAATAAATTAAGACAAATCAGTTTCGTGTGTTAAACTTTTTAAAGCAATAAGTGAGTTTTGAATTTATTTTCATCGGGACTGGAGTGGAAGTTTACAAAAAAAACATCCTATTCTACATCGTTTATTATTGTCATAAATTCACAATAGTCGCATAGCCCACGCACGTACAGCCAGTTACCTTTTCTTTAAGAGCAATTACTTTATTATTAATAACTACGTAAATAAAGAAAACCCGATTTCGTTGCGCCACTAAGAGCCATCGCCTATAGAAACAGCCGAGGTGCGATGAATCGGTGTGGACGAGCGATACCCGGTGATTGGTCGGCTTCCTCGAAAAGCGACGAACCCGCCATGAACTCCGAGAGAAAGCGGCGATCCCTGATGCGAGGCGTCTAATAAAAAGACGGCGATTATTATTACTTAATACGTTATATTGTCGATACGGTGCTTTCATAAATTCGTTAAAACAAGCGTCGGAGGTGTGACTCAACTAGTTGGTGTTGTTTATCAAAAGCTCGGTTCACTAGTTAGTTGGTGGCCACTAAATATGTAAAAAATGCTACATTTAGAAATCTATTTTTACAGACGCAAATATAACCTACCCCCTTATTCACTTTTACAAACGGAGTCACAATGTAATTCAAATTAGTTTCCTTCTGTTTTTTCTAATGCCGAATGTCTTATCTACTCTACCTTATCGATTCTACCTAATCTTCTGTGAAATTATAAAAAAAATATTTTCAGGACATACGTGAGGAACGCCTATACATATCACCTGAGTGAGATCTTCTATACTGTTGTCAACGAGTATACGGATTGGGATAGAACTGTACAGGTAAGGAAAAATATTGTCTATAATATTAAATAATATAATAATAAAATAATATAATAATTATAATAATAAAACGCTTTATTCGTAAGAAAAGGCGAGCTTATTGCCTACGGGAAATATTTTAGAGCTAACCAATAGGAACAATATTTGCGAGTAGATGCTACATAATTTAACCTTTATAAAGAGTATAACAAATAAAAAATAAGAGGATTGAAAAAAAATATATTTAACTCTTTGTGGCCACAGGATGTGCCACACCAAAATAATCTAACACATATAAGGACGCTAAGGTTTAAAAATGAGGATAATGTGAAGGCAAAGGGAATTTATGTCGAAGATTTAAAATGTTCTCTTTGTCTGTTTTTAAAACTTGTTATGCTTGGCGCGGTTCTCACATTCTGGGCAAAGTATTCCATAGACAGGCTCCATGCAGGGTGAAAGAGAATGAGAAGAATTCATTGCTGTGATTAGGGATAAAGAGTAGCATGTTATCTTTTGATCTCAGACGGCGTCCGTGAGCTGATAATGCAGTAAATCTGCCGGTAACATAATTGAAATTGACGACATCGCAGATCTTACGTCTCTTACGTCTCTTTTCTCCCGGGTCGACAGCCAGTGAAGCTCCTCTCTGTACTCCGTGATGTGGTCAAATTTTCTGAGGCCATGGATATAACGATGCAAACATTTTGGAGACCCTCAACTTTGGTGGATAACTCCTCTGCGAGGTCGAGAAATGCGACATCTCCATAATCCATAAGGGGGTAGAGAGCAGACTAACAAATTGTAATCTTGCTCTCCTCCGGGAGGATATTTTTTAGCCTATTCAGCGAATGAAATCGGCCGAAGAGTTTGCGTCGCGTTTTTCGAATATGTGGCCGCCAAGAAAGGTGGTCGTCCTCATCGATGGCGTGTCGTCGATATAGTAATAATTTAGTTTTAATAATACCTATACAAAAATAAATTTATAATGTTCTTTAGTAGATAAAGTAGGGTTCTTATTATCTTGCCGTATTATTTATATTATTATATTGTTTGTATACGTCATGTGTATGTATGTATATATGTATGAATATTATATATATTTTATACATCTATTAAACTCATAACGTGGCTACTCTATCCCTTTCCGTAAATACCGTATTTTCTTCAAATCTACCTCTTGCGCTGTAACAAAATATTTAGTTGCGAAAACTTTTAATTGACTTTAGATTTGTATAATATGTTTTAATTTAAGTACATAACGCTGTAAGTTTTACGAAAAAGTAAGAATTAAAAATTTTAATTTTTAAAAAAAAATAAGTAAAAGCAATTAAAATATACCCAATTTATTTTTTCTTTTTCGTTGACATACAAGTTTCGTTTTAAAGGTTAAGGTTTTAGCTATGACACGATAAAAGCTTAACGTTTAGGTGAGTGTTACATTTTTTGGTACAATAAACGAATTTTATTTTATTTAAAAACTTTCTATTCATCTATACACACTCAATGAACATCAATAGAGCTCCAATCCAATACATTATATGTAGCACCCAACAATATTTTTGAATATCACTCTCATGAAAATGGATAGACTGGTGCATTTTTACCAGGGAACGGACACTGTGACACTCGGCCATTTTTTTCATCGTTTTTGCCGCGCTTAGTACAAGTTAAAAAAAATATTTTTTTTACCAAACTTTTAAAAAATAGCTATCGAAGAAATATAAATCGAACTATATTGTACCTAAACATTTCTACTTCTAACATACTATTATAAAATAAAGACTTATCTATCTATCGACTAATCATTATATGTTATCTGAATTTTGATGACTTTTTCACACAAGTGTACACAGTATCCGTCCATATGAAGTAACATTAAAATCAAAATATATCTATCTTGCGATTTATTATGACTGCGATGTTGACGCAACATCCATATCTGTGTACCTACACTATTTCATAACGACAGATTTTTTAAATAATCAAATATTTTAGAAGTTATACATAAAGAATTATGAAACCCAAAATATATGATTCATTTTATTCATACGGTGAAAGTTTGGCCCGGTAGCATGGTGGTTAGGTGGTCCTTTGTTATAAATTTCCGGGTGCGATTCCCGGCTGGGTCACTTTTTTCCCTTAGGATAAAATTAACTTATTCGGTTTTTAATTCTGTTGATCAAATGCAATAACAAGACGTTCACTTACATAAATGTTACATACACACATGTAGGTAATAACACGGTCCGGTGGCATAGTGGTTAGGTCGCCTGATCTTACATTGTAAGGTCCCGGGATAGATTCCCGACACTGGGTCACTATTTTCCGTTGGGATCAAATTAACGGAATTGCATTTTCAATTTTGTCGATCGAATGCAATAACAAGACACACACTTACAGGCATCTTACACGCACACATACATATAACACGTCATAGTAGGGTTGGTTGTAAGAGATTGTCATATGACAATAAACCCATCCATTGTGACATTTTCACAATAAAGAGTATAAACAAACAATAAACACATGTAGTGACTCATGATGATGAACAATGTAACATTAAATCAACAAACAATTCTAATTCCAAGATTCAGTTGACGTAATTTAACAGGCAAAATTGTCCAATCACCTGATGACTATTAGTGTTCAAAGAAATAATAATTTAATTTTTAAATGAGTCTTTCACACGCTGCAATTTATCAATATATGGAAAAAAGCGTCTTTCATATTTGCAAGTATAATTTCACACGAAAATTAGCCGACTTAATAGCAAATCTACCGATATATACGCACGTACGTTTAGCATATTCACTCACTTCTCGTTTGACGTTATCAATGGTAAGCCATCTCTTCTATTAGCTACTTTTTGGGTAATAAAATGGTCTAAATAATATCCACCGTGTTTATCCTACCGCATGTACTACGCTGAGGAAACAAAGTTAGGCTCTGATCGTATCGACAACTCACAACATTAGAGAAAATCCTACACATACTTCATTATAGGGTTAGTTGTAAGAGCTTGTCCTAAGATCATATACCTACCTATCTTGAACGTTGAACGAACACAAAAAAGAGTAATACCATAACGTTTCCATGGTAATTAGCCTCTCGAATAGACGAATTATGTCGTATTTTCCCTTTTTAAACGACGTATCCGTGACATTTGACGATAAGCCTATTCAATCTCGCACACGTATTGAATAAAATCAGGTATATAAAAAGGCACGGGCGTACCCCTTGCGTAACCCCTTGCGGCCTTTTATTGAAACGTGCCCGGGCGCAGTTCGTCATGTGTAAAGGGTGAAGGTATAGGAGAGCAATTGTTATGATTGCCTCAGTCACGAACCGGGGTGGGTGCTTGAAGATTTCGCGGATTTAACCAAAGGGAATAGAAGTATGCGTACCACGTTTTTCTTCCTAGGGCTGATTGCGCTAGAGGGTAACCTACACACTGGGAGCTGGGAAGGGTTTGAACAAAATAAAATATTCTTGGTACCTAGCGGATATCCGTGACTAAAAATCAAAACGAAGACGTTTCTTATATTAGAAGCTATATTATCATTCTATATGTGTGACCTCGTACATACCAACTAACATACTATTCAGGCCATGGAAAAAACTGAATAATTTCGTTCACGAGATGTTTTTTTAGTTGTGTAAATAGGACAAAATTAAAAAAAATTGCTTAAAAATATAACCTAACGAATAGAACTGTCAAAGAGTAAATTTGTTTGCGTGGAATCTAAGGACGTAAAACGTATCACCCTTCGATATATGTAATATATATATATATATATATATATATATATATATATATATATATATATATATATATATATATATATATATGTATGTATATATATATATATATATATATATATATATATATATATATATATATATATATATATATATATATATATATATATATATATATATATATATATATATATATATATATATATATATATATATATATATATATATATATATATATATATATATATATATATATATATATATATATATATATATATATATATATATATATATATATATATATATATATATATATATATATATATATATATATATATATATATATATATATATATATATATATATATATATATATATATATATATAGGTAATATAAATAGGTAAATATAATAAGGACTAAGTACCTACAATAAAATATTTATTATTATTTTTTAGGTAGCCCAAATTTGATTTTGTTATTGAAGCTTATTTAGGCATTGTTCTACTAGTAGATAAACTTTAGTAGGAAAATATATTTAGGGCTACTTACAATAAAATAAATAAATTCTCCCCAGAATTTTCAAATTACCCTTTTATACCTGCACTTTCATTAATGTACGATACCATAATTATAGTGATTATGGCCTACTAGGTAATAGTCGCTGGAACATATTTGATTTATGAGCGATATACATGTGAATGTATTTCGAGGAAGTACTCAAATGTGCTTCAAAACAGGATTTCTATAGGTAATTAAGGTAGTTCAGGCAAAAACGTAATTGAGGTTTAAATGGTGGCATAGTGTAAAATCGAAGACTATCGCAGTTGTTTGACATTATAAATAGGGTAGAATATAGTAGACAGTCTACCCTGGACAACGGCGGCTGAAACGTCACCGAAACGTCGGGTGCTACAAATTTCACACGGTAAATTCGTTTCTATCATATTTATAATGGTGGCATAGTGGTTAGGCCCGGTGGCATAGCGGTTAGGTCGCCTGATCTTACTTTGTAAAGGTTCCGGGTTCGACTCCCGGCTGGGTTACCATTTTTAGTTGGGATAAAATTAACGGAATTGCATTTCAATTCTGTCGATCGAATGCAATAACAAGACACACACTTACAAACATGTTACACGCACAAATACATATAAACACTTCATAGTAGGGTTGGTTGTAAGTTATTCTCATATGACAATAAACCCGCCTATTGTGAAATTTCTCAATGAAGAGTATAAACAATCAAACAAACGAATATTCTGGAAAAAGATATTCATTTTGTTGTAGGTGGCCCAAATTATATATTTTTTATTCTGACACTGCCTATATAAGCTTTAATAGGAATATATAATTAGGACTTCCTACAATAAAATTAATAAATACTTCCCAGAATTGTTAATTGACCCTCTTATTCCTGAACTTTATTTTATGTCCGATACCTTTATTATAGGGATTATGGCCTACTGGGGGATAGACGCCTTAAAAACTTGATTTATAAGCGATATAAATGCACTCCGGGAAAGTACCTACCCACATTTGCCTAAAAATTTAAATTTCTGAATACTTTTTTTTATAATCATTACATTAAAATTAGGCGCCCAACTACTTTTAAGCGTAGTGTATTTATTATGACTTGTAACTTTTGTTATTATTTAAATATCTATCCATCTAATATCAAAATATGACATTCGTAAAAAATAAATGGATTTTAAGATATACATAGGTACCTACTTTTTTATAAATTTGATGAATTTAGATATAGGTACCTTCTTTACGCTGACGACCTTCAAATCTATTATCATGCCAGGCCAGATGACCTTTGCACAGCCGTGTCTATAATGAACTCCGATTTAGATCAAATATCTGCTTGGGCTACAAAACATCGTATAATCATAAATCCAAATAAATCGCAAGCAATTGTTATAGGCGGCAAAAAAAACATTGTCAAAAATAGACACTTCATCATTACCGCCGATTTGTGTAAATGGAAAAATTAACGAATATACCAAAAATGTTAAAAACCTTGGAATTCTAATAGATCAACATCTTTCTTGGCAAGATCAAGTAAACCAAGTAAGTCGTCGAATTTTCCATGGTTTTCATAGTCTCCGGCGGCTTCTAAGATTTCTCCCCATGTCACATAAAGAAATGATTGTGTCCACACTCTTAACGCCTATACTTGACTAAGGTGATGTTTGTTATATAGATGCCAGTCAGGTTATTTTGAATAAGCTAGCGCGTCTGCAAAATATCTTACACAGGTATGTTTTTAATTTGCGAAAGTTCGACCACGTTAGCTGCTTTCGTGAGCAACTTCATTGGCTTCCTATTCGCGAGCGAAGAAATTTTCATACATTTTCGCTACTCTACAACATACTCAATAACCTCACTTCACCCTCCTATCTAAAGAAGGATTTCCACCCTTTGGGAGGCCACGGTCTTCCACTTCGATCAAGCCGGGATAACACACTCGCCATTCCGATACATCATTCTTCTGTTTACACGCACTCTTTTACAGTTCATTCTGCTCGTTTATGGAATCAGCTCCCTCACTCTATCAGGCATGCACCTTCGCTGCATACTTTCAAAAAATTGTTGAAGAAACATCTATTTTTACACAGCCACTAACCAAATACCTCACCTTGTCCTTTCCTTTATCTTTCCCTGGGCAACCTTAGCATAAGTTACTGACATGTATCTGTATAAGTTTATTTTAAATTTAACTTTACTACTTCTTTGTGTATTGTACGGTGAAAATTAGGAACTATTTTATCAAATGGTTGACTGTAAGATATCGCCATAGCGATAAGTCCGCCATTTGTGCATAATAAAACCAGCGTAATATTCATTAAGTTATGTTTTTATAGCACAATAAAGTTATTCTATTCTAACCTATTCTATGAATATCGAAAACGAAAAAAGTTACAAATATTTTAATTTGTAGTGCAATATTTAATATTTTGGTTGCGCAACCCTGAATATGCCTGGTATAGATTGAAGTCCTGAGTAAAACTAATAGTGGAAACTTTGGAAAATATATTTGACCAATTCATCAGTTATTTAAAAAAAAACGACTCCAAATGTAAATGTAATATAAATGTGATCTATCCATCTAATATTAAAATATGACCTCAGTAAAAAATAAATGGATATTAGGACATTGTGGACACAAATTTCGTGAAAATCGAAAACGAAAACTGCTACACCTACAATATTTTATTTTTTGTTTCACAACCCTGAATGTGCCTGGTATAAATTAAAGTCCTTAGTAAAACTAATAGTGCAACATTTGAAAAAACATCTGCCCTATTTATTCATCAGTTATTAAAAGAAACGAACCTACAATGTGTGAAAATATGCCAACCTAGCCTGGCAAATTATTTTTCAAAATGCTCTTCTGGCGTATTTTTTTAATGGCATAAAATTTGCTTTGCTGTGGCTTCAGTAAAAAATACACATTCTGCATGAGAAATAATTTTTAACAAATCAACGACGTTAAAGCAAGGGAAGTCGCAGGCAACACCCTGTGTAAACACACTTTTATGTTAATCATAGGGCTAACCCAGATGCAAATTAATTACTCTGTTCGTAGACGTCATACCTACATACATACGCCCAAAACCAATTTCGGATCAAATTAAGCTATATCACATTCCATTCGGTTAATTTGTATGAAACGGCAGTGCCATGCTGAATGCTGATCGGTTAATATGTCTGCATGTTAGCTGATGCCGGATTAACTCTATACAAATACTAAAGCCTGCGATTACCAGGCGAAACGTAATCAGTGGTGCGATTGCGGGATTAGCCTTATTGCGCTATATAGCTTTGTACCTTAGTTTTATACCCAAAATGTCGTTCGTTCTATCGATCTCTATAGTTTTTCCTTCATGGGCGAAGATCGTGATCACCAATCGATGAACTCAATCTATTTAGAATGGCTTCGGATAAGACGGTCTCTTTCATTTGATCCTTATATCTCGTTAGGGATTGGCCTATTGCTCATTTCAACTCAATATGACCGACATTGAGAAGTTTTCGAAACTGTTGTCCCATCGCCTGGTAATGTGTCTAATGTCGGATTACCTCTATACAAATACTTAAGCCTGCGATTTCCAGGCAAAACGTAATCAGTGGTGCGATTGCGGGATTAGCATGATTGCGCTATATAGCTTTGTACTTTAGTTTTATACCTAAAATGTCGTTCATTCTCTTGCTCTCTATAGTTTTTTCTTCATGGGCAAAGATCGTGATCACCACTCGATGCACTCAATCGAGAATAGCTTCAGCTTAGGCGGACTCTTTCATTTGATCCGTGTTTCTTATTAGGGATCGACCTATTGATCTTTCACCTCAATATGTCCGACAATGAGAAGTTTTACGAAACTGGTGTCCCTTCACCTGGCAATATGTCTAATGTCAAATTACCTCTATACAAATACTTGAGCTTGCGATTACCAGGCGAAACGTAATCAGTGGTGCGATTTCGGGATTAGCATGATTGCGTTATATAGCTTTGTATTTAGTTTTATACCTAAAATGTGTTTCATTCTCTTGCTCTCTATAGTTTTTTCTTCATGGGCAAAGATCGTGATTACCACTCGATGTACTCAATCTAGAATGGCTTCAGCTTAGGCGGACTCTTTCATTTGATCCGTGTCGAGGATCAAATGAAAGGGGGATCGACCTATTGATCTCTCACCTCAATATGTCCGACAATGAGAAGTTTTCGAAACTCTTGTCCCCTCGCCTGGTAATGTGTCTAATGTCGGATTACCTATGGAAAAATACTTAAGCCTGCGATTTCCAGGCGAAACTTAATCAGTAGTGCGATTGCGGGATTAGCATGATTGCGCTATATAGCTTTGTACTTTAGTTTTATACCTAAAATATAGTTCATTCTCTTGCTCTCTATAGTTTTTTCTTCATGGGCAAAGATCGTGATCACCACTCGATGCACTCAATCTAGAATGGCTTCAGCTTAGGCGGACTCTTTCATTTGATCCGTGTTTCTTATTGGGGATCGACCTATTGATCTCTTACCTCAATATGTCCGACAATGAGATGTTTTGGAAACTCTTGTCCCCTCGCCTGGTAATGTGTCTAATGTCGGATTACCTCTATAAAAATACTTAAGCCTGCGATTTTCAGGCGAAACGTAATCAGTGGTGCGATTGCGAGATTAGCATGATTGCGCTATATAGCTTTGTACTTTAGTTTTATATCCAAAATCTAGTTCGTTCTCTCGCTCTCTATAGTTTTTCCTTTATGTGCGAAGATCGTGATCACTGATCGATGAACTCAATCTAAAATGGCTTCAGATAAGACGGTCTCTTTCATTTGATCCTTATATCTCGTTGGGGTATGGCCTATTGCTCTTTTCACCTTAATATGTCCGACAATGAGAAGTCTCTCGAAACTGTTATCCCTTCACCTAGCAATGTGACCAATATAGAACATTCTCAATAATTGACATGTAAACTTCAAAGTCACTTTTTGGCACTCTGTAAATGCCGAGGACGATAAAGTTCGCTTTAGTTAGTTTGATACAGAAGATTATTTTATTTTTTCTACCGAAGGCGACATCAAATCAAATCTCAAATAATTTTATTCATTCAAAAATATTAATTTGCATTGTAATAATTGCAGTATCTGCCTAACTAGGACATAGTCCGTACGAATGAAGACTTTATGTATGTCAATGATTTATTCACATTCACATAGTATTAAAATGAAACACACAAAATGTGATAAAATATATAACAGATAATTGAATTCAAATTAAAGTTATAATTATATTACTTAATAATGATCATAGAAATAAAAATTAATATAAAATGTCGTAATATGAAGTATATAGAACTAATAAATAAATAATATAAAAAATATAAAATGTATTACAATGTATGACAATAATAATAATGCAAAGACCATTACTTTAAAATATTATGACTTATTACCTTTTCCCCCTCATTTGTCAAGTTGAAGTAAATGTTATGTAATTTATTTTTTTTATTAGATTGACTTTATATTTCGGCATGTTTTTATGGATTATTTTAGATTGTTATAAATTTTGGGCCCTATAAAACCAACGTGTCTTTGGGCAAAAGATGTTCGGGTTTTAACATCAGGTATTGCCTGCATTCAAACGCATCCCTAATTATTTTTTCTACAAAATTGAGTTTGGCATGTTTAAAGTTGTTAATGTGTTGTATTTTGATCTCGTGCCGTTGCACCCAGTATTCTGAGAAGGAGAGTGAATGCATCTCCCGGCTTTTTCATTTCGGTGTCTACTGAATCTATCGCAGACGACGGCATCCTTTGTCCGGCTCTTCAACCGCTATCGGGTAGCCGGATGGTCGTTTCAAGAGCGGCTTCCACTAGGTAAGCAACCCATTCCGCTCTGTAGGATACAAAGCCATCTCCTGACTCCCCCGGCTATCTATCGGAGTGCACAATCAATTGGCTAACGCTGCAAGGTGCGCAAATTTTCCAGGAGCGCCCGAACTACGATTCTCAGGGGGAACTGGCCCGCAGGCACAGAGTCCTACCCAGGCTCGCACTTCCGCTTGGAAGCTGCAGGATGGATGTTGACCTGTGAGTTCGGCCTACCCAAACACATGGGTCATAATGGCTCAACTACACTTGACCCATTAGCTACGACAGAAAATATCTAAAGTATACAAATATTACGATATATCAAATTTATACATGAAATTATGTACCTTGTGAGTCGCCGTCGCCGTCCACGTTGTAGCCTCCAAAGAAACACCGCCATCGTATCCGCCTTGTTATTTTCTAATTTTGTTAACGAAAGGCGAGCTCTGTCATAATTATAGGCTACCAGTTATCTTTTTCGAGTTTACTTTCGTCACTTTATCAAAATAATAAGCGAAAATCAAGCTTCGACTCGTATTATTTGAAGGGTGGCAAATTTCTGATGTAACTTGTTTATTTTTTGATCTAGGTACATCATTTGATGTATAGATTGGTTTTATCGAATAACTTTTATACTTCACGTATTTTCTGTCATATTTACCACAGTTAATTTCATGTTTAAGTCTGACCGACGTCATATTAGTATTTTTATAGCGGCCGAGCGGGATAGAGTGGCAGTGCTTGTATTGACGTACCTTGTTTCGCAATGCCAAATATAGATAAAAATATTCTTTTAATTGCTTATTCTGTCAAACTTGTAAAATGACATATATTGGTATTTTCAAGTAAGTAACACCTTGGTATTTTCGAGGGTTTTATTGCTCCGAGTTTTTGACATTTCATTTGCATTAATTTTATTTGAAAACCATTCAGTGGGTCCAGTTGCGTTTCTATTGAGTTAAAATTAAGTCGCTTTAAAAATAAGTAGGATTAGTGCGTGCATTAAAATAACAGCTATCGCGTTTCTGTCAGATTTAACACACGTAACAAAATCTGCAACTTCGTTCTGTGTCTATGGTAATGTACTAAAAATCTGGCAACACAGGTTTTTCGAAAGGTCAAAATCGGCGCTCAGAATCTATGTTTCGCGCGCGGCTGGCTAGCAGGTTTGTTTGGCATTTCTTTTGATCTGAATGATATCTGATGTGGCGGTGTTCTAACCACCTTCTGGTACTAAAAGACAACATATAATTTACAGGTTATGACGGAAGACGAATTTTGTTCGAAATCGAAAAGCATAATACACTTAAATACGAACCGTTGTCGTTATTCATTCGGTCTCCTTTGTAATATCCCAACATACACAGCAGTAATAGCAAAAACGGCAACTTCGTACGTAAAAATACAAGCGTCATCCACTAAGTAGCACCTAAAACGCGCGTTTTAAAATTGTCACGTTCAAGCCGGTTTTTATTCGGAAAACTGTCAAATTTTGAGAAACGGAATAGCGTTTCTGCGAGAATGAAATTGAAATACAAAATGCGTTAAACACGGTAGCACCAAAATCTGACAAATCAATCGCAATACCAATGTGACTTAAAAAAATTATAACGAATTTTGTAATAAAGTTAACGCATTTTTTGACTTTATTTTAAACCGCCGAAGAAACGCAATTGGACCCAGTACGTACTTGAGTAAAAAAAAACGTTTTTCCAAACACACACACACAATTAAACCACTGAACTGGTATATTCAATGTTAATGGGCCCTTGCTGAGTTGGTCACGAAGACCCATTCTGTTCAGGGTTGGTCACACTCACGGGTCAACACCTATCCGACGGCCTCCACGCATGAAGTGCGAGCCTGGGTAGGACTCTGGCCTTATGGTTAGTTTCCCCTGGGAATCAACCTTCTGGCGCTCCTGGACGGTCTGCGCACCGTGCGGCGTAAACCAATCGACTGTGCACTCTGACTAACATTTGGGTGAGTCTGGAAGCAGTACTGTTTCCTGTTTCCAGTTACAGAGCGGGAGTGGTTGCGGACCTTACGGCGACTGCTCTTGAAACGACCGTCGGCTACCCGATCCTGTGTGAACAGCCGGGCAAAGGACGCTGTGGTCTGCGATAGATTCGGTAAACACCGTTTCACCGCTTCGTTAGGGAGAGGACCGCGTAAGCGACCTCGAACTCGTCACCAATCGAGAGACTAGAGTAATCTGGTCACAATTGGAAGTAAGGGCGTGAGTGTAGGCCCGCCGGGTAACACTCCTGGCTATCTTGCGGTTAAGGCGTTGGTCTCTTACGGGTTTTTGGCGGAGCTAGACGGTGGAACGTTTTGTTTAAGTCTTCTGCGCTCACTCCAGGGAGATAGATCGACTAATCGTTAAAACTTCTTGAGGTGACGGGCTCGCCCGCTATAGTCGACAACCCTAGTTGGTATATTCAATAATTTGAACTAAAAGTTATTCATCGTAATAACCAAAAAGTCAGTGTAATGTTAAATAATCAAAATAGACGCCTGATAATTGAAATAATTTTTAATAAAGATACGCAAGTTGTATCAAGTTGTAGTAGGTTAATCACCGTAATATCCAAAACATCGTAATATAAGCAGTCATACATTAAGCAGGTTAAAAACTAAAAGTACAAATTTAGGATGAAATAAAATGCCCAGACAATAAGGCTCTGCTTTTGTAAGTATTATATAATATCATATTATAGTCACAATTATGGATCTCAAATTACGTTGGATTAAAGAACAAATATCTAATAGCCATCTCTCGGAGCTCAATCGGTCTATCCTTGTTCCGCTGTGCCGATGCAGTAGATGTATAACTATCGTTAGTTCTGCAGGCAGGCGTGTTTACATTATCAAAAATATACACCATGCTCCAGTAATTAGTTTAATCTCAGTTTGATGAATTAAATTGATCTCAGGCTTCTTCCACATTTTGATTTATTATTTATTTAAAGTTTCTCTTTGTTCTAGCACCCTATCAACATGCGAGACGCCACAGTGGCAGCACTATCAGACGCTCAATACATAGCCCCGCTAATCCAAAGTGGTGACCTCCTCAGCAGCATCAAGTCTCCGAATCAGAACAGAAACAGCGAGGATGCAACTTCGAAGACTTTCTTCTATGTCTTTGACTATCAGACCAAGGATGGAGACTATCCTCAGGTATACAAAAAAAAACACAAATTTGAATAAAATGGTATTATATGCGGGTTTTCTTACAGCGAATGGGTTCAGTGCATGGCGAGGAGTTACCATATTTATTCGGTGCGCCGTTGGTGGATGGTTTTGGACACTTTCCTCGCAACTACACCAAGTCTGAGCTGGCTTTGGCCGAGTCCTTCATGCTTTACATAGCAAACTTTGCGAGATCAGGGTAAGCAATATATAAATAAATATTTCCAAATAATTTTATTTTATTTATTTATTTAGGTACATAGGATTAGGTATACAGTTCATTCATAGGTCATGTAATCTTATAATAATTATATAAATTATTTAATAATTAATATAGGGAGGTTTAACACATCTTACATGACCTTTACTGCCAATGTCTCTGGGCAAATGCTGTCCTGACTGACGGAATTATATAATTGATACTCGCGGACATTCTTGTGTTCAGATTGTTTTGAGTTCGGGCGTGGTCATCTCTAGATTTGTAGAATGCAAGAAGCGCTTGCTTAATGAATAACTGTTTAGCTGATAGCACATGGGATTGGGAAAATAACAAGGCAGATGGATGACGCCGGTTTTTCCTGTGAATTACTCTCAATAATAATTTCTGCGCTTTTGTCAATCTATCCAGATTATCATTAGTAGTAGCGCCCCATGCCGCGACTCCGTAGGACAAAATACTCTGACACAAGGCCATGTATACCATTCTTATGGTTATTTTGGACAGAATGTTGCGAAGCCGAAGAAATACATAAACCAGCTTTCTAATTCTCGAACTCAAATTTGCAATCTGATTTTTCCAACATAGCTTCTCATCTACCGTTATGCCTAAGTAGGAGACTGTTGCAGTTTTGCTTAATTTAGTACATACACATCTATTCTTATCCAAGCATTTGTCGGTATGAATGGCAAGTGTTTGGTTGAGAACCTGGCTGGGATTTCCCCGCAAGCTGAAAGTGATAAATTTTGATTTCGCAGCATTTAGCGTTAAAATATGGTTGTCGATCCAAGTTTTAGCCAGTTCCAAGTTACTTTGAGCTTTGAAGAATGTATCATTCCAATTATTAGTCGCAGTAAGAAGGACAGTATCGTCCGCGAAGGATACAATTCTACCATTAACAGGTAATTCGCACAATTCGTTGATGTAGATTAAAAAGAGATTTGGACCCAAAACACTACCTTGAGGGACACCGAATGACACGTTAGTCGCTTCGCTTATTTGTCGACCAATTACTGTGCTCTGAGTCCTCCCGTCTAGGTAACTCCGAACCCATATTAAGGCCACCCCATCGATTCCGTAGTCAGTTAGTTTTTTTTTCTAGGATTACATGGGAAACTGTGTCAAAAGCCTTTGACAGGTCAAGGAAAGTGGCAATTACCTTTTTTCCTTTGTCTATGTTTTCCACTGTATATTGTATGACAGCATTGACGGCCTCACTGGTTCCCCGACCCTGTCTAAAGCCATACTGATTATTAGATAGCAGCTTCTGTGTCTCTAGATATTGTGTTAGTCTATGTTTGAATATTTTTTCATACACTTTAGAAACCACACTGAGGAGGGAGATAGGGCGATAATTTCCTATATCTTCTTTTTTACCACTTTTAAATATTGGTTTTATTATCGCTTTTTTCAGCCATGTTGGAAATATACCAGTCAAGAAACTGAGGTTTATTAGATGAGCAAGGGGCTCGGATAATGTTTCTGCAGATTGTTTGATTATCTTTGCCTGGATCCCATCTTTTCCTGGAGCACAGTCGTCTCTGATACTTTTTATAGTCTTTAAGACCTCTTCTTTATTCGTTTGCAATAATTCGAATTTTTCATTTAATTTCGGTTGCTTATGCATTGATAAGGCTAGCTCCCTCTCAGACATACCCTTTTTATGCAGTATAGAGTTAGCTAGGTCTTGTCCTATACCAGTGAAGTAGTCATTAATGTAATTCAATATATCGTTAAAGTGTAAGTCCATTTTTTTAAATTCCTTATGTATATATATCTCTTTTATATCTGAGCTATTATTTCTGTTGTTCACTAACCCTTTGATAATTTCCCAAGTTTTTTTTTTGTCCCCATTTACTCTATCTATTTTGTTTCTATAATACTTATCTCTAGTTTTTTTAAGTTTTTTACATATATTTCTATACCTTTTGTAGTACATTAGGAGTTGAATATCATTAGGGCATTGTTTAATCTGCTTATGTATAATGTCTCGCTTTCTTATGCTGAAAATCAGGCCATCGGTTATCCAAGGAGATAGTTTATTTTGAGACCTAGGTATAGTACATGCCTTTTCGATTGTAGCCATTTTAATGCAATTTGCAACAATATCATGGAATTGGTTGGCAGCAATGTTACTATCTTTACATTGTAATACTGGAGTCCAGTCCGTCTTTTTGAGGTTTTCTGATATTGATGCGTAATCGATTGTTTTTTTGGAATACGTCTGTTTAGGGCTGTTCTTAATTATTTTTTTAGATAGGCATAGACCAATTGCATAGTGGTCGGTGATGGTCGATTGGTAAATGAACGTTTGACTATGAAATTTAGTTTTGATCATAAAATGATCTATGCAGCTCTTAGTATTCTCATCAACTCTAGTAGGTCTATCATTTCCGACCTCCAGTCCATAATGCGCCAGAAGGTTAAGATAGTTTTCCGCTTGAGTATTTTTATCATTTAAGATGTTAATGTTGATGTCTCCAGTTAATATTATATTAGACTCGTATCTATAGGCCTCTAGCAGATTATCCAATGACTCAAGAAAACTTGTTAAATTGGACTTGCTCGGAGACTTATAGATAGCAAATAAGTTTAGGGAATCATCTATTACTAAATGTAGGCAATTTGCATCATTGACGGATACTTCAGTGCTGCTTACGTGGAAATGTGACTTTACGTAGACCACATCCCCATCGTTTTGTAGTCTGGCGTTGTTAGTGTGATAAGTTTCGAAGCCTTGAACAGTTCTGGGGACATAAAGTTCGTTTATCCAGCATTCCGTGAGGATGATGACATCAAAGATGTTATTGAATGGCTGAATAAGGATTTAAAAATCGTCTAAGTTTTTACTAATGCTCCGTATGTTCATCGATATTATTTTTAGATAGTTACCTTTTTTAACATAGCTAAACAGCTTTTTGAGCAATAAAACTTTCGACAGTTGTACGGATTGTGCTCATCTAATTCTGTTGTGAACTCAGTCATTTCGGTCCGGTCTTACCAATAGAGGAGATTTTAGGTAGTGCAAACAATATAAGGCAACATCGAATATTAGCGCTCGAATATAAAGTAACATTAATTGAGGCTGTATCACTAGGTTTTTAGTGCAAGGGTATAAAATTGGGCTATTATCATATACACGAATATTCATTATTACATAGCTTATTAACAAGATTTACTGCAATACTATATATAGAAGCAATAATTTATAAATACACCAATTTATATTCAGTAGCAATAGACACAGTTTAATAGCATAGATTATTTTAATAATAATAGTACTAATAATTCGAGTTAAATATGGGAGATTAAGAAAAAGATGTAGTATATAACATATTTTTATAGACAAATAGTTAAACTTTAAACTCCTAGTGAGAAGGAGAATTCTGTTGCATGGTTTATTAAATATACATAAGGAAATGATTATTATTACAAGAACACGCGAGTTAGAAAGCAAAGAATTTGGAGTGTGGTATATAATGATTTTATTGCTGGAGAAGTAAAGGTAACATTTCTTCATTCTTAATTTGAAATGTCTTCTCATTTTCCTTCTTTTTGAGAAAGATTTTTCCGTATTTGGTCCAGCAAAAAGCAAATTGGTTATCTTTAGCAAATTTTTTTGAAATCATAAGAATGTATTTTGCTCTCTGTGTTAGATGTTCGGATATATAAATTGGCTGAGTATCGCAGGACATATTTATGTGAGATGTGTTAAGCTTTTCCCTATTATTTCTACATTTTTTATTAAAGCTTGCAGCTGAATTTAGAAATTTATGACGTTGATCTTGCGTAACGAATTTCAAGATAACAGAGTTATTATTCCGCTTTGAAGGATTCCCTTTGTTAGGTTTTCGTTTGATGGATAGAATCTGACTGGGTTCAAATTGGCAGTCGATAATATTGCCAATGGCCCCAATCATGCTGGAGAGTTTCCTTGGGGATTTTCTGGCAACCCGCGTATCTCCACATCAGACGCAATACTGTTATAGTCTATTGTATCCAGCTTATCCTCCAGAAAAGTAACTCTCTTTGCCAGTAGTGTTGTGCGTTCTTCTAATTTCTTTGTAGCTTTTATCTTGTTCTCGACGGCAACTAGTCGATGGTTTATTTCATCGTATATCCCGGAGATAACATTGATTGCTTCCGAAATTGATTTTATTTCTGTTATTATTTCTTTATTTCCGTTGCTATACGCGAGGAGTTTGTCTTCCATCATGCCAGCAATATGCGCTTTAAACGTCCCGAGCTCCTTTTTGATGAGTTGAGCCGTCAGAGGCATTTATATCGCATGAATCCATTGTTTGTGGGGTCGAGGATGTAGAAGATCTTATAGATATATTAGGATCGCTGCTGCACAGCCCTGTTGAACTTATAGAGATGGATTTCACCGTGCATGTGTTGCATTTCCATGTCTTGTTGTTGGCTTTGCTGATGCGTTTGACTGTTGCACAGCTCAAGTGAAAGGTGAGTTTGCACTCGGTGCATTTTAGTATTTCGCCCAAATCCAAAATCTCCTTCGTGCATATGACACAGGTCGGTGAGCGAGATTTCGGGGCCATATTTAGATATCAAGTATTCTATGTAGTAGTTCGTGGTCGATAAACCCCCGCTGCGTTGTAATACAGTTCGTAGTGTAATGTAGCGTAATGTTTATGAAATTATCGTACGATGAATTTCATATACACATTCCCGTCCCTAATCTGGCGCGGTTATTTATTCGCCGGCTGCGCGCGGTGACGAATCCGCGCAGCGTATCGGCTGCCTCGGAGCAGCCGGGGTCTGCGCAGAGCGGGTAGGCGGTGCTACTGTTGCTGCCCACTGATAGGCGAGTTCTTTTTACGAAATATGACAGTTCAGATGGCCTAAAACGGATGATATAAAACTGATTTATCACTTCGTACGGATCAGGAGTTTAAGCCTCGTAGAAATAGCACTCAGTTCATGCGCCAAGGTCCTTCCGTGTATTGGAGCCTTTACAGGTATCGAATAGCTCCGCTTTTTTATGTTTTAAGCAAATATCACGGGAACGTCCAAATACGCGTATAATATGTACCGGTAGGGATGTAACAATTAATTTATTTCGATTCCGAATAACTGGTTTATTAGGATCTAGTAAACTGAACGGAATAACAAAATACGGAGAAATAATCCCATGCCGCTTTAGAATTTAAATAAGTCATAAATCATTAGAGAAACCCAAAGGATCGAGTGCGAAATGTTGCAAATGCTTTAGTTTTTATGTTATCTTTGAAAAGTTCCTAAAATAATCAGGTAAAGGAAATAAGCTTAATCACTCTCGTTTCAACCTTACTAAACATAGATGCATAACTAAAAGGACGCATGTATTAGACCTATTTTTGACCAATTTACCTCAATGTGACTAGTCCTTTTTCTTCAGTAGATATGCAGTCTCTCATTTGAGTAGTAGTACCCGTTATTAGTGGCCTCAACTGCTGTAATAACAATTCATCAAAGGAATTTACCGGCATTCGTGTATTATCGAAAAAAGATGTGTAGTTTGTGTGTTTCTACTCTTTATTGTGAAATTTCACAATGGGCGGGTTGATTGTCATACGACAATTTCTTACAACCAACCCTACTATGAAGTGTGCATATGTATGTGTGTGTGGAACATATGTGTGTGTCTTGTTATTGCATTCGATCGACCGAGTTGAAATGCAATTCCGTTAATTTTATCCCAACGGAAAATGGTGACCCAGCCGGGAATCAAACCCGGGGTCGTACAATGTAAGATCAGGAGAACTAACCACTATGCCAGTGTTCCTGTAACTCATTATAGTACGAATAAAATACACATTTTCCAAAATCTATGTTTTCGTTTTCTTTTTGTTAACAAGTAAAGACATGTTGTTTCTTCGACGTCCATTTTGAAAATGAGATTGTTTGTAGCATACAATCGCGGGTGACCAGTCAGTCGCCCATGCAGTCGCTACAAAACTAGCCGCGGTTGCCCGCGATTAGCAGCTCAGTGGACAAGTAAATATATAAAGAAATATAAAAAACACAACTGCAGTTACAGAAAGTGTATTATAAGTACAATTTATTTATTTATTTATTTATTTAAGAATTAATTACTATAAAACATTGATAAGAATTAATTACTATAAAACAATATATGTACTCTTGCATTTATAATAATTTTTATTACGGATTTTAAAAAAATATTTGCAGTGTATGTATTTAACCATATAAACATTTGGATAGCTGCACATTTAGACAACTAATTACTTGATATTTGGACACTTAAAAAGTAACCTATGACACTCGGGATGGCATATCAATTCTAACTATACCAAACACTTCTAAATCGGTTTAAGCGTTTTAAAGTTATGTTGGAATAAAGACACGGAAAACATACGTAGATGAATCCTGAACACATTACACTCCTTTTTTGTTAGGCAGTCGTGTAAAAATAGGTCTTAGGTGCAATCTCACTACGTTGTCAACTCTTTAAGTGGGCGTAGTTCTTAAGATTGGTCGTCAGTATAACAAAAGCGCCAAATATGAGTTTTACTCGCATACCGAATATTCAGTACTCTGTTAATTATATTTCAACTGCTCCAGAACTCTGAGAGTAACAGGCTTCATTTTATATGTTTCCTGTATTCTTTATCAACCGTGATACCCCAGATGTTGAACCTAGGATTCACGATTCCTAACTTGTATGTATTTTGCATTTCTTAGGAATCCAAATGAGCATTTTCGGCAAGAAGTGGTCTTATCAGCGTCGAGGGAAAGGAATCGTTTTCGTGCTCTCACTTGGGACGAGTATGATTCGGTTCACCAAAAGTATCTGGAAATAGGTGAGTTACATTTGGTGTCATTTTATTTGCATGTGACTGTTCTTTAAATATATGTTAAAAAATATTCAGCTTTCTCCTGGATCTCATCGTATAAAGAAATTGCGGGTAATATTCTGCGTATCCAGTTAACGATGTATGTGATACCGATATGCTGATTCAGATGATTTCTATGTAAACTTAACTTGCTTCAAATATATTTCGTTCAAAATGCAAACAAAGACTGAGAGGTTTTTGAGATATCATTGATTTAAAGAAAGGTGGGTCGTGACTGTTTGACGTCATTTCAATACATAGGTACGTTTATTACACTTATGTATCGAAGTGGTATCGGAATGACTAGATCGTCTAAGCTAACAGCAAGGTTCTTAAATTTAATATACCGCGTCTGAAATTACCGTATTAATGGTATTTATTATTCAATTAGCACCTCTGTCGGCTACCAAAGCTTAGTAAACGTCACCTTGCTTATGCCATAGTTGCCACGGTACTTTTGCCATTATAGGAAAGAGTTATTAGGTAACAATGCGTTCAGATGCAAAAATAAATACGACATACAATTTGTGCACCCCTGTAAAACGTTGGTCAAAATAATATATGTGTTTCTTTATTGTTCTAGGTATGAAACCACGAATGAAAAACCATTTTCGTGCGCATCAGCTCTCAGTGTGGCTTCGTCTGATCCCTGAACTCCACAGAGCCGGCATAGAGGATGTCATCGCCAGACACAACCTCTTCAGGAACCACAACGATCCACAACTTTATGAAGGTATTGTACGACCAGACCCACTCTCCAGAATAACACCGTACGAGACCTCAACTGACGTTTTCAGGAGAAACCAGGCTATCACGAATACGAGCAACACTCTGTTCGTTGATCCTTCTTTGACGACGGTTGATAGCGTCATCACAAGGTGTGTCACTGTAATTCCCAGCGGGAGAGAAGGTACACCGCTTTCTACTGTAAGCGTAAATGATACTCTAGCTAATTTGGAAGCTGTCGGTTATGCAGCATACTCCACGGCGCTCAGCGTAACGATCGCGATCGGATGTTCCTTACTGATTCTAAACGTCTTGATTTTCGCTGGAGTATACTATCAAAGAGATAAAGCACTAAACAACACTACTAACAAACACTCTCATAAATATAACCAGAATTTCGAATCTGGGTCTAAACAGCATTATCAAATGAACGCAGATGTGAATCCAAACGTGATCTTAGATATTGAGAATCAGAGGCATGGGCGCAAAAAAGATCCGCAATTCTCAAATTTAAATTTCAAAGGACCCGTACAATGCGACAACTCTTCTATACAAATCAATAGCGGAGCTCTCATAAAACTCCCACCTTCGAAATCAGGAATATTAGCAAACGAGGTGATGACACTACCGCACAAACACAGCGGGAAAAGAGTGAATTTAGGATATCAGCAATTATCAGGAGTTTCCACGCTACCGAAGAATATCTCCCAGCAGTATTTCAAAGAGATACAGAATAATCAGGTGATGATGCTCCCACCGAATGGCTCGGCGATGAAATCCACTGCCATGCATTCACAACACGATGTAAGGAGATGCGAAAGTCCACTACAAAACCCCGAAAGGCGACACTATGGTGGAAGTTCCATCAGTGTCAACACGCCTCACGCCGCTATGAATGAATTGGGTCTGTGATCTTAAGTTATATAGGCATGTAAATAAGTTATGTTTGAAAAAAAAATCGTTATTTTTATTAAGAAAATAATCCTTAGCTTAAATATCTGATTTAAGGCTCGGTGACTAGCAACGCAAAACTATCACTTCTAATTTGAGTAATAATAACATTAATACAAATGATTTTTCTATAAACGCTATTTTAATTGGTAGTTAAAGATATAAGTTAACATACAAAGGAATACCTATATCGTAATATATATTATACAGCGAGAACTTCACTTAAGACATTCTGTAATTACCTGTGCAGTACACTACCCTCTTTGTCATGACACTCATCAGGTTAATTCTCAAAGAACTTGTCCAATTTGAGTAATTATAGTCGCTACAGATATATAAAATTAAAATCATACGTTAATCTAAAACTCTAAACAAATAAGAATTCAACTAATTCAAAGTTAGTTAACTGGTTTATTACTTCCGTTCAGCAAAAAAAAACATTAAAACCCCTTTAGAGGGTTAATGAAAATATCGTCCCTTCCATCATAATGTATCGTGTCTGACATTTTTGTTAGCTGACGGTGTTTTGTCTCCTGTAAAGTAAAAAAAAAAGAGCATGCGATTATAATTGACCATGAGATAATAATATTACATTATTATTCCAATCAGATCTAATTTCGCTTCGCTTCGTCGCGCTTTTGAGTTTTATGTATTTGTAACGATCTTAGGTATCGTACATACCAGTGAACAAATGCATTGAATTCCAGTGAAATGCACTGACGTCAATACAGCCCTTGTTCCACCTCGTGCAGCACTGAATTAGCACGAATTTTAACTACTTTGTCAAATCAGTTACATTGAACAACATTTCTACTCGGAATATTTTGGATTGCGTCATTTTTCGGTCTTTATAAGGCAACGAAAATAGCACCAGGGTATCATTTCTCGAATGATCACTCCCCCAAGACAGCGGCGGAATCAACCCGGTACTGCTCTCACGAGTTAGGTCATCGGGTCCGACCATTTTGGGTACCTCTTTCTTCCTTCCTCATATCGAGACGAGCAAGCATCAGTCTGAACTCCTACAGATTCGAGCCGTGTCGAGTACGAGATACTCTGAGCACAAACTATAATCCCTATCCATGCACCTTATCCAAGCGTTAACAAACTGGCAATATAAATCACTATAAATTCCTTCTGATGCAATAAATGCCTTCTGATATACTTTCAATCGACTTTCAATACGGAGATAACCCGCAAGTTGACAACACCTCCTGACATCAAACAACTTGGAGTCTAGTGAGGGGTGGAGCGTCACATATTTAACTACCTATTCCTATACCATTTATAGTAAAATTTGTGATTATAGTTTTTATTTTGATTTTGCGTCGTGATGTTTTAGCGCTTTCGCACGCTACCTGGCCAGGATACTACGTTAAAAGTGCCAGGCACTCTTTTTTCCGAAACTTCTTCAGATATTTAATTTCAATTCTAAAAAAAATCTCTAGTTGTGATTAAGAATGCAGATTAAAGATCGCAGAAATTAAACTGCTTAATACTTAACTGCCATGTTTTGTGAGGGGAACAATTTTTCATGATTTTTTCTCAGATATTTCGAACAATAATCTCAGTTACTAAGTAAGTGCCGTATTGTAAATGTTATTTAAGATTACATATTCCCTATAACAATTGTACATTTTTGTACATATTATTGTGGTTAAAATGATGATTGTTTTTATTGAACTACGACGACCGACTCTGTTTTTAAATGTGTGTATTTAAAAATGTTTACATTGATATTCAAAAATAAACATACTAGTCATTAAAATATCGACTTGAAGTTTTATTTATGTTTCTTTCGCTATTACATAGGTTCGATTTAACGGCGGCGACTGTAACAATATTGATCTTTCGAAGCATAAGCTCGCCTCCGCCTGGAATAAACTTTTGTCCTCACAGATTAGGCTTATCTCCCATTTAATATCGCCGATGTCGCCCAAGGGTAACCCCGACAAAGAAATAAAGTACCAGATTATGTCGGAAAAGATAAAAAAAAATATTACCCTGTCTCGCGTCACTTAGTTTTATGACTTGTGGCGCTATAAATCTATTTGTCTTTATTTTGGGTCTTGTTACACACGATTATTATTGATGCAACTAGCAATCGAGCTTAGAAATGGTGGAGATTTCTGAGTTAGTCATTTAGCAACCTCACATAGTAGCAAACCAAACAATATACAAAAGTAAGAATACGAAACAACACAACATCATGTAATACAGTTTTTACAAAGCAGCCAGGAAAATGACGAACAGCATCAAGGCGAAGCAAACGGCTGCAGTATCGCAATCGCATTAAAAAAATCATGCGATAGAGCACATCGGATCGGATGACGTCAGAGGGTTGACGGAATCGAATTGACTAGAACAGAATCAAGTTGACGAAATCGCCTTCCTCGGACTGTCCGTGGCGGCTAGCCAACGAACGTTCTACAGCGATTCCGACGACGGAAAGCGGCGATCTCGCGCTGTTTCTTCTACACTTGGAATCTACTGTCCATAAGCGCTAGAAGGTTAACTCTTAGGGGAATATAGCGCCATACATCGCCGATGTTTTCATTCTGCAAAAACGTGCAATAAGAGCTATAATTAACATAAGTGTGCAATAAGAGCTATAATTAACATCCGCAATATAGCGTGCATAAAGCCCAACTGGAGGGGATTCAAAGACGTTTCCTCAAGTGCATAGCCCGACGCGAACATCTCGCATTTGACTCTTACCGTGATAGGCTACAGCACTTTAATATGCTATCGCTTGAGGACCGGCGAACTGCTGCGGATATGACTGCGCTACATGAAATTGTCAATGGGACGCTGGATAGCCCATACCTAGTTTCGAGCATCGCTCTGAAGGTGCCGCAACGTAAGACCCGATCTATACAGTTATTCAAGCCCCTGAGACACCATTCTAACTAAACTCACAATTCAATGCTTAACCGATTGCCACGTACGTATAATCATCAATTCACAGAGCTTGACATTTATAGTAGAAACACAATTAGATTCAAATCGGCAATGCGATCCGCCCTTGAATCAGCGGCGACAACTGCATGTAATTATTGATTTGTTATATGTATGTATAAATATAATACAATTTATATATGTATTCATATTTACTTATTTTCAATTTATGTTGTATAAGTATAGTTTATATAGGTCTGCGGTTAACTCTATAACTTTTGCGGTCATTTGAATTTTTTTGGTTGGTGGGGACGAGTCCTTGCCGCGTGGACTTGGACGATGAGTTCTCCCAGCAAAGTTACATTTTCGGCAAAGTTGCAATAGCCGTCTACAAATGCGTCGGGAGAACTGTCTATTTCCGCGCGATATAGATCCGTTTCCTCTCAACTAATTAATATTTACGGATGTATTTTTTGTTTCATAATTTAGTTTGTAAAATATTTTTCAAATAATTTCGAACGGCGTAAGTTATAATCGGCATAAGAACATGTTTTTTTAAGAAATATGTATCTAATTATAAGTGTATGCTGTTACTTACCTAAATAAATAAATAAATTTAAAAAAAAGAAAAAAAAAACGCACAAAAAAAAAAAACAAAGTAGCCACGTTGACACCGGTTCTCCTCGTTGTTACCAAAATTAAGCAGCTTTGGGCGCATTCAATACTTGGACGGGTGACCGTCTGGGTGTTTGCAACAAAGCGGGATCACGAAAAATCACATGCCTTGTGGGTAAAAAAAACTGCTCAGTTCCGCCCGAGGTATTCCCCAAATCCGCGATCTTCTGATCCCAAACATCTCCGATTGCAGGGTTACAGCCGTGGCAAAGCTCACAGCGGCCCTGACAGCGTAAGCCCCTCTTCGAGGAGACTACCAGATAGGGGTTGAACCATCTTGACATCTTGAGGTGTCGACTACAACGGGCGAGCCCGTCACCACAGGGAGTTTTAACGATTAGTCGTTCTATCTCCCTGGAGTGTGCGTAGAAGACTTTGTACAAAACAATCCGACGTCTAGCTACGCCACAACCCGCAAGAGACCAACGCCTTACCACAAGATAGCCAAGAATGCTACCTGGCGGGCGACAATCGCGCCCTTGCTACCAATTTTCTCCGGTCTCTCGATTGGTTCCGAGTTCGAGGTCGCTTGCGCGGTCCTCTCCCTTACGAAGCGGTGAAACGGAGAATACCGAATCTATCGCGGACCATGGCGTCCTTTGCCCGCCTCTGACCCGGGATCGGATAGCCAATGGTCATTTCAAGAGCATTCGCTGTAAGGTACGCAACCACCCCGCTCTATAGGAAACAATACAGCTTCCAGACTCCCCCGACTGTTAGTCGGAGTCCACAACCGATTGGCTTGCACCGCACGGTGCGCAGACCGTCCAGGAGCGCCAGAGGTTTGATTCCCAGGGGAAACTGACCAGGGCCAGAGTCCTACAGAGTCCTACAGAGTTGAACCGTGAGTTAATGACAGATGACATAGATTTTCGGCCAACACCACCCAAGCTGCACGGAACCATTAGGAAGGAAAACAAAAACCTTGCCTGCCAAATCTCGGAGTTTCCTCGTGGGAATAAAGAAAAGAACAATGGGGATCAGTAGCAGAAAAATAACCTAATTGGTTCCCAGTTCCAAAGATTCTCCTCGCCTGAAAGGGATGTATATTCACTTTCCCTCTCATTCTTTCTCTCGCCGATAAACTTTCCTTTTGTTTTCGAGTCGTAAATTTCCGGTTTCCGGTTTTATGGAAAATCCATCCGGCGATATTTCCAATTACCGACCGGCGAAAACGGCCAAAACACGTGAAATCGCCCGACCTACTACCTGCCGATACCCTAAATTTAATAGGGTGGGATTCCCGAAGAGCCCCATTGAAAGGAGGAAAAGCGGCCAAATTAATATTTTATATCTTCTATTTAGAAGGCATTCCCAGATTGGGTCGGGTTGCGTAATTATAGGTACGAAGGACTGTTCGATGAGAGCCCACTTTATAGTCCAGTAAATTTGAGTAGTCATTTTTTCTTCTTTAAATGGATAAAGTACGCCATTCTGAATCAATCAATTTTAAATTATTTATTTAATAACTAGCTGACCCGTGCCCACTTCGTTGGGCGGTAAAACTGTTTACCTGTGATGAAATCATGAGTGTGGTTCGGTTAGTGCTGAGTGCTATGATTTATTTCCTGACTGCCAAAAGAAGGGTTATATTTTTACTGCATATGTATGTATGTATTTGCATGCCAATTGGACTATAATACCGTTATTTGTGAGTGTCTTCTTGTGAGTGTCTTATTTGTGGGCGTATTATCTCTTTAACTATTTATGCAGTAAAAGGGAAATTATATGTAGTAAAAGGGAAAAGACTTTTGTTTTAAACGATTGAGACGATAAATTTACTTATTTTGATAATAATTCATAATTGTTGATAATATGACCAATAAACATGAGCTAACGATTAAAATTATTTTTTTAATAAAAAATACTACTGTTAATTACATAAATATAAAAGTTAGACATATGCTGTCGCTGACTTTTTTGTAGGCATTATCATGCTCTACAACTTTTCTCTAGAACCTAATCATATATCTCTCATTGTTAAGGCAGCGTTAGTTAGAAACCTTTTCGTTCGACCGCTTATTCTCCGACTTACTTTGCACATCCGACTACCACGAAAAAGTCTTTTTATTTTTCGGATTAACATATTTCCTATGACACTCACAAATAACGTGGCTTGCTATTGGTAAAAGAAGTTTCAAAATCGGTTCAGTAGATCCAGATATTAGGTACTTCCTACAACATCACAAACTTTACCTCTTTAAAAATTAGTATAGATAAGCAATATTAAAATAAAATGCTTAATATAATATAGCTTAACTAGGTTGCAACGCGTTTGAAGACAGATTTTAAAATATATTTCTCAAAACAAGAGAGAATATTATGTAATGTACCTATATATTTCAGATATTTGATAAGACAAAATTATAATATAGGACAAAAATTCTATTACGTAATTAATATTTCAGTATCTTATATGCAAAGAATATATTATTCCCGGCCGTAATGACTTTCTATTTTGCTTGCTTGTTGTGTAATTTTTTAATTCAAATGTGCTCAAACTAGTGCACTTACAAGACTTGAACTTTCATAGAGCATATAATTTCCTTTATACATTTTTCATATATCGTATCTGTGTATCGTATCTATCGCTTGTGGACTCGTTTACGCGTAATCACGAATTGAAAATATTGCAAAATATTTGCTTTTCTCACATTTACACCACCTGCCCATCAAAGGCCAACGCCTTACGGCGAGGCACCGGGAAATGTACACAGTGGGCAGCCTCGCCCCTGACTACCAGTTTGTAAGGATATCTACGCCTGGAATTAACCTTCAGGATACCTCCTACCTTCAGGATACCTCCTACCTTACAGGACCGAGGTTGATTGCGCAGTCCTCTAACTTACGAAGCGGTGATTCTGTGTCATCCGAATCTATCGCTGACCACGGCATCCTTTGGCCAGCTTATTCGCCCGGGATTGGGTGGCCCAAAGGCCGTTTCAAGAGCAGTTGCCATAAGGTTAACAACCACCCCCGCTCTATAGGAAACATTACTGTTCCCAATCTCCCCCGGCTGTAAGTTGGAGTGCACAATCGATTGGCTGACGCCGCACAGTGAATAACCTCGGCCCGAAAAGTTACTTCATAGTAACATAATGGTAAAGAATTTAAAAAATATATTTTATAACCTATTTTTCGTTTACTTTTGTTTTACATATATATCCTTCAAGATCTGCCGAACATCGTTTTAACCATATTGATATACTTAAGACTTACTTAAGATCTAGGAAACAATGGTTACAACTATTTTGGATGTTCTCGTATTAAATCTCTGAGTACATAGTTATTTTTCCGCATATTAAAATGTGTGTGAATCTGGGTATGTATATTTGTGAAATTTCTGTTATCAAAGAAGTGGGATACATCTTTTTTATTTTTTTTATTTGTTGTGTTGGGCTTTTTTAAGGTCTTTATGAGCCTTTTAACACTGCGACCATTGCTGATCTATTGTTTTCACCACCTACTATAGTTCTGCGCTAAGCCTCGTGTCATTTAAGAACCGCAACAGGCTTTTGGCGCCAGATTGTTTTACCTCCTCAGGTTGGAGGTAATGACCACCCAAGTGGATGTATCTTTTACGCATCAGCGGGCCACACTCGCACATGAGGTGCAGAGGAGTTTCCTCTGCCCCTTGGCAGAACCTGCACATTTTTGTGTCTCGGAGCTTGAGGTTGTACATGTGTTTGTTGAGGCCACAATGCCCCGTGAGCGCCCTCATCAGTAAGCGTAGATTGTTCCTATTTAGCGATAAGGCCTCATGGGCCGTCTTAGGGTCGTAGGCCTTAATTACCGCTTTGAATTGATTCAACCCTGGCGTGATGTTCCAGTGGTTGACGGATTGTTCATGTTTGATAGAAATTTAATATTTATTCCAAAACATACGAACTACAATAAGAAACTGAATATGTTATTACTTTCGGTTTAAGGTAAAACTCACTGGGTACTGTTTACTCAGTACAAGATACTGTTTACCCAGTCGCTACTATGCTGTTATCTTTAATATATTTTATCTACATATATTGTATATAAATAATATAAACGACTGAATTGTTTAAATAAAATGAAATAATATTGTATTTTATTATAAAATAATTAATTATTAAATAAATTATTTTGCAATTTCAACCTTCTATAACTTTTTTCAACCTCGTATTTTGTAGCTTAGCTTGTATGGAATGAAATTTTATACCTGTAATAAGGTTTTGTTGAGTGGGAGTGGGTACAAAATTACCCATTCTCTTTTTAGACTTGTAATGCTTTGGAACAGATACCCATAGGTTAGCACTTGGTCGCATCGCTCAGTATTGCGAAATTTTGAAGTTCCATTACAAGTATTGTAGATCACGTTCCTCAGAAATGAAGTATGACTAAGGAATGGAACCAACAATGAAATTACGCAGTGAATCATCCTCGAGTGGGGAATCGCGCTAGGGAAAGTTGTGGAGGAGAGCGGAGAACCCGGCCTCGGCGCCGTCGTCGCTTCGACGCCTGAATGGCGCAACCCTTCCGCGAGGCAGACGGAACAATGGGCGTATATTTCCTGCGTGAGCGCGTGCTATAACAAACTCGCAGGCCCGAAACAATGGCGTTTATGAGACAGCCGCACAAAAGGCCGTTTGTTTATTTGAGCGCGACGCTGCTGGCTGCCGCGACGATGACGCCGACGCTGCGAGACTCCCCGGCGACGGGGAATATCAAGTGTTGGTCGATGGCACAAGCGCGAGGCTCCGCAAAAAATCGGTTATATAACCCCAAGAATTTCCGTCAAACAACCAAAGACTCATTTCATCTGAATATAAATATCATAAATATGTAGGTTCGACGTACGCCCTTTCTCTGCCGGCGGACGAACCCGGTTGGGTTTCATTGCAACCGCCTCGGGCGGCGCGGTTCGTTTCTTGTCGGGCTATATTGGTCCAAGTGACAACAGATTGCGTTAATATTTAATTAAAATTATTGATATTTCAGGGTCGATCGAGAGCTAATGGGCCCTTGCTGAGATGGCCACGAAGACCCATTCTGTTCAGGGTTGGTCACACTCACAGGTCAACACCCACCGGCGGCCTCCACGCATGAAGTGCAAGCCCGGGCAGGACTCTGGCCTTAGGGATAGTTTCCCCTAGGAATCAACCTTTTGGCGCTACTGGACGGTCTGCATGCACAGTGTGCGGCGTAAGCTAATCGACTGTGCACTCCGACTAACAGTCGGGGGAGTCTGCAAGCAGTACTGTTTCCTATAGAGCGGGGGTGGTTGTGGACCTTACGGCGACTGCTCTTGAAACGATCATCGGCTACCCGATCCTAGGTAAACAGCCGGACAAAGGATGCCGTGGTCCGCGATAGATTCGGTGTACACCGTCTCACCGCTTTGTAAGGGAGAGGACCTCGCACTCGACCGTAACCAATCAAGAGACCGGAGTAATCTGGTCACAATTGGAAGTAAGGGCGTGAGTGTGAGCCCGCTAGGTTATCTCGCGGTTAAGGTGTTGGCCTCTTACGGGTGTGGTGGAGCTTGACGGTGGACTGTCTTTGTCCAAGTCTTCTGCGTTCACCTCACGGGGGATAGAACGACAAATCGTTAAAATTTCCGGAGGTGACGGGTTCGCCTGTTGTAGTTGACAACTCTATTAGTTCAGGGTCGGTCATACTCACGGGTTAACACCCATCCGAAGGCCTTCTCATGCAGAAGGGAGTTCCAGAGTAGGATGCTGGCCTGCAGGCCAGTCTGACCTAGGAGTCAACCTTTGGGCGCTCCTGGGCGGTTTGCGCGCCATACAACGTCAGTCAATCGATTGTGCACTCCGACTAACAGCCGGGGGAGTCTGGGACCATTAATGTTTCCTATAGAGCAGGGGTAGTTGTTAACCTTACTGCAACTGCTATTGAAATGACCATTCGGCCACCCGATCCCGGGTGAATAAGCCGGGCAATGGATATCGTGGTCCGCGATGGATTCGATATACACTGTATCACCGCTTCTTAAGGGAAAGGATTGCGCAAGTGATCTCGATCCTGCAACCAGTCAGGAGGTAGGAGGTATACTGAAGTTTAATTACAGACAGAGAGTCCAATTTTTTGAAATTGAAGTGTGCTCCATGTACCGATTTTAACCACAATATTTTCAAATTTTGTCATGATTAAATAATGCCTGCGTGCCAAATTTCAGCTCAATCCGATTTATCGTTTTGGCGCTATCGTATAGGAATACATATGCACACAGATATATCAGGCACACAGACAAACTACAATCTGGAAATGGCCAGGAGGCCTCAAAGTAAAAATTCCCGTCTCCTTCTCGAAAAAAAAAATCCGCATTCACCATACTGTCCCTCCTGGTCGGAGCGCCCGGAAAGAGAAATCAAAACAAAAAAAAAAAACTTCGAATTACCGAAACGGCACTTCAGCTTTTTGCTAAGAATGGCTAATATTACGAGTAAAATCATATTGAAGATAAGCGGTAAACAGCAAAAATATCGTCTTAATTGGTAGAAAAGAGGCACAAAACATATATTTTGTAGCATTATTTTTTTTATTTTTATACAATAAACATATGTACATGGGTCCTGTTGAATTAGTTATTATTTACGTATTATTACTCATTATTGTTTAATATTCCTTATTACTCATTACTACTTATCTTCACCTATTACTAAATATTATTTATCATTTATAGCTGTAAAATTATTGTCTACTGAAAGTTTAATCTCTTAACCTAATTCAATTCCGAAATTTTGTTTATTTTCTCTTTTAACTATGCAGTACACACTCCGCCTAGTGAGAAGCGACATTTTTTTAAATGTTAACATTAACGATGTATTATCTATATAATAAAAATGAGTCGGGTTTTATGTATGTTACCTAATAACTCACGATCGGCTAACCCGATTTGGATGATTCTTTTTTTGTTTTGTTCATAATCACTTCGGTCTTACTATAGGCAATAAAAAATCCGGAAAATCTCTCGGAAAAGTGAGAAAAATGTGAAAAACCGAAAATTATTTTAGTACTAAGCTTGATCATAGATGGCGTTGCTTGACAAGAATAAAAATTCGAAAATCAAGATGGCGGTACAGTTAACATTTGACAGTTAAGTTGAATTTTACGATTTCTTGATAGCGTTTTCGTGATTCTGAAGGTAAATCAACTGAATTAAATGAATTTGTGTAACTCGTGAAGAGAGGTTCGAGCAACTGAAAGCGATGAGCGTCGCCAAAAATTGAATAAAGCGGCACGGATCCGTAATGTTGCAGTGCAAAGACGATTGAATTTGAGACAAAACACATACAGAGAGGCAATCTATTATGACCTGACGAAACAATACAGCGATTATAAATTCATGCCAATTGGAGAAATGGACCATTTGTGCCAATATTGCAATGCATTGAAGTACCGCCACGAACCACTCGCTTTGTGTTGCGCAGGGGGTAAAATGAGATTGACACCATTGGTTCCATTAGGATCGTTCGTGTCTGGAAATGCACCAGATTCTAAGCATTTTATGTCTAACATTCTCTGTCAAACAAAATCGTACTTTTTACACACTTTTCTCCTCCATTTAGGACACAAATGGCAATTGATGAAACTGCTCTTTTGGTGAGACAAAAAATAAACAATCAGACTGCTTTTATGAAGAATTTAAACAAACAATGCAAATTTCAAACAGCTGTCGATGAAAATTACCTATGTTAACGCCATCTGCTGCTAAGAGAACAAATTCGTGGCGAGACGAAGTTCGCAGGGTTCCGCTAGTTTTGTAATAAATAAATGAAAGCATTTTTTTACCTTAAATACCTCCATCAGCTAAAAGATTAAATAGGAAAAAAATCAGGTGGAATAATATGGTATTAAACAACATTCGCCAAAATAAGAACGGTTCTCTCCAGCAAGGACATTAATTTTATTTAGAAGCAAGATTTGTTCTGACTATTAATTTTCCAATTCTTCTTTACGTGATGGAAGCGTGGACCCTGGCTTTCTAACACTCGGAAGCCAGTAATACCGAATGATGCCAAAGATTTTATGGACTGATAAAGTTCTAAAAAAAATGGTGGAACTCTATAGATGGGAAGAATTGGAGGCGGCTCACGGCTATTAAAAGGCAGAATTGGAATACTTTAACAATGCTCTAACACTCTTACCAATAAAATTATCTTATAACCGCGTTAAACCCTTGTTATTGTTATACCCGGTATAGCCGAGTTATAACGAAGTTGTAAAATCGTGACCAATAAATCAGTTATAACGCGGTTATAACTACTCCCTGAAACCAAAGACAAGTCATATTTCTAGCATGGCAACGCCCGCTTGGAAGCAGTGTGGCCAACTGAAGCGGCATGAAATGCACATGAAATGTCACTTTTTGTTGTCAGAAAGCCCTTGCCCATTGTTTTGTTACGCGAATGCTGATCGAATTTATAGTGGTATTTTGCAGGTCAGCTCTCAGGATATCGATGATTCTTGCGGCGTATGGCTTAGTTAAACGATATTTAGTTTTAAAATTGTAATAATCCAAATCGAACGGGTCGTATCGCAATTTGTAAATTTTTGGTCGCCTATCACGACGCATTTTGATTTCTTCCAATAAATCCAGATCGATCATATCATCCAAGTCGACAAAATCCATTATTCGGCTAAAGTGCAGGATTTCACAGCAGTATAAAAGGCGTATCCTCGTCGTAACACGGCTATTACAACGAAAGCGCACGATTCGCGAACGAGAAGCTCCACGTCCGCGGCTGTCAGGTGGCTGTCAGTTTGAAACAGCTGTTACGCCGGTCGGCCATTTTTAAGTTAATACTCCGTTAAACCGCTGTTATACCTGGCCTCGGGGTGGTATAGCGGAGTTATAGTGCGGATGGAAATCCAGTACCACTATTCCATGCTTATACCCGAGATGATCAGTGGTGTAAGCTATACCGCGTTTATTGGTCACAGATTTTCTTATACCTAGTAATAACAGAGGTATAAATTTTACAACTCGTTTATTGGTAAGGCTGTAAGTGAATACTCTTAGTTAATACGAACACCTTCTGTAATATTATCCATGTCTATATAACAGGACGTAGAGGTCAACGGCAAATTTTATGGCTCAAAAATTTGAGACAATAATGCAAGTTCCTTGATTTGGACAGATGTAGCTACGATTATATTACATAACATTACTCAGAATATTGTAATTGAATTCACACTTTGTCTATTTATGCACGTTATTGTTATAGGTGTTAGTGTTCATTCTGTTGGTTATTTAAGTCCTAATAATAAAATCATTTTACCAGTGAATTTCATAACTTATGTTATATTTCATTTATATATACATTTGATAATTTGCGGTTGTTAGTTTTTTACAAACCTTTTATAATATATCAGTGTTACAATAAAAATAATAAATAATCGGTTGTATCACCCAAGACTTTTCCAACAAGTAGCCAAGAACTCTCTCATTTGATATTCTGCCCCCCCCTCCCTGTGAATAACGACTATGCTTTTGTTCGAAAGCATAGTCGTTATCTAATAACCCCTCACGTTGCGAGGTAAAAACACCTATCACTTTTGCGCGCGACATATTCGCGCGCAAAAAATCGACGCGAGTCAACGGCCTTGAGAAAAACGATCATAACTTATAAACCACTAAACGGAATAAAAAAAGATAAAGAGAAAAATGATAGCATTGAAATTTGACATATAAAACATTATAACCTTATCTCGTAAAACAATTAAGATAATAATGAATAAATATTACAAAATTGGCAAACTGAAAAAAACTCGCCTATAAAATCATTTCGATTTTTTTGTAAATACAGTTTTTGTAAATATCAAAAATTGTAAATACAGTTATGTTCTTTATTAAATGCTTTACCAAAACGATATTTTTTTTTTACTTTTTTGATACAAAAATACGGAAAAAATATTTATTTATTCAGCCAAGAAAAATTTTATTTATTCTCGTAAAAAAAAAATTTTTTTATTTTTAATTTGTGACTACTTATGGTATTTTTTTATATGAAATTCTTTCAAAATAACTTTATTACTACATCACTTCTTCTTAGAAATCACACCAGAACTTTGACCTTTGTCTGATATTATAGAAAAATCTAAAGTTTTGAGAGTTTCCGCTTCCGAACCTAATAATAAACTTTGAATGCCCATAATATAAAATTCGTTAGATTTTTTCAATTATATTGTCTTATCATAGACTTATTATATGTCTAATAACTAATTACTATACTCCAAAGAGTCACATTTCATCGAAAAACTATGGAAAATCGCACTTTTTTCTCTCATAGTAATTATCAAAACAAGTTTCATTTTCGCGAGCCATATTAGAAAAACAACATATAATGTTCAAAATACGCCTAATTATGTGATAACTTAGGATGTAAATGAAGCAATACCTATTTTATTAGTAAATTAAAGCGACATTACGTCATGTTTCGCGATATATAGGGATATTTCACAAACATTACAAAATAAAAACGGCCATTTTTTCGCGAGCCGTATGTTGTTGACAAAGTGTTTTCTTCGAAAATTCGTGAAAAACAGCAAATGGATTGTGGAAATTGAATAATCCTAATGGCTAAACTACTTAAAAAGGGAAATTACTTACTTTTATCCGGTATACACTGCACTTATATACACAAAACACTTCACAAAACAAACACGTCGCGGAACTATACGCCGCCGCGGGGTGGCCGATCGACAATGCTGTTTTGACGTCTAATGCTGAGTTTTTAAATCGGCGGTCGATGTTATCGTCGTTGGCCGGCGAATGAAAGATTATTTGGCCATGTCGTCCCGCGGTCAGAAAGCATTAAAGTACGACGATTCGAATCGTAAATTGCATTTTTCGCAGCGGCGAGCGCGATATCCAAAATCGGATGTTACGGATTGTTAGGCGGCCGCCATACATGTCCCCAAATGGATGTTACGTGCTTGAGGGGTAGCACTCTAGATAAGGCGGGATAGAAACACAAGGAAGAAATAGAATATCCGATAAAAAATATATTTTCGTCCGCAACTTCATACATTCTGAGTACTTGGGTATCTACTTAAGCACTCTAGATAAGGCGGGATCGAAACCCAAGAAAGAAGAAGAATATCGGATAAAAAATAATATTTTCGTTCGCATCTTCATACAATCTGAGTACTTGGTATCTACTTAAGCACTATAGATAAGGCGAGATCGAAACCCAAGGAAGAAGAAGAATATCGGATAAAAAATAATATTTTCGTTCGCAACTTCATACATTCTGAGTACTTGGGTATCTACTTAAGCACTCTAGATAAGGAGGGATCGAAACCCAAGGAAGAAGAAGAATATCAGATAAAAAATAATACTTTCGTCCGCAACTTCATACATTCTAAGTACTTGGGTATCTACTTAGGCACTCTAGATAAGGCGGGATAGAAACCCACTGAACAAAAATATCGGAAGAAGAAAAACATTTTCGTCCCCATCTTGAGAAATAAATTATATATTAACCCTTCCGATGTGAGGTAACCATTTTTGGTTAGACGCTTACAAACGCTAAGATTTGAGCTAATCAATTTTGGTTAGGGCGCTCCGCGCTGCGTAAAATGCGATTTATTACTCGAATTGCGATCCTTTCCGCATATTTAAAGTAACAGATATCGAGAAAGTCGAACGTTCGAACTCTACTCGACGACTGTTAGTCATAAATTATTTTTAATAATCAGTTTCGCGTCGTCGCCCAGGCGAGGTGCCCGCGAGCCGCTGTCTGGCCGAGTCGCCGAGCCGCGAACGCCCGAAGTGTTTGTGATTTTGTGATTTTCGTGTTATTATTGTGTTATTTCCTGCAAAACCGTAAGTGATTTGCATTCTAAGGAAGATTTTCGAAAGAGAATTTCTAATTTGGGACACCTCATCTGCTTTTTTTACGTTTTATCGCGTAAAATAGTCTGACGTTTGCGTTGCAAAAAATGTTCTTTCCTTTTCCCGAATTATAACGAAAAATCGCGAATTATGACGTAATATTCGTTTAATTCGCTTATGAAACAGTTATTATTTGATTTACATCGTATATAATCACAAAATTGGCTATATTTTGCTCAATTCAACTTGATTTCTAATTTAACATCACACATCAGACATTCGGCGAATACATCGATTTTTTTTTGGCTGAGTAACTAAATGTTTTTGTATGCAAATAAGTAAAACAAAATATAAGTTTTGGTAAAGTATTTAATAAAGAACATAACTGTATTTACAGTTTTTGCATATTTTACGTATTTTGTGATAAAAACATCGAAATTATTTGAATAGGCGACTTTTTTACAGTTCGTGAACATTGTAATATTTATTCATTATTATTTTAATTGTTTTACGAGATAATCTTACAATGTTTTATATTTCAAATTTCAATGCGATCATTTTACAGTTATTCTTTTTATGATCCGTCTAGTGGTTTACAAGTTATAGTCGTTTTACTCAAGTTCATTTACTTGCGCCGAATTTAAAAGCGAAAATGTCGCGGGCGTAAGTGACAGCTGATTTTTTCTTCGCGATTGGAAGGGTTAAAGCACCATAGATAAGGCGGGATAGGAACCCGCGGAAGAAGAAGAATATCGAAACAAGAAGAACATTTTTGTCCAAAATTGTATATATCCTGAGTGATTTTGTATCTATTAAAGGACCATAGATAAGGCATCATAGGAACTCGCAGAGGCAGAAGAATATCGGAAGAAAGAGAACATTTTTATTTTCTTGAAAAATGTCATATAAAATAAATTAAATTAATTATTGAGAGAGGCCAAAATCTACTACAAAAATATCAACAACAACGGACGGACTGCTTTAACACCTTTTCAAGTCAATTTATTGCCAAAAAAATCGAACATAAATATCGTTTGTATTGGGAATCCTCGGTGCGACAAGGTAGTTCGACTTGATATTTATATTATATGTTCACTTAGTTTTAGGTGTTTCTTAACCCCTCAGGCCCCGATTGGCCGATATCGGCCACAACTCGATTCAGGGTGACGGCCCCGTTTTAATTTTATTTTAATTTAATTTGTTTGATTTTATTATGTTTTATTATGTTAATATGTTTCATTTTAATTATGGGTACAGTGGTTTGGCAGTAATTAATGTTTTGATGAGACGGTGTCGTAATTAAATTTTTTTACTAATTTTTAGTAAAAATTTTTGGGACAGCAACTTGTCAATTGGCTGAGGGGCCGAAGCCTGAATGGTTAATATGTGTCTCTTTTAGGTGTTAAATTAATACAAATACGCAAGAAGATGTTGGAAATACAACAAGAATTTGGCAACGCTCCAGGTGGTATAATGACAGAGAGCTCAGCTAGCTTTGTTGGCCCAGCATACGATTGCTTGTATACATACAAAATAATTTAGTTTCATTCTATCTCAGAAGCATAGTAAAATAACATCAGTAGGGCATCTCGAGCCCGTTTTCTAAATAAGTACCTACGCTTCGCTAGACCACCAGGGTTGTTACAACAAATACACAATTGACAATTTGTGATTCCATTAAAGCAGAAATGCAACGTATTTTTGGTTAATAGATCAAGAGTCGGTTCCCAAAATTGTACTGTAACAGAATATATGAGTTAGTGCTGACTTTGTGTGCCAGCATTCATCACTTGTTGCATGTGTTCAAAATACCTACATTTTAGTAATTTAAAGTAGTTACTTAACAAAAATGCATCTACCTACCTACCTAAGCACTTACATACCTATGCACCTACTTACCTAGACACATACTTACCTACGCAAATGAACAATAAACGTTACCTCGTAAATGTAATTTCGTAACGTAAATGTAAATACTCGTAAATAAAATTTCTGATAGGTTGAATTGCAGCCTGTACAGAAAACATTCCACTTTTGTATACTTAGCTGTCGCGCGACAGTCCTGACTGGCTAGCACCGAGGCTGCCGAGTGGTAGCGTGCGGACAACAGGCGCTTGTATGAGTGCGAAATGGGTGCGTACTATAGAGATGTTATATTGTTCTTATTTTATGTAGGCATTCCCACACTTGGATACTTCTTTGTGTCTAAGAGTTACAGTAAATTTATTATACAAGGAAAATTAACCAACGTGACAATTGTGACCCTATTAAGTTGTGACTTAAGTTGTGAATCAAGTTGTAAATTAAGTTATTTAAGTTGTGACTTAATTAATTTATAAATTAATTAAGGTCATTTATAATTGGTATGAGAATCGTCAATAATTAGAAAATATTGTATCCTTAGATCAAGGACGGTACACTTACCGCCATGACAAAGTTCTCGCTGTTATTCGCGAGGTAATTAGTCTCTCAGTGGCTCGTGCCAACAAGGGTTTGACAGTATCCTCCAAACCCCCAATACAGTTTGTGCGGGATGGCTCTAAAGGCAAAAACATTTAACTACAAAACCTTTCTCAATAATCGAGAAAGCTACAGATTGGATTCTGGAGGTTGATTCGGTCTCTAAGCAGTATAAATTCCCTGAAAGTCTCGGATGCACAGCCCTCCGTCCAGATATAACTCTTTACTCTCTATCTCGGAAGGTGGCTCTTATTGTAGAATTAACTGTTCCATGGGAATCAAATATCCCAAAAGACCACGAGTACAAATTAAATAAATACCATGATCTTGCAAATGCCGTAACCCGGAACGGCTTCACTGTTCACCTTCACGCGGTGGAAGTTGGCGCTCGTGGCCTGCCAGCTAAATCTCTATTTCACCTCTTTAAAGATCTTGGCCTTTCCAGAAAAATAATCAACTCTTTCTTAGAAAAATTATCTAAAACTGCGATTTGCGCATTTCAAATTCTATGGCTTCGAAGGGGGAGTGAATGGGTGGTAAGGTGAACGCTCACATGTGGCAAGACAGCTGTCCTAAACCTACTACAGCCGGTTCGTAAGTCCGGAATCCACTGCTCACCCCCCAGAAGTGTAAAAAAAAAAAAAAAAAATAAGTATTATGATGGGCCCGACTCCGGTCGGTGAATTCCATGGCAGCTCCGTTTGTATTTATTTATTTATTATTATAACGAAAATCACTGACTAAATTAAGATAACAACGTCTGTAACTATAAATATATTAATAATGTAATAATCCTAAAAATAGATAACCGTATACAACAAACATCATAATTTAATTAAATGCCAAATCCAGCATTATAGCTATATCGTCGATAAAAATAAAAAGAACAGTATTTGGCAAATGTCAACTATAAGGATATTTTCCGTTATTTTACAACATGATACTTTTGAAATATAGAGTCAGCATTAACCAACGACGAATATTGTTAGTGACGTCACGAGAACACGGAAAGGCTATAATAGTCTAGGTGGTGATTATTCAACAGTATCACTTTTCCACGCATTGACATTCTTCCATCTCTCCAAAATCTAGTGCTACATCTTTCCCTCATAATTCACTATTCCGGATCGGTTATATGTGCTTGAGCGACTTCCGCTTTCGTCGTATTTCTCGATAAGTAAGTAACATTTCCGATTCTATGATTGATTTATTATGGAGTGGCAACGCGTTAATAACATGCCGTTTCGCAATGACAACACTCTCTTCGGCGTTAATAATTTACGAAATGGCCTTTTCGCATTCGACCATATAAATCTTTGCCTTCACGTCAAATAGACGACGGCAGCGTAAAAGCAAGGACGCTTTGATTACTCACTCCATCATGATTATTAATATATATCAAGAAAAAGTGATATAAATCAAGATAAGAGAGATATTTTAGTAAGGCTTGAGATGTCGGGTAAAGGATTTAGTCGCCTTTCAAATGTATAATATTATCTTCACAAATATATCCACAAAAAATCTATATAGTTCTGTCACTAGGATCGCAGACGACTTGTCGGTTAGTTTTAATCATTGTTTGGAATATAGATTCTTTCCCAAGGAATTGGAAATGGCAAAAGTGATACCTATATACAAAAAGGGATGTTGTGACAACATGGATAATTACCGCCCCATATCACTTTTGCCAGTTTTTAGCAAGATCCTTGAAAAAAATATTCTCACGAAATTGACTCAAAATAATATTCTCAGCATTAAATAATTTGGTTTCCAAAAAAATCTTTTAACACAAGATGCCATTGCTAATATTATATAGAAACACTAGTAAGCCTTGACAATGGCAAAAAACAGTTGGAATTTTCTGTGATCTTTCTAAGGTTTTTGATTACGTAGAACATTCAATTTTACTAGAGAAACTAGAACACTACGGGATTAGGAATAGGGAACTAGGGGGTCATACAGTCCTACTTACAAGATCGTACCCAGATTATGCAAGTCGGAGTAGCAAAAGCACCCCACAAAGCATTTCCAAAGATATCCCTCAAGGATCTATACCCGGCCCCTTTCTTTTTCTCGTCTATATAAACGACATCCCTGATTGCATCAGGTCCGTGGATGATGGGATTATCCTATTAGCAGATGACACATCCCTTCTTTTTAGCGATAAAAATAGAGATTAGCTTGCACGTAGGATTAACGAAACGATAAATAGACTTGTTATCTGGTTCCAAGTTAATAAACTCTCGTTGAATGTTTCCAAATCTACTCAGACTCTAATAATATTGCCCTATTCTTTAGAACAGATGAACTAGAAAACGTCCCTTTTACTAAATTCGTAGGTTTGCAGATCGACCAAAAATTACAATGGTCCGATCACCTAGGAGAACTTAGTAAAAAACTGTGCAGGGCTATTGACGCAATAAATAAGATTAGAAATGTATGCGTATTTGAGGCTCCTAAATCTGTTTACTTATTCCATTCTCTGATGACATATGGCCTAATGTTTTGGGGAATGGTAGCGAATTCGATAATAATTATTATCCTTCAGAAAAGCGCTGTACGCAGTCTATACAGACCTTCTCCAAGATTTTCGTGTAAGCTGTTCTTCATCGAGTCGAGTATCATGATGATGTAATCTTGCTACATAAACCAAAATATTATGTTCACTCGTAAACAAATATCGGAGGTCCCAGGGAATAGTGATATCCATCAACCAGGAATAAAATACTTACATCTTAATCGGCACCGGCTTAGCTATGTGCGCAACAGTTTACTTCACCAAAGCCTCTATTATTATAATAAGGTCCCAACGCATATTAGAAGTCTTGGAGAAACCAATTAAAAAAGAAACATACATAGGTAGTTAGAAGAAATATACTTAGTCAAAAATTCTATATATGATTTAATACATATTCGAAGATATAGGTAACCAGTCGGGAGACTGGAGTATTCTAGTTGCAACTGATAGTAAGGGCGCGAGTGTTGGCCCGCTGGGTAACATATTTGCCTATCTTGCGCATAAGGCGTTGGCCTTTTACGGGCATGTGGTGGAGCTTGACGGTGGACAATTTTTGTCCTCTGCGTCGTCTACTGCGTCGACTACTGTCCATCAAGTCTACTGCGCTCACCTCACGGGAGAAAAAACGATCACATTTCCTGACATGGTGACAGGTTCGCCCGTTGTAGTCGGCAGCTCTAGTTTACTCGTATAAAGAAATATTCGAAATTCTAACATACTCTGAAACACCACCAACAAATGAGAGAGGATATATCTATTAATTCTCGCAGAAACTATACAAAATTCTACAGCCAATTTCTATGTATCCTAGAGATAACACTAAAGTTTCACTGTCTAAGCTACGGTTGGTCATACTATACGAGCAGATTGAATTATACCACGTAATTCAATTTAGGTTTGCGTTTGTTATTCGCATTGCAAATGTGCAATTTGGCCTGCGGGGGAAAAGCAAATTGAACTAGTAAATCACGAACAGACATGCTTTACTTGTTGCAATCTTTGGATATCGAATAGAGAGCGAGAAACTATTTTATCGATATACACACACGACAAAGTATATACATTATATACGATTTCTCACCAATAAGTATTATTACATAGTTTAATCTAGATCGGTATCAATATAAAATCGAGAACTTTTTACCCAGTTATTTTATTTTATTTTTATTTCTGGAAACATACAGCGCATACAATATACATACGTGTGCTGCAATGGATCAAGGGACACAGAAACTCAAGAGGAAACGATGCTGCGGATGAACTAGCCCGTAAGGGCTCAGACACACCGGCATACGGACCCGAACCTATCGTGCCCCTACCATACTCGCACATAAACAACCAACTTGACAACCACTACAAACAACTACATCAAACACACTGGAAAGAGATAGACACCTGCAGACAAACCAAAGAAATAGTAATGGAATACAACCACAAACTTACCAAAACACTTCTAAGGACAAAAAGGCCCCAACTACGCAAACTAGTGGGACTGATAACAGGACACAACACACTAAACAAACACCTCTTCAAAATGGGCGGAACGAATAGCCCTATGTGCAGAGCATGCATGGAGGCGGAAGAAACCACAAAACACATTCTGCTAGATTGTAAACAGGTAGAAGTATACAGGACAAAACACCTTGGGACCCCAGGCACCCTGCGCGAGGCGGCAGGAAACCTGAAAGCCCTGCTGGCTTTCGTCGAGTAGCTGGGGTGGGTGGAATAGCGCTACCCCCGTCACACGCAAAATAGGCACACTGGATGTCGACTTGCGGAGGAACGCCCAGTATAACTAACTAACTAACTAACTAACTACATACGTGTGCATAAACATATTGTAGAAAAAAAGGAAAACATTACGCCGATAATCGTTTCCTACGAAAGTAACATGTTAAACAGATTTACGCATATTACACATTAGAATTGCAGCATAATTACACTTAAAAAAGAACTATCTACAGACACAACATATCGCCAGAAATCAGACAATTCCTGTATTTTCGAATCCTATTATATACAAAACCGGTCCACTGTGAGGCTTCAGATTGAATCCATGTTAGCGTTGTGGTTGAATCAGTCTAATAAACTTTTGGACATTAACTTTTTCTAATGCAGTTAACACAGTGTTCACATATTTAGCAAATGAACAAAGTCTTAAAATTAGATCGTTTGATTATTCGATTGCTTCCAGCATTCGCTGTAATCTTGACCTACTACGCAATTATAAAATGACTTACTACACAATAATTATATCTTTGCACTAATATACAATTATAATAGCTTTAAAAACAGCAATAATAAAAGTCTACCATAAAGTATTTCGATTTAAATTAACCTAGGCAGGACTGACTACGACCGCAGACTGGTATTATATTACTACGGTTATTGTGAAAAGTTCATTCTTTACGCGAGGGAAAGATTTGGCAGTAAATCTTTTATGTTCCAAAGCTATATAAGGAGCTCAAAAGTAACGCGGCAACTTCGGCACGGTTCAATTGATGTGCCAATAAAGAGCCAATGTGGCTATCAGAAGCATTCTCAAAGTGGAGGAATTTATGTGAAATGTATGATTTTTGTTTTAAAGAAAATTATTCAAAACCCAAACATAAAATTTTATATATTTTTTTTGTGTTTATGTAATAGCTTCAAAAGCGCTATAGCGGCCCTGTAAGTATATAATATGAGCCTCATATTTTAGCTACTAAGCTGAGGTAAAATAAAATTTTATGTATTTAATTTAAATGCCTTTTTATCAACAACTAAAAGGATTCATTTAACTCATTTAATGCTGTAGTTAATTTAACCATTTGAACAACTTGCGCTGTCAACAACAACGGGGGAACCTGTCACCTCAGGAAGTTTTAACGATATTTGATCGTTCTGTCTCCCGTGAGGTGAGCGTAGAAGACTTGGTACGTAACAGTCCAGTGTCTAGTTAAGCCACTCGCCAGTAAGAAGCCAACGCCTTACCGCGAGAAACCGGGTTTGCAAACAGCGGTCCGATACCGCGCCCTTACTTCCAGTTACGGCCAGAATTATCCGGCCTCCCGACTGGTTACGGGATCGAGTCGCTTGCGTGGTCCTCTCCCTTGTGTTAATTTGGTGTCTATCGAATCTATCGCGGACCACGGTGTCCTTTGCCCGGCTGTTTTCACCCGGTATCGGGTAGCCGAATGGTCATTTCAAGAGCGTCTGCCACAAGGTTAACAACCACCCCTGCTCTATAGGAAACAAAGCCGTTTCCAGATGCCCCGGTTATCAGTCGGACAGCAGAGTCGATTGGCTGACACCACACGGTGAGCTAAGCGTCCAGGAGCGCCCGGGGTACGATTCTTAGAGGAACTAACCCGCAGGCACAGAGTACTACGCTTTAAGAGGCTACAAAACTTCCTGCCCTTAAGCACTCGCCAAACTCTGGCACAATCCTTGCTACTCCCGTTACTTGACTACGCGGATATATGCTACCTCGATGCCCACGAAGCTCTCCTAGACAAATTAGAGCGGCTCCAGAATGTCTGTGTTCGATATGTGTACGGGCTCAAAAAATACGACCATATTTCAGAGTTCCGTACTAAACTAAATTGGCTCAAGATACGCGAACGTAGAGACCTGCATATCCTCTGCCTATTGCAGAAAATACTCTATAATCCACTTACTCCGTCGTACCTAAAATCCGAATTCCGGGCGTTATCTTCTCACGGGCTGCCATTACGGTCCCAGTCAACGAATACTCTATGTATACCTCAGCATCACACAGCTTTCTTCACCTATTCTTTTTCTGTATATGCCGCAAGATTATGGAATAACCTGCCTTCCAATATACGGGATACCGTTAGTTCGAGTGCGTTTCGCTCCCGGCTGAAGCTATATCTGCTGTCAAAATAATATAAGCTTTATGTATTATATGTATGTGTATGTATGTGTATGTATGCGTATATATATGTATTCTTTGAAGTCAATGAAAAATTTTAAAATGTTTACGTGTTTAAAAATGTATACAAATGTTTAAAAATGTATAAAAAATGTTTATAAAATTTAAAACGTAATTAATACCGGCTGGTTGGCTGGAAGATATTGCCGTTTATGGCAATAAGCCCGCCATTTGTACCTGTTGTGGTCAATAAAGAGTTTTATTATTATTATTATTACTACCCTGGCTCACACTTCTGCTTGGAGGCTACCGGATTGGCGTTGACCTGGGAGTTGGGCCGACCCCAAACACATAGCTCCTACTGGTCCAACTGCACTGGGACCATTCGCTCCCATTTAAGCATATAGAGTTGTCATTTTCAACTGGCGAACCCGTCACAGTAAGTTTTAAAGATCGTTCGTCCTATCTCCCGTGAAGTGAGCAAGAAGACTTGGACAAAACAGTCCACCGTCAAGCTCCGCCACATGCCCGTAAAAGGCCAACGCCTTATCCGCGAGATAACCAGGTATGTTTCCCAGTGGGATTACACTCACGCCCTTACTTCCAATTGCTACCAGATTACTCCGGTGTCCCGGAGTTACGAGTTCTAGGTAGCTTGCCCGGTCCTCTCCCCTACGAAGCGGTGAAACGGTGTAAACGGAATCTATCGCAGATCACGGCATCCTTTGCCCGGTTGTTCAGCCGATAGTCATTTCAAGAGCAGTCGCCGTGAGGTCCGCAACAACCCCCGCTCTATAGGAAACAGTACTGCTTCCAGACTCCCCCGATTGTTAGTCAGAGTACACAATCGATTGGCTTACGCCGCACGGTGCGCAGACCGTCCAGGAGCGCCAGAAGGTTGACTCCTAAAGGAAACTAGCCCTAAGGCCAGAGTCCTGCCCGGGCTCGCACTGCATGCATGGTGGCCGCCGGATGGGTGTTTACCCTTGAGTGTGACCAACCCTTAACAGAATGGGTCTTCGTGGCCAACTCAGCAATGGCCCATTAGCTCCCATTTGAGCAGCTGATAAATAAAATACGTTAATAAAAAGGTTAGCAACATAATCCTATGTTACTATGGTCAGATACTTTATTTTACACCGATCGACATATAAAGGGTACACGAAAGCCCTTTTCCGTCCGTGAATATTTCTGAGCATCTTTAGCTGCTCTAGATGCAATTAATCTGTTATGGTTCGTTAGAGTATGGGCGCGTAATCTATCTGACGACAACTTTCTAAGAGTATAGCTTTGTATAGATCTAGGTTGTAGTAATCTGCACGGGTTCCAGTTTTTTTTCTGAATGATTGTAATATTTCAAAATAACTTTTCTGCCATGAAGAGACAAAAAATTAAAATATACGTGGCAGCCACCACATGTAATATTGAGGGGTGTCTATTATTCCGGGTGAAACCGCCACTCCGAACAAAAAACACTCCCTTACTGGCATTCGTGTAAAAAGAAGCGAGCTGCAATAACTGATTTCCGATGAAAATTGAGTCCACCGCAATAAGAGCACGTTGTTACATATTTTGACTTTAATCCACGTGATGCGACCGCGTTGTCCGAATTTCTACAGCACACCTTTTTTTTTAAATACTCGGCGATGTCCTGAGACTTTTCGCAGGCCATCATTGCTGGAATTCGTTGCTCCCATTTAAACCCCGTAATTAGGTTTATGTTTCGTATCACGAAAATGTCTACCTTAATGGGACTAATGGCGGTTTCGTGTACGCAAAAGAAACACTGTTTTGGAAAAAACGGACGCCTGTGTCCTTTAATTAGATTAAAGCAATTGCATGTCCTTTTCGGCAACAGTACGCTATTTACAAGAAACAGCTAACATTGGGAAAATATACTAAATCTACAATTAAATTGAAAAAAATAAGGGATCTTTTAAATATTATGCTAATTGAGTAGTCATACTATAACACATAGGGTTTGTTTCCATAGATTGGTAAAAAAATATTATACTCACTGGACCTTGACGGCTGCCACACGCAAACCTTTATTTATCTTAAAAAAGTTAATAATGCAATAACTAAAAAACATAAATAAATTATTTGACGAAGAGCTGCTTTGAAGATAGTAAACCAACATTAAAAGGAATTATGATTTAATTTCATTGAAATATAGTCTTATGGAAAAAAAAAATGGCTGGTACAAGGTCGGTACCTTATACTTTCCCAAATTTCATCTTAATGAAGCGACATGCAATGCCTCTTTGTTCTAAATGTTAGCTATACTGGGTGTTTGGCAGAAAAACCGACATTTTTTTCAGGGATTGGGGAGGGGATTTGCTCCCATTCACCTACGGACCATATGCCCTAATTGTGACCGTTTCTTCGTTATTTATATTTTCGGATATTTCCTATTTATATTTTCGGATACTTCGGATATTTTAGTTATTCGACATAATTATTCGACATAGAAAGCTCCCACACAGTTACCACAAAATAGCCACTTCTTACATGAAAGATGCCCACGCCTTGGGGAAAATGTAAGTTACGTTTAAACTTGTGGAATAATTCAATATCACAACGGGAAATTGGAAAGTTGATTCAACGCGAAGGAATTGGATAAACGAGGCGATGAAAAAGACTTGAACTTACTAAATTCTAACTCACATTTATTCCTTTTAAGGTGCCATAAAGCGTCGTTCATTTGCATTGTGCAGAAAATATACAAAAATCAAAGTATTTTTGATTTAAATTTAACGCAATTAGCATGAACTGCTAAGTAGTACAATTGCTGCCATCGAGGGACGAAAACTGAGCGATAACAGATACTGCTGATGTAGCCAATAGTACGCGTTACATAGGAATATGATAATATCTGGAGTATTTAATTCGACTATGAACGCACTGACGACTGAGTCTCGGCGACTCAGTCTCGGCGAGTTGCTGCGTAGCAGAGTTGCACACAGCGATTGGCCAGTCGCCGCAACCAATTTTAACGCACGGGTTTATACCGGAGCATACGCACGGCAGCGATTTCGAAGGCGACCACACGTCAGAAAAATGGCTCTAACATTCGATACAGAAGCATTTATTATATTACAAATAGGATTTAGGAGGTATTTGGGATTTAAAGAGTGAGGAATATTGTAATCGGAATTTGAAGCAAAACCAGTGGGAAGAAATAGTATAGTTATTTACAGATGAAGAATTAACAGATAGAGAGAAAATACTTTAGTCAAGTTACTTAAGTATTCTATTTTTTTAATCAACTCGTCTGCCAAAATAATTGACCGTTATAAAATAATCAGTAAACATGTCTCTAGCCTTAACCTTCTTAGCAATAGCTAAATATCGCAAAACGTGAGGGCAAATACAGAAAGAAGAAGGAAAAACAGTATAATACAATATGTAATTTCAACAAAAGTATATATATGTTATAAGAGTTGTACTAAATTGTATATAAAAGGTACACCAAACTTTATATTTTGCTACTTTCATTCAATTCAGTTCAGTTTATTTAAGAATAAGAATAAGAATAAATTAAGAATAAGAATAAATTTATTTTCGTAAGTAATTTTTCAAAAACATTATTCACAAAGTCTGCCTAACTAGGCCGAAGCCCGTACCAAGGTAGACTCGACTAGGTCACTTGTACATTTTATATTGTGCGCACACTTATTAAAGTACTATTACTGAGAAAAACAAAAATTAAAAAATAAATGAAATATACATAGTAAATCTAATAACTCTAATAAATACTTAGCATAAATTTCAAGAGTTATTCTAATGATAACTAATACCTAAATTATAATCATGTTTAAAAATAAAAAAGTAATAATGAAATCAAAATATATCCAGTAAAAAAATTGTTAAAATAATTATAATAATAAATACAATAAAATTATAATTGCAGTGATAATCAGTATGTAAGTAGAGAAAAATAACAGGCTAATAATTTGAAAAATAAAAAAAAAATAATGAAAAAAAAATAATGAAAATAAAATAAAAAGCCAGTAATTAAAATAGTCAAGTAGCTAGTCAATAAATAAAACAGAATAAAAAGATAATAATTATCCTAGTAGCAACAAATAAAAAGATAAGATTTATTTGTCAGTGTAAATATTAGGTGTATGAGACGAGAATGACGGAGATGAGCACCTCAATCTCATGTCTTCCAAATTCCAAAAGTAGCGGAGAAATTTGTTTGTTTGTTTTTATTCCATTAGTGGTCGACTTCAAATTAAATTGCAACTCATTAAAAATCTTGGGCGCTATGTATGAAAAGTGTCTTTGCGCAAACGTTGTCATTGTTTTGGGACGCAAGTGCTTATGAGTAGTGGTGCTCCTCGTTTGTCTTGCATGTTTAGTGATTTGGTGTAGATGGGGATTTTGTATATAGTTTATGAGGACTACTTTCGCATATATTTGCCTAATATCCAGCAACTCCAACTCACTAAACAGGTCATTTGAAGAGTATCTCCAAGGTTTATTAGCCATAAACCTAAGTAATGCTTTATGAGCCTTAACAATTGGGTCTAAAGCAGTTCGCGTACATCCTCCCCAGCCCAGAATACCATATGATATTTTACTGTAAACTAGCGCATAATAAATAGTTTTGAGCGTTTGAAGAGGAACTACTTTTCTGAGGGTCTTAAAGAGAAAGATGGATTTTCGTATTTTGGCCGTCAGAATACCGATATGAATATCCCATCTTAGTGTACTGTCAAATGTTAGGCCAAGATATTTCGCTTGTGATTTATGCTCTATAATAGTACACGTACAGCAAGAGTGTTCTGGCCTTATTGGAGCAGTTGTATTGCACGTATGAATTTTGAGGCCTACATGTTTAAAATTTCTATTATTAGTTATGGAAAATATGATGTAACTAGTTTTTCCTTTGTTTAGCATAAGAAGGTTATTTTTTAGCCAAAAGTTAATATTGCTTATGCCCCATTCAGCGATTTGGTATACGGCTGGCCATGTTTTCTGACGAAAAACTAGAGCAGTATCATCAGCGAACAGTAGTGCCTTTCCTCCATGCAAAGACACATTTGTAAGGTCATTAATGTAGACTAGAAAAAGAATTGGCCCTAACACACCCTGGGGAACTCCATACGTAATGTACCTTTCAGAACTCACTGTACCGTTTATTTTGGTGACTTGTGACCTATTCGAGAGGTAGTCGATAAACCATTGCAAGGCCTTCCCACGGATACCACACCTGTCTAGTTTTTTCATCAATAAAATATGTGACACCGTATCAAAAGCCTTGCACAAGTCCAGAAAGACGACCAGACACTTTTCCCCTTCATCGAGACTGGTCACTATTTCTTCAGTTAAGAAGGCAATAGCATCTTGAGTAGATCTACCAGAACGAAAGCCATATTGTGTGGTTGATAGCACATTATGTTTATTTAAGAACATCAATAACCTACGTTTTATTGCTAGCTCAATTACTTTAGACAGTGTATTTATTAAACTGATAGGACGGTAACAGTTGACATCGCATAGATTTCCGCTTTTAAAAATTGGCGAAATTACGGCTGTTTTCAGGCACTGGGGAAATACTCCACTTGAGAGACTCAGATTAACAATAAACGTGATAGGAATTAATAAACTATCGCTACATCCTTTGAGTATTTTCGAGGAGATACCATCGCTGCCAGTTGAAGTTTTATCTTTTAGGTCAGTGATGATTTTTTTATCTCTAAAGTATCTGCTGGTTCTAGGAATATCGTTTGGGATACAGTTTTCATACTGACAAGGTTATGTGACAATTCTGCCTCCGTACAACTCAAAGATTCTAACGTTTTTTTAGCCAAGCTAGCTCCTATATCTGAGAAGAAATTATTAAAATGGTCAGCAGTATCTTGGTTTCATTATTTACATAGATTTTTTCCCCATTGATAATAACCTCTTTCAGGCCTGGTGATCTGGGCGGCTTCCGATTGGTCAGTTCATCAATTAAGCCCCATGTTTTCCTGGGGTTCCTTGCATTTGAGGAGAACTCCTTTGTGAAGTACATTTCTTTGACCCTAATTATTATATTTTTACAGAAATTTCGATATTTGATATACTTATGCCTTAAATATAAGATCCTGAGGGTTTCTGTGGACTTGTATGTGTAGCTTATCTCTATTTTTTATGCTATTTAAGAGTCCTGGTGTGACCCATGGCTTTATTCTTCTTTTACGGTGTGGTATATAATGTTCCTTACTATGCTTGCTTATTGTGGCTTTCAGAGTGGTTATAAAGTGCTCAGTTGCCTCATTTGAGTGTGTCATAGCAAGCAGTGGCTTCCAATCTATATTATTTATGTCTTCATACAAATTTTCATAATTAGTGACTTTTAACCTGGCATTAATATGACGTTTAGCAATATTTACGTTATTTTTGGACAGAAAGATAGTAGCGAAATGATCAGTTAGTTCACTGAAGCAAATCAATCCTAAAGTGTCTGATTTCATAGTCGTAAATATGTGGTCGATACACGATTGCTGCCGAGTAGGCGCGTTTATTATTGGTAATAGCCCGAATTCAGCAAGCATACATAAATAATCATTTACCACAGTATTTGGATCGAGTATATTGATATTTATATCTCCTGCCAGGATGTAATCCTGACCTTTGTTATTATCCAAAATATTCGAAAGAGATTCCAGGAAGGGTCTAACCGGGTTAGACGGAGACCGGTAAATTGCTAGAATAGTGATAGAATTATTTATGGTAACTTTTAAACAATTTGCAGTAGACATTTTTATCTCTTGAACGTTGACAGTGGCTGAGTTCTTTGTGAATAATACGACCCCATCACTTTTATTGTAGTTGGATGATGTGTAGAAGATATTATAATTTTCTAGTTGCTGGGTAGGAAAAGACCTCTTTATCCAGCACTCTGTCAAAATAATAATGTCGAAATCCCCATCGAGGGAAGCTAGTAGTGTAATCAATTTGTCATAATTTTTATTAATACTACTTATATTTAAGTTAAGGACTTTAAAACCAGGATCTAGCAGTATATTTTTGCATTCCCAGGTAGTTAGCTGCATTGTAGGTGGAGCATCACATTCTAATAAATCGTGAATTTCAGCCGCGCCTGTAATATCGGTGGGCATATAATCGACATTGTATTACTTCGCGGCTGCAGAGGGTTAAGGCATATTTTATTTTAACATAGCGATTTATTTTTCTCATATGATTTGGTAGAGTAAACTTGCGGCAATAGTGGGGATGTGTAAAGCTGTTTAAACATACGTATGAAATAGATAATTGAGTTATTATAAAACAGTCGTATATGGTATTATTTTTTTCGTAATATACATCAAAATCAACAAAATGTAATGTCATAAAAGAGTCATATAAAATAACAGAATGGTTGTAATAGTCACTAGAAAAATTTAGGAATAAAATCACGAAATAGTAAAATATACATAAATTAAAAGAGTCATAGAAAATATTTAAAAGTAATACCAGCATATAAGAATAGTTAAAAAATGTAATATGAAAAATCCTATTCAAATTTACAGGAGCAAATAAGTGGAGTACGATGGAATAGTGAAACGTAAGTATATAATCAGCAAAACATAATAAGTTTGAAATGGTCAAATAGTAGAATAAAATAGTAATGTAATGGATAAAATGTAATGATAAAAAAGTAATGGATAAAATAAAATTGTAATGATCATTAAAATAAATAAACAATTGTTTCATAATATTAAAATAATAGAAAATCGTAATTAAAAAAATTATAAAAATCGTACAGGTAAAAACAAATCATTATGGGGCTAAGACAAAATAGGTTAGACTGGAATTTTGTAGCTAAAAATAGGTATTTATCAGTGACAGTTGTCGAGTTTCTAGAATTGGTACGAGCACACAACCTTCACAAAATGTTTTCTAAAGAGCTTAAATATTTGATGGTGATGGGTCGGCTGTTGTCGTCTTTTTTGACTCGTGTGATGCCATTTTTTAGCCAGACGTACGTGTAGTTTCTGCTTTTCCCTATTTTCCTCGCTTGTAGGTAGAGATAGCGCAAAAGCGGAGTGAGTGCTTCTTGCAGATAAATGGGTTATTTTTATTATTTATTTATTCCGTAGCCGGCGATTGGGGAGGGGGTCGCCCTCGCAGCCAATACGCTGCTGTCGGTGCCGCTGGATCTCGTACTCCATTCACGATTCGCTTCCATTCTTGACCCTTGACCTTGACTCGAGCATCCCTAGCCGACAATCGTTGATTTTTAAGGTCGTCTTTGATGGTATTTAGCCAGGTTTTCTTCGGTGCCGATCGCTGAATTCTCCATTCTGTCGGACGGTCTCGCCAAAGAAGTTTACGTGGCAAGCGATTGTCGTTCATTCGGCAAACATGGCCGAACCATCGTAGTCGACGTTTTTGTACTTCTTCTTCGATCGTTGTTACTAGATCGCATCTTTCTCTAATGGTCTCGTTTCGAATTCGGTCGCGGAGTGAGACACCGAGAATCTGCCTCAAGCATCGCATTTGGAAGACTTCGAACTTTTTGAGGTCCGATTGTAGTAACGTCCACGTTTCCGATCCATAAAGAAGAATGGGAAGAACCAACGTTCGGTATAGTCGTACTTTGGTTTTGATGGTAATATTCATTCGCTTCCATATGCACCACTTGAGCGAGGCGAATGTTGCTGTTGCCTGACCGATCCGGCTATGGACATCGGCCGTCGAAGCCACTTTCTTTTCCGTAACCAACGATCCTAAATACTTGAATTGTGGGACCTGTTCGATTTGGGTTCCATCGAGGTAAACGCTGGCCTTCGAACCGTCCGTAGTGAGCACTTTGGTCTTATCCGCATTGATTTTCAATCCATATGATTGAGCAATTCCGGATATGTCGTATAAAATGTCCGTTGCTTCGGCATCAGTGTCGGCGAAAACGGCGCTATGGGTTGGTTCACTGACATGCCAATATCAGAAGTATTTAATTTTTGATCTTGATTACGTTTACCCTTGTTGTATTTTTTGTTGGCCTGCAAGTAATCATCCCGTAGTTGACTAGATTTAAATGAGACAACCAACGTTTCTCTCGACTGCTCCGCATTCTTTCGCGTAACGCGCGCGCCGGCCGTCGCGACACCTCCCGCGGCAGCGGACGCGGCCCTAATGTCTCCGCCACTGCTGTCTGCGGCTCGGCGCGTCTGTAGGGATGTAGAGATTATATCGTCTTCTTGTAATTTTAATCCAATTTTAGACGCAATTTGGGTGACGACCATGCGATGATTTTGTTGATTTAAGGCGGGTATCCCATTTATTTCCAGTTTATTTTCATTCATTATTTGGTCTCTGAAGTCCATCTTGTGTTCTAAGTATTCCACTTTGCGAAGCAGCTCAACATTTTGTTTTTCCAGGGTATTAATTCTAGGTGGTAACGATTCCATATTTTTAAGTTTTGCCTTCATATCCTCGTAATTATCGTTAAGATGTTTTATGCTTTTCATTATTTCTTCGTTGTCGTTGTTAACCTTATTAACTGTAATTACGAGGGCGTCCAGCTTTTTCATAACGTCCTTATGATATTTTTGGAATTCTGCACAAATCTCCTTTCTGATGTCAAACATCGAGGGACTAGAAAAACCATCTTCTCCAGCAGACTTTTTTACTTTACAACATTTCCATGATTGTTTGTTTTTTTAAAACTTATCTTCGGTCATCCCAGCGCATGTGTAGTGGTAATCCTTCACGCAAACCATGCATGCTATAGTGTCCTTTTTTAGTAGGGCACTGTCACAGGCTATGCATTTGCTGGACATCTTTATTATAGCTAATATAGATAGCGAGTATTTCGTAAATAGATATTACACAGGATCTCGTAGAACGGTCGAAATATCGCACAATGTCTATCCCTAGTATTTCGGCAAATTAAAAGGTGACCGTCTAGACGGTATTTGTTTAAATGAATGTCTAATAGATCGAAGATTTGACAATTAATTTCACAGATGTGCAGGAAGTACATATATAATTAATTACATGACTTAATTACTAAAATAAATTATTACAATGGTAAATTATGCTACTGGCAATATACAATTTAAGAAAATGGAAGGGACAATTTTATAAAAATGCTATGTATTGTATTTTAAATGATAAATTTTAAAATGTTTATTATGTACGTATCAATTTGTTTCATGTATTTACTTATATTTTTTAAGACATTTTTGTTATCCTGTTATAATTATTTATTCAATATTGTACCTATAAAATATATTTTAGGAAAAAAAAGTTTGTTTTAGTTTATAACTAATCCTTTTTGACATTTTGGTTTTTTTATCGAATTCTAATTTATTTAAAATTATTTTGATTTTATTTTGAAAATTTTACAAACTGTTTGATACATTTTTATCAAAAATAATTATTGTTTCATATTTTTTTTTCGTTTTGATTTTAATGGCTGACTCAAATTCTTTGATAAATTAATGATTATACTGCTTTTTTTGACGCTTAATTATAAATAATAACCTATAGATTAAGTTGAGGGCAGATTTAATAATCGGACTTTAGTCTATAATGAACACAATAAAGGCCAATTCAAAAAACGATGTCACATGCAGGCTCATGAATGAAGGTCGGCATATCAGTCACCAAATTTTTACCCCATCATGTAGATTTATTTAATTTATTATTATTTTATTTTTATATCGCTGTTGATGGGTTTTTATTATTTTTATTCATTTTTATTTCGACTACATTCAAAATTATATTATAACTAGAAACAAGCACATTTTATGTATAATTGACTATTTCAATTTGATTTTTTGACTATTTATTATAATTCCTTTTCTGTCTTCTCTGTCTACGGCTACGCTGATGACGTGGCCATAGTAGTAAGAGGAAACTTCCTATCAATACTTAAGGAGCTCATGGACAAAGCACTTAAGACCACCCAAGACTGGTGCCAGGCCAGAGGTCTGTCCGCTAATCCAAGCAAGACTAAGGCCATGATTTTCACCAGAAAATACAAACCCGAACCCGTTGAGTGTCTCAAGCTCTGGGATAAGGAGATAGAATACGCTACAGTAGTCAAATACCTTGGAGTCTATCTAGACCTAAAGCTCAATTGGAAGCACCACCTCGAGCGCAAGAGAACAACCTTCTATGCCTCTTTGTGGACGTGCAAAAGAGTCATGGGAAAAACCTGGGGGTTCAAACCCAGGGTCGCCTTATGGCTCTACAGGGCAGTACTGCTGCCTAGACTAACCTATGCTGCAATAGTCTGGTGGTCCAGGGTGAAAAAGCTTGAGACACTAAAAATGCTTAAAAGCCTTCAAGGTAACTACCTGAGGGCTGCAACTGGCATCATGAAGACCACCCCAACAGCGGGATTAGAGGTGGCACTCTGCTGCCCGCCTCTGGACAAGCTCATCATCCACTCCGCCAGACTTACAGCATACAGACTGAAGTGTTTGGGCGAGTGGAAGCGAGGAGGGCAGAATCATCCTGAGCTAAACCTCCTCCACAAAAGCCCATTCACTCTGACCCAGGATCGACTACGGAAAAAAAATTCGGTAGAGAAATCCTATAAAATCCTAATCCCCACCAGGGAAGAATGGAAAAATCCGCAGTGGCTTCAAAGCCACAACGCAGACGCCTGGTTCACCGACGGCTCAGGAACAAATGGACGTTTTGGGGCAGGCGTGTACGGACCCAAAACCAACCACAGAATCAGCATCCCCCTTGGACAATACGCTACGGTTTTCCAAGCCGAGGTACTTGCCATATTGGAATGCATAAAACTACAAAGTCGACTTGAGGTAAAAAACAGACAAATCCTCATCTGCTCTGACAGCAGAGCAGCACTGGACGCTCTGGCTAAAGCCACCACAGAATTTTCTGTGGTCTGGGACTGCATGCAGGAGCTCAACAAATTGGGAAAATCCAACAAAATCACCCTAATATGGATACCGGGTCACCAAGGCATACCCGGAAACTAAGAGGCCGACAGACTGGCAAAACTGGGCACACTGGATTGCCCAGTGGAGCCAGCTGTAGGGGTCCCCTTCGCTACAGGTAAGAAAATCATCAGGGACTGCTTGGAGCAGGAACATCGGGCTTCCTGGAAACAGAGTCAGGGATGTCGCCAGGCAAAAGCCATGATGGAGCAACCACTACAGAAGAAAACCAAGGCCCTACTTGTCATGAGCAAGAAGAACCTTAGAACCACTATCGGTCTCCTCACCGGACACACGACCCTTAGAGCTCATGTATTCAACCTTGGTTTGACTGAGAGCAAGGATTGCCGAATATGCGGCGAGAAACCTGAAGACAGCATACACATTGTTGGTCGCTGTCCAGGGCTCGCCGCCAAAAGACACAGTTTACTGGGACGAGCCTTTCTCGAACCCAGCGATCTGCCCAACTTGAAGGTCAGTGACCTGCTTGGACTGGTAAGAAGTACCGGGCTACTAGCTGACCACTGACCTAATCACACAGTGGGTAGTTACAAAAGACCTTACAGATCTAGGTGACATCAAGGGCTGGAAACAAGCCCCCCACTCCATCTACTACTACTACTACAATAATTCCTTTTTCCATCCATAATTATTTCAATTTGATTATTTCACTATTCATTGCAATTCCTATTTATTATTTACCTTTTTCGTGTTATTGAAATTAATTTTAATGTGTTTTATGATAGGTATTTTGCAAATATTATTTGCAGACGGACAGACTTGACAGATGACAGACGGCAGACGGACAGACAGACGCATTGACATATCAATGATCTAGTTTTTAGATTAACGATTAATTTCTACATACATTTTTTATTGCCGTAAGTTAATTCCTAATATTATTAAATGCTATTTTTTATTTTTTTTCTTTTTTAACATATGTAGTTTGAAGTATGCAGAAGCCACTATTTTCTTGGTACGCTTGCCTTAGTACGGGCCTAAGCCTAGTTAGGCAGCGTTGATCTAAAGAAGGACTGGGCTGCGGTACTCTATTTTTTGCTACTATTTACAACGGGGCCTCTAATGATAATATGTAATGTACTGTAGTTTAAAAAAATGCCCATTTCTTTAAATAAATAAAATAAAAATTAATTTAATAAATAATTTAATAAATAATATAAATAAATTCTACCTTAGAACAGGCGTGGACTAAGCTAGGCGACTTTCTAAAATACACGACAATAATACGCATCAAATATTTGTTAACATCTCACTACAAGTATGACATTAAGTGTTTCTTAGATTGAATACAGAAATAAACCAATAAATAACAGTTACATATCAGTTTTAAAGTTACGCCAACCCCAAGTTCAATATCAACATATTAGCCTAATTGAATAGACGTAAACTAGCTCTGGGGTGAATACAAAATGGCTGAACATAAGTAACAACCCCGCATGCTAATTATGTTCCGAAGTATACGCTATACGCGAAACCAAACAAAGTTGCAGGAGATTCAGTTTAGCAAAATTCATATTTTAGGCAAGTACATTATCGGTACAGATGTTTTGAGAACGTTCATTGGAATCAGCTTGCATTCTGCTTGTGTGAAATAAGAGTAATTTAATTTTTTTGGAAACGTATTCACGTCGATATTTTTTCGACTTTCTAAAGTTCCATATGGATGACAAAAACATAAACATAACATATAAAATAAAATTTTAATAAACTATTATTATTTTAGCAGTTAAAATTAAAATATTTTATTAAATATAGAATATAAATAAAAATATTACAGGATATAATAAAAGACAGTATTATTATTCTTACGTAAATATATTAGGAGAAAAATCTCTCTATTTACAATATGTTTTTGCTGCCATTCTGTAAGGCAAAATATTCTAATTGCATTTTATAAACCTAGCTGTTATGCAAAGCAATTTAAAAACAAATGTAAAACAGTGTACTCCAAAGCTTATAAAATATTATTATAAAAATTCAAACATCTCATTTGCAAGCTGGTTGGAGAAGCATATAGGATCCCGGAAGAAACTGCCACGGAATACTTTTCGACCACTTATGAGGATCCAATGCGGCTCCATACGTACAGCCCTCCTCCGGACATTAAACCTCCGCACCTGTCTACAGTAGCTTTCGCCTGTCAACCCCCATCTCTAGATAAGATTTTAAATCAAATAAAAAGTATTCCCTACTTAGTGTATAAAAAGTGCCCCTGCCTTCTGAAATATTTAGGATCCATCTTCCGACTATGGAATAGCGGTGTAGTCCCACAGAATTTCGGCCGAGCGACAGTCATCTTAATTCCGAAGGTCCCAGTTTGCACCGGACCAAAGGACGCTCGACCCATTGCTCTGACAGATACTGTGGCCAAAATCTTTTTTGGCATAGTCCACATGAGGATGAGCGAATTCATGCACCGGAACGTGTACCTGGGAGTGTCAGTACAAAAAGGCTTCATGCGTGGCGTCTCAGGCTGCCTCGAGCACAATTCTCTCTTGGCAGCTGCCATTAAGGATGCGAGAGAGCACGAACGCCAAATCAATGTATGCTGGCTCGACCTAGAGAATGCCTTTGGGTCAGATCGGCACAGTCTCCTCCACTTTGCGCTCCGCTGGTACAACTTCCCACCTGTGGTGCGTGACATTGTAGCCTCCTACTACAACTGTCTGACGTTCCATGTCAAAACGCAAGAATGGACTACCCGCTCTATATCATATTCAGTTGAACTGTTTCAGGGCTGTTGCCTTTCTCCGACGATATTCAATATCGTTTTCAATATACTGCTGGAAAGTCTGTCCCAGTTCGACAAGAAGTGGGGTTACCGTTTTAAAACAGACGGCCAATACACATCGTCGTGCCTCGCTTTTGCCAAAGACCTAACTTTTATCACCAGGAGCCCCAAACAGCTTTCCCTGCTATTACAGAAAGTGGAGCTGTTCTGCGACTGGTCAGGCTGTATAAAAGTGAAGCCCTCCAAATGTTTTTGCCTTGGACTCGCCCGCATAGGCACAAAATTTACGCCCGATGACCCAAAATTGGTCTATAAGGGCTCTATTATCTCCCTTATAGACCCAAATAACCACTTCAAATTTCTTGGCAGGAAAATCACCTGCCAGGGAAAAGACCTCTCTGGCGATCATGTTATGGAACATTTCAGTAGTTGCCTGGAAAAGATAGATGCACTGCTAATTTCTGGCCCTCGTATGGCTTGGATCTATGATAACTATCTAACTTCACATTTGTCATGGCCCTTTCTTATTTACGATTTCACCAAAACCCAACTGTCTCGTCTGGATGCACTGGTGATAGCTAGTTTAAAATCCTGGTTGTCCTTAGCCAAACCAGCTGACCCCTCGACTCTCTTCAGGTCCAAACACAATTTTGGGCTAGCTCTCTGCTCTACGCCAACTCAAGAATAACCAAAAATTCGATTCTAAGCAATTCCAAGGATCCGGCAGTATCGAAGCACGTAGTAAGTGGCCGTAGTAAGTCAAATGATCTACAAGTCCGCGTTGACTTCCACAAAAAGTTCCTTACTGGAATCAGCCAGAATGGCACTGGTCTGGGGTATGGCAGTACAACCATGAGCGATGTGGCCTTGAAGAAGTCTCTCTTTCGGGGAGATTACGACAGCAATAGTATGGCTCACGCTATTGGCCTTTAATGCCAGAATGATTGGACAACAATTGGAGACTTTTGCATTCCTCCTCCAATGCACTGGAAAGTAATGTTGTATGACTGTACGCCAGAGATGCTGAAATTTTATTTAAATTCCTTTCAGCATACACTTCCAGACCCCAGTAACCTCGCTCGTTGGAGCTATGCCGAGGATAGTTCATGTTCCCTTTGTAGCAACACCCCTTGCACAGCTAGACATATTCTAGCTGGCTGCAAGGTGGCCTTGGATCAAGGACGGTACACTTACCGCCACGACAAAGTCCTTGCTGTTATTCGCGAGGTACTTAGCCTCTCAGTGGCTCGTGCCAAATTATCCTCCAAACCCCCAATACAGTTTGTGCGGGTTGGGTCTAAAGCAAAAAACATCTCACTGCAAAACCTTTCTCAATAATCGAGAAAGCTTCAGATTGGATTATGGAGGTCGATTCGGTCTCTAAGCAGTATAAATTCCCTGAAAGTCTCGGATGCACAGCCCTGCGTCCAGATATAACTCTTTACTCTCTATCTCGGAAGATGGTCCTTATCGTAGAGTTAACTGTTCCATAGGAATCAAATATCCCAAAAGACCACGAGTACAAATTAAATAAATACCATGACCTCGCAAATGCCGTCACCCGGAACGGCTTCACTGTTCACCTTCACGCGGTGGAAGTAGGCGCTCGTGGCCTGCCAGCTAAATCTTTGTTTCACCTTTTTAAAGATCTTGGTCTCTCCAGGAAAATAATCAACTCCTTTCTAGAAAAATTATCTAAAACCGCGATTTCTGCATCTCAAATTCTATGGCTTCGAAGGGGGAGTAAATGGGTGGTAAGGTGAAAGCTCACATGTGGCAAGACAGCTGTCCTAAACCTACCACCGCCGGTCGTCAGTCGGGAATCCACCCTTCACCTCCCAGAAGTGTAATAATTATATATGATGGGCCCGATTTTTGGTCGGTGAATTCCATGGCAGCTCCGTTTGTATTTTATTTATAAAATTGTTGTCCTGTTTCGTTACAGGACAACAACAAATACATACATTGTTTTTTTATTCAATCTAGCTCAACATTTCATCATTTAGATATGTAAACAGATTGTTAGTAAAAAGCATTAAAAATGGTTTTAATTAGAATTAGAATAACTGCGTGCCTACAAAATTGTGTGTATGTCCTCGAGGAGTCCCGTCTTCGGTAGATACACTGGGTGGAGTAGGTAACCATGTCATGGTACAACTTAGAACAGGCTATAATAATTTAACCCATTTTGGCCCGGTACCAGATTCCGTTTGAATTTTTAGTTGAATTTTGGAACCTAGGTTAATTTAGGGCTAATCAAGAAAATTCCGTTGAAATTTTCCGGCTATCTCATACGGTTTTCCCGATAAGACAGGGGTATTTTATGACCCCTTGGGCCAATACATATAAATAAATGAAATACATAGTTTTATTGAACAAGAAGAGAAATGTTTATTAGAAAGCAATATTAGTGCATTATTTTTACAAAATGTTTATTTGAGAACATTATTTATGCATGAAATATTTATCAAAACATTTTGTTTTTTTGAGTTTGAGTTTTGTTTTTTTTACAAAATTTGCATCGACGTGGTGGAATGCCCTTCTCTCTTTGACTCGGAAAATGGCGTGATGCATTCTGATTGGGTAATTGTGGTGGCACTATTGAAGCAGGAACATCATCGATAGCAGGCTTGTCCGCCGACAAAAGAGCTTGAGTTACTTCGGATCGAAATTTCAGTTAGGACATCGGTTTATTCACCTCGCTTTGTGCCACCAAGCAATGCAACTTCCAGGCATTTACCACCATGTTCGAGAGCGTATTTGTTAAAAGTGGCCACCACCATTTTTTGCTGCGGATTCCAATACGATAATTCCCCAAGGCGTTGTCGTGGAGTTCGACGCCTCCCATGCCTTGATTGTATTCCTTGATCATTCGGGGAACATTGATTGATGTTTACATATTTCTTTTGAGTGCGATCATAACGCTGTGCTGTGGCGAGCGGCTCCACAAACGATTGATTAGATAACATCGCATTATCTCTCCACCGGACCACAAAGAGCTTCTTTTCCGCCTAATATAATGTTTTACACTCTCCTTATTTGAGTTTATCGGGCAACTTGGTTCCATCGATGCGGGTTACTCGAACTGTTCCTATTGAAAAAAATCGACTATCGCTTAGAAGGCACATGAGGTGAAACGAAGTGGAAAAGTTGTCGAAAGAAATCCGATGAGCGGAGGGCGATGAAACGTTCTCCAACAACTTGAGTACAACATCAGGCATCGAGGCATTGCACCGCGCACAATTGGGATGCCCAGGCCCGGTTCAAGCGACCAATAGAGAATCAAGAAAAAGGCTGAACAATTTTGCTGGCGATTTTCCAGCTAATTGCCTTGCGATGCCCTCGATTTGGTATGCGTCAATGTCCTTGGAATATTGAAAGACACGCTTCCGCCAAGTTGTACGACCGTATTCGGCCAGAGATTTGATTTTTTTCGACGACTGCATTGGTTCATCCTCCTCATACTCTTCCGATTCGTAGCCAGCCGTGTCCGCCGCCGCCGTCTCATATTCTATTTCGACCATACCAGCAACATCCATAGCAAGCGCAGCATCGCCTTTAATAATCTCGTCATTTATTGTTTCCTGGTCGCTTGCCTCATCTACGTCCGGTGGCACGTACACCACATTCACATCGGCTGAGCGATGCACTGCAGTCGTCACCTCATCCTCTTCATCAGATGATTGTTGTAATATCGTCATAATTTCATCGATTGTGATCGCCTTATGTCGCCTCATGTTCTGTGCATAAGCAAAAACACATTATAATAATTTCATCATATCACATCGCAATCACTAATCGCTGTTATTTCACTCTATTTCTCTTTCAATTCATGTTATAACATACATTATACTTACAAATGCAGATGTCAATCCAAAACACTCTTGATTGCTATGTTCCGCACTACTGCAATAGCTAGGCCACTCAAGATCTAGAAACTTTTATTGTATAATTAAAACAGTAATGACTCTTCAGTATGTCTGTAGATATATATTTTCAAACAATTATTTCACCCCACCTAATTTTATTCACCCGTCGGCAACACGCGCTAATTTACGACCAGTGTCATCTTTTGTCGGATAGAAACAGGAGTAGAATAAGTAGATTAAATACAGAAACAAATAATTTAACAGCGATCAGAATCAATTGCGCGGTAAAATTGGCTTCTTTTCGTTAAATCTGTCAAAATGTCCGAAAAGTATTAACACATCGGCCCAAGGGGTCATAAACTACCCATGCGTTTTCTACGTCCGGTAACACAGATATGGCAGCCACGCGGCGGATTCTTTATACATATATCGACAGTACCATCCTTTGGCTACACGAAACTATTGTTATTGTAATTATTTTTAATATTTTTATTAAAAAAAAAATATATTCAAAAAAGGCCTTTTTGGAGACTTTCAAAAATAAGGGGGTGGGGGGAGGGGTCGGTAGGGGCCAAGGTTATCGATACCCATAAATTATAGGCAACATTCCAGAGAATAGATACCTATCAACAAATAATTTTTATTGTACCTAGTTTCATAGAAATAACTGTTCTAGTACAGGGGTCAAAAACTGCCCGTCTGGGCCAAAATGGGTTAATGCTATTCAAATTTGTATGTATTCTTGCCTTTGAAGGGTAGATAATGGGCTCTGTTGGCGTTGGCCACGAAGACCCATTTCGTTCAGGGTTGGTCATACTAACGGGTCTCCGAGAACCCGGTTTTAATTCAGCTTTCAAGATTTGACCTAAACAAACTGACAAACATTGCAAGGTGAAGTATAAGCTTGTAATAAAAAGTAGCACCCAGATTTTGATTTTAAAAATGTAACGTTTTCCCAGTCAACACCAAAATCTTACCTTTTACAGTAATCATGAGTCAGTAATGATGTTTTGTACTAAGATTTGCAATTAGAGCTTTTCAGAAGATGACAAAAGTATGTAATTTACTTACTTATTATTCACTAATAAGCATTTTGATGTTTTACTATACAAAAATTGATTGAAATAACAAAATATGTTTTCATAATCACTGCAAAAACGTAATCATTTAATGAAATGTTGACCTATCTGCGGTAAAGTTTTCTGGCTCCGATTGATGGGGTCTAGCTGTTACTGTCATCTAAATGACCTATATCTACAGTATGTAGAGCAAAGAGGAAAAAATAATAAAAAAAAAGATAAACATAAAATTATTTTCTTTTTGTATTTAGCGATTAATATTTAATATGAAGTCAAAACAAATATGTCAGTCATTATTATTTAATCAGGCGTCGTGAAAATTTGTAACATCTCCTAAAATGTTGCTGGACGAGAGATAATAAAACTTTACGCAACTCTAAAGTCGAGACCTTTCATAAAACTTGATTAAAAAGATTACCTCGACTTGATGAAAGCCTCAAAGTAACTTTTCCATACCCGTTTAAAATTCAAAAAGGGGAGAAAGTTTTCAAAGAACAGTTTTTGTCAGACGATAAGCAACAGGGTATAGAAAGACATAGAAAGACAAAGACAAAAAAAAAGAGGATAGAAAAAATATATATTTAACTTTTTGTGGGAACAGAATGTGCCGCAGCAAAATAATGTAACACCCTATAGTTATAGCGGCCATGTTATAGCGTAACTTAAAATGGGCTATCATAATTAAATGCAACACAAAATTTCGTGTCTGTGCTGTTGTCAGTTGAAAAGTCCCCTCGTCGGGAGCCAACCTTGAGCGCAGCAGCCAAGTCATGGTGAAACCTATAACGGGCTATCATATTTGAATACGTATACAGATATAGAACACTGTCGAGCGATCCTGGTTAAGGGTCGGTTACATTTAAATATAAAAACATCCCTTTGTAGGATCACATATTACAGCAAGTAATATGACGAATAATATCATATTTTTTTATTTATATATGGTTATATAGATAAAGTTCTAATATAAATTCTAATTGAAGTATCATTTGATAAAAATATTAGTTCTGTGAGGATTACTCGAAAAAATCAGTTTATTTATTTATTAGTCCACAAAAAAATTACAACGTTAGCACTTAACATAGATTGTGTTGCTCCTAACTAGGCAGAGCCTGTTGTAAGGAGAAAACCAATATAAATGATTATAAACTACATAACTTCCAAAATAAAAATAAAAAATAAAAAATCTGAAACAAATTAAGTTAAAATGTAATTCACACTACAACAAAATAATATTACGACTATAAACAAGTAATACTAAATAATAATTTATAATAATAAATAATAATATATAATAGTAATATTAAATAATTAATTATAATATTAACTAATAATAATTAATTATTAGTAAATATACGTATATATATATTAAGTACATAAATAAGGTAAATATAAATATGTGTTTATAAAAAAAAAATTTTTTGTTTCCTTCTATTATGACCAATCGTTAAAACTTCCTGAGGTGACGGGCTCGCCCGCTGTAGTCGACAACCCTAGTTGTGGTTAGAATACCTCATATAAAAACTGCACTAATAATATTTCAATTGCGCCATACTTTAATCAAATATTATCGCCAAACCGCCCGAGGCTATCCAAGCAACGAACCACGCTATCTGAGGATCGCCGGCCGAGAGAGGGCGCTCATGGATTTTTTAATTAAATTAATATTCAGATGAAATCAGTCCTTGGATACTTGACGAAAAGATCTTAACGTGACACAACCGATTTATTATAATTGAGCGTACGACGAGTGAGAAAGAGAAACGCTAAATCGATTACAGCGAAATCATGTAATATGGAAAATTATTCAGTAAGGTTTCCGCATTGCGACACCTAGTAAATGAACTAGTGAGAATATTTCGATGACAGTGAGACGCGTGCGAAAGAGTTTAAGGTATATAGTACAGTCAGTCAGTTTATATAAAATCAGTCATGGCCTTCATATAGGACGACATCCGTAGAAACTTGCTATGTACAAAAGCATGCCATTAGGACGTTCTTTGGTGCGAGTAAAAAAACACACTTCGCCTCTTTTTTATAAAAGCTGGAAGCCTTACCATGTATTCCATGTACATAATTTATCTGTGCCTTTTATACGCCAACGAGCATTTGGTGAATTGCGAGGTTCACTCCACCTGACACAGCGGCAATACGCGGCAAGCAGACAATATTATAATGCCAAAATTACACATGACAAAATATCAGAAATATTTTTATATATTAGTTTTAAATTATTTAATGCATTACCGTCATCCACGGGAATACATGCATTGCATTATATAAAATCTCATTAAAAACTAGTAAAAGATTTCCTGTATAAACTGAACGACTTATGTAAAAGAACTTATGTAATGAACTGTAAAAGATTTCCTATAAAAATTTGCGTCTACAAATATTTGATTATTAATAATCACAATAATGATGATTGATGCTGTAATGTCGCGCAGCACTAAGCATTCGAAACTATATATATTTACCATAGCGCGCTGTGTTTGTTTAGTGATTACTCAGCAGTACATTGATCTATTTGAGCGAGAGTGGTTGCGTTTGACAGAGCTCACGACGTTTTAGTAGGTTAATAAAAAGTATAGTAGAAGTTGCGGAGTTTAAAAGAGTTGTGTTTTTTTGCAAACCATTGTCAAATTCTATACTATGGCGCCATCGCGTGCGATACTTTATGAACGAAACTGGCGCGCAAGAGCTCGGGTTGCAATACAGATTGATTCCGGCCCTCCACGATACGCTTTGACGTCGGCGGAACGTGTTCGTCTCCACAGGGAACGCGTTAGATTGAGTCAAGCGCCCGAACCACAGCCATCTACAAGTGGGCCAGGTTCAAGCAGCGCCGCGGCGTGGGGCAGTTTCGAGCACCATTATTTGATATAGCTGTGGCTGCAATAGAGGCATAGAATGAGACCAGCTCATCGATATCTACCAGAAGGAGCCAGGCTACATCGGACAGTAACAGTAAGGCCACACTTAGAGCAGATTACGCGTGCACCTGACTAGCACGCACAAGATGTTTTACGTCTCTGATACAGCCTAACCAATTTTTTTAACGCCCTGTGTGCGAGATAGTACAACACACCCTATCAATTAAAAACTCGTTATAACTCCCTATCCCTACCTCTCCCTTCGGTTTTCTATATTAATTTTATATTTAATATGAACTTAGTTTATTTTATAATTAATTTTATGTATAATATGCTGAAATCCAAATGTGTAATATGCGGAAATCTGTTTAATATGTTACTTTCGTAGGAAACGATTTTCGGCGTATTGTTTTTCTTTTTTTCTACAATATGTTTATGCACACGTATGTATATTGTATGCACTGTATGTTTCCTGAAATAAAAATAAAAATAAAATAAAATAAACTATCAAACTATAAAGACACGCGGGTTAGTTTTCTCAGTAGCTGCAAAAGAAGGTGCAATTCATTCAGTCCGGGCATCAGTCTCAGAGAGTGCGACATGTGAGTAAAGTGCGCTTTGGTATGACACACCCCACATTGTGTGGCTTTTTTCTATGAGCTCCTAAAAAAATAGATTATAAGTTGAACTAAAATTTGAGTTTCGTTTATTTTTTTAAAAATAAAAATCTATTCAAATGTATAAATACATGTGATTTATTTAAACCTATTCATTATTAGGTAGTTATCACAAAAAAAAAACATTTTTATCTGTCATAAAGCATTAATTTGTTGTTTTTTTTTCGAGGTATGTCAAACCGTGATACTTAGTCACCTAGTATACAAAGGGTTAAATTATAGTAATTAACCCAATGAACGCCGCTGCTTTCGAGGACGCATTTTGCCCAACGCCGCGGTACATTGCATTTTTCGGTCCGCGTCGCTGGCGCGCGTTATTATATTAATACTAAGATAATTCATATGATTTATATTGATTTGGTTTACTGCAGGATGATTTTTATAAGCTTTTATTTACCTTGCAATGTCTGTCAATATGTTTGTTTAGGTCAAATCTTGCAAGCAGAATTAGAACCACTTCCTCTTATCCTATGAAGTTGACATTATATATATATATTGGTTCAGTTCCAATGACAATGCATTTTTATGGTGAGCATGATCTGATTCTACGCCCAGGATTGGCTCCCGACGAGGGGACTCCTCAACGGTCTATAGCACAGACACGAAATTTTGTATATGCATTCGATTATGTTAGCCCGTTATAAGAGAATTGAACGTTCACATAAAGAGAATTGAACGTATTCAAAATGTGTTCCTGAAACATTTGAATTATCGCTCCTTCTTGTCCTTTCCCAATCTAAACGAAGCAGCTGCTTTTCATGGGCTTCAATCCTTACAATCAAGAAGAAAATGCGCAGACGTGGTGTTTTTCCATAAAATATTGGCAGGTTATATTGATTGTTCTGATCTTCTTGGAATGATATCTTTCCGTGTACCATCGCGACTCACTCGCCAAACGGAGTTATTCCACCTTCCGCAGGTTAGTACTAATTATGCACAAAACTGTTTCATGTATAGGGTATGTAAAATTTGTAATACGCAGCTCGGCGATACTGAGGTATTCAATACGTCATCATTTGCTCTTAAGAAAGCAATTATTAATGATGGTATTGATTTATCATTGTAATTGCAATATATAATATATTATAAATAATATTTATTCAAGAATATCTTTAAATAATATGTATGACTATATTATGGAACGTGTATTTACATAAAATTTTATTTACTTATTATGACTCCTTTCTTCCCAGTTCCCACCTGTCCCTATGAGTGTTAGTTAATTCTTCAAAAAAAAATATTGTTGTGTTTAAATAATGAATGTTTAAGTGGAAACATGTAATTAGCCTTTTTTTTAAACTTAATAATTCTGTAACAAATTTATTGTAACAGCTGTATGTTTCCTTAAAAATAATAAAATTAAAAAAAAAAAATAAATAAGTTTCATCATGACATGGCTGCTGCGCCCAAGGTTGGCTCCCGACGAGGAGACTCCTCAACGATCAACAGCACAGTCACATTCAATTATTATAGCCCGTTCTATGTTTCCCCATGACATGGCTGCTGCGCCCAGGGTTGGGTCCCGACGAGGGGACTCCTCGGCAGGTCAACAGCATAGACACTAAATTTTGTATACGCATTCAAATATGATAACCCGTTATAGGTTTCACCATGACTTGGCTGCTGCGCTCAAGGTTGGCTCCCGACGAGGGGACTTTTCAACTGACAACAGCACAGACACGAAATTTTGTGTTGCATTTAATTATGATAGCCCATTTTAAGTTACGCTATAACATGGCCGCTATAACTATAGGGTGTTACATTATTTTGCTGCGGCACATTCTGTTCCCACAAAAAGTTAAATATATATTTTTTCTATTCTCTTTTTTTTGTCTTTGTCTCTTTATGTAGGTTAAGTTATGTAACATCTACTCGCATATAATGTTATTACAATAGTATAGGTTAGCTCTAAAATATTGCCTGCAGGCAATATGCTCACCTTTTCGTGCGAATAAAGCGTTTTATTATTATAATTATTATTATTATTAAATGTTATTGGGTAAATCTATCTATTAAAAAATGGTATTTTTTGAACCATCGTCTTGTAGTATACATTTTATTTTCTTGCATAGCATAGGACAATTGTATAAGAGCAAGAAACGCAGTCCCTGCATTAAAAGGCATTCTCGTCTTTTTACTCCACCACACTTCGAATACAGCACCGCTTCTGTTCTTGCGCAAGGTCTGAACAGGCTGGGTCACTGTGGTAACTAAAATTCAAATGAGGATCGCATCGAGCCTCATCAAACATGCTTGTCCAGCACGTATACGCCTAACAAACAATTATGACCTCCTAGGGATACCTTAAGGGCTCTCTAGACTATCAAGCATGCTTGTCAACATCGCGTCGCGGGCGGGGAGGGGATCGTGAACCGCAGGAAATATGCAAATATTTTTTTAAATATTTAATCAAAATGCCTTATTTTGTAGTTTTATACTAAAGAGTCAGGTTAAATAGAAGTAATTGATTGATGAATGACGTAATTCCCTAGTATAAACTACAACATTAGGCATTTTTGGTAAATAAAAAAATATATATTTGCATTTTTTTGCGGTTTAGGATCCCCTCTCAGCCCCCGACGCGATGCTTGACAAGTATGCTTGATCGTCTAGAGAGCCCCTTAGGTTGCGTTAAACCTACACACGTGGAAGATTCACACGGCATTTTACATTTATGAAACGTTTCCATTTCCCATTTTTAATTTGAAATTATTTACGACTCGGGCGATTCCCCGCGGCAGATTTGACGAGGGCTTCTCGCGCGTTTATTGCCAATGGGGCATTAAGAAATGCGGTTACTTTTACGAGCTCAATTTCTTTCTTAGAGCCAAATAAAACGATTTTTACGAGTGATATCACCAACCCGTGTGGCTCCATATTTGAGTCGCATCCTCATAATCATCGATGGCACTACACTTTAGTACCATCTGGTCGGGTTTATCACGCGAGAGCTATTTCAAACGGTATTAACGGTGCGACAGCGTCGCAAACACGGGAAAGGTTTTATGTGTATTGGTTTCGTATTAAAATGGATATTCGAAGAGGGCGTAAAAAATATTAAGTAGTGTTTTTCCCCTCATTGAAAAAAAGAAACAAATTTATAATATATGTAATGACATATGTGTCATATAAAAAAAACAAAGGTGGCAATCTCTATAAAACCGTTATTTGCAGAAAACTAAAATAACGTTTTATTATTAACAGAAACAGTACGCAGGTAAAAGTGATATCCTAATAAAATCATGATAAAAATACATGATATAGTTAAAATTATGATAAAACGCAAAAAGATAAACAAATAGTTGTAAATAAATAGTTATAAGCAATAAGTTGTTGGAGATTTCCGCCTTTGAAAGGAACATAATTGAGGTTGCCGTTTTTGTTGCGACGCATAGTGGACATTGCTGGATATGTTATGGTATCGAGTGTGTCCGCCATACTAATTGATATGTTCTGATAGGCTAATTCATAGGTTGCCATGTTTGAAACAAACAACGTTAGAGATTTCCATTTTTTATGCTAACGTTGTTAGAACAACGCAAAAGTATTGGATTTAGCCGTTATTGCCGGTCCAATATTATTCGGAAGATTTGTGTTCTACCGATAAATAATTTTGCATCATTAGTTCTATTTACACATTTTGTGGAGATTTCCGACACTGTTTTTATATGACACATATCGTCGTCGACAACTCAGTACCTCGTAACTACAGTTTTGGGCCAAAACCACTTTTTGATGCCACATTGTGTAGTTTTTTATACGCTATCTGCTGGTTGAATAATGAACCACATGCAACGCGGATATCGGTCGGTAAAAGCATAAATTCATTACCTCGTAACTTTGACATGGCCTATATGATTGCATTACCTCGTATTACCAGTTTGAAAGTACTGAATGACGGTTATGAATTTTTATTTATCTATGTACTTGTATATTATACAAGTACATAGATAAATAAAACAATATTTTACAAGGTGTAATTTTGAAGCAGTTTTTACTTAGTTAGTACTTATAATGTTTTCGATTTTGTATACTTCCATGTATATATAGATAGATAATGAATAAATACATAGATAGTGAATAAATGCAGGTACATAAGTCGTGCCACCCAAAGTTTAAATGCGTAGCAAAAAAAATAAAAAAAATAAATATATTATAGCTATATAGATATTTTATAATTATATATGCAATAATAAGTTAGTATAATTCAATTTTATATCATATTTACATTACCTATATATTTATGTTTAAATTATAATTAACTTAAATATATCTGTTAATAATAATATTACACCTATATTACTAATATATTATCTATATTATATATGTTAGACACGGCTGCTTTGGGACATACTTAATTAGATCACTGCCATGACACAGGCTTAGGCCTAGTGAGGCAGTATAATCCACATGGGCCTGTACTTTTTTTATTAATGATTACTTAAGCACTAAATTTATTTCTACTCCACTACTTGTTGTAATCAAAAGTTAGTAATGAAATTTTTGTAATTTTACATCTGTTATGTATAAATCTATATATATATATATATATATATATATATATATATATATATATATATATATATATATATATATATATATATATATATATATATATATATATATATATATATATATATATATATATATATATATATATATATATATATGTATGTATGTATATATATATATATATATATATATAAATATATATATATATATATATATATATATATATATATATATATATATATATATATATATATATATATATATATATATATATATATATATATATATATATATATATATATATATATATATATATATATATATATATATATATATATATATATATATATATATATATATATATATATATATATATATGTATATATATATATATATATATATATATATATATATATATATATATATATATATATATATATATATATATATATATATATATATATATATATATATATATATATATATATATATATATATATATATATATGTATGTATATATATATATATATATATATGTATACATATATATATATATATATATGTATACATATATATATATATATATATATATATATATATATATATATATATATATATATATATATATATATATATATATATATATATATATATATATATATATATATATATATAATATATATATATATATATATATGTATACATATATACATATATATATATATATATATATATATATATATATATATATATATATATATATATATATATATATATATATATATATATATATATATATATATATATATATATATATATATATATATATATATATATATATATATATATATATATATATATATATATATATATATATATATATATATATATATATATATATATATATATATATATATATATATATATATATATATATATATATATATATATATATATATATATATATATATATAAAATAAAGTCGGGTTTGTTCGAACACTTATAACTCGAGAACGGCTGGACCGATTTTCATGGTTTTTGATTTGTTGTATTTGTCTCCGTCTCGAATAGCAGAATAACTATAGAAATTAAATAAATAAATATCCGAATAAAAACATTGGAAAATTAACGAAAAAATAAAATAAAGAAAAAACATTTTCCACTACAAAATGTTCATGGGTTTCGTAACTGTCAAACATTTAATGTTCATCCCGTCGATACGGCAAACTCTCCCTTCAAATTAAAGAAAGTATTTAAATAAAGGCTTCGAGTCGACAATATATATATCCACAATATTCGGACCACATTATTACATAGTTTAATTCAAACATGTCATTGTCATGCTGACACGCGATTGATATACATACTTATTTTTTGTACTTTTATATTTCTTTTTGTGTTATTATCATATTAAAGTAGTGAACTTAGTATTTATTTTATATTCATTGTATTACTTCCATAAAATCATAAGTAAGGTTTAGCTAATCTGTAACACGACATTCATTGACCGTTAAGCGGTACAATGTTCGCCGGGTCAGCTAGTAAATAAATAAATTCAAAAAATGGTATAAGGGATTTGGAATAGCGCTAGTTGTAACACTGATCCCTCTTCATGGAAATGAAAGTGGGCGGAACCCGTCAGTTCACACGGTTTGTTTTCTGTGACGGTTTATGTGTTGAAAGGTCGAAGTTCAAAAGTGCTTAAAGGTCACCGAATTTTCCCCTAACGTAAAGTTAAAAATGAATATCAACCCGAATTTCCGAGAGTGCCAAAAAAGTCAACATTAAAGCGTCTGGTGATATATTCAATGAAGTATATATTAAAGAATGTGGCCGAAATATATTTAATCGTACAAAGCACTGTAGCCGGGAGTTAATGGGCCTTGGGGAGTTGATGGGCCCTTGCTGAGTTGGCCATGAAGACCCATTCTGTTCCGGGTTGGTCACACTCACGTGTCAACACCTATCCGACGGCCTCCACTCATGAAGTGCGAGCCTGGCTAGGACTCTGGCCTTATGGTTAGTTTCCCCTGGGAATCAAACTTCTGGCGCTCCTGGACGGTCTGCGCACCGTGAGAATAATTTAAAATTGTGCACATGACAATGAAATAATTTCATAATTTCATGTCCCGACCAGGTGCATCACAATAAAAAACAAAAGGCTAGTTTTATAGGTTAGACATATTATTACCGGTCATGTTCTTGAAAAAAAATAGCATGCTAAATTTGTCTTTCGTGTAAATGATATCCCCACATCGCATAAATGAAATTCAGCATGCCAAATTTTTCAAGAATCTCCCCCAGATGTTGTTAAAAGAGCTTTGTTGATAATATTATTAGGGGAGATGTGGACAGGTTGTTTTTTGTTTACTGTTTGTATCGACAATGATTATAACATTATCTATATATAAGATGATAGTTAGGTACCTAATATTGTTCCATTTTCTCCATATATCTGCAATGAAGAGTAAAATAATGAGTTACATAATATTTGGGGAGATCTCGGAGGGGATGTTGAAATATGATAAGGAAGCCGCTGGGCTAAGGACTGAAATAGACGACGATGACGACGAGATTAATGGCGATTCGGAAGATTCGGAGATCGATATAAAGTTTCGCTGGGACAAGACATGGAAAATTGCAAAACAAATGGTTACTCAAAATATTGCGAGTGCTTAAGTGAAGAAGATTTTTTTCTCTTCGAATTGAACCCCTCCTGTTGCGAAGTAAAAACTCACCTATCACTTTTGCGCGCGACATATTCGGGCAAAAAATCGACGCGAGTCAACGGCCTTGAGAAAAACGATCATAACTTATAAACCACTAAACGGATTTAAAAAAGATAAAGAGAAAAATGATCCCATTGAAATTTGACATATAAAACATTATAACCTTATCTCGTAAAACAATTAAGATAATAATGAATAAATATTACAAAATTGGCAAACTGAAAAAAACTCGCCTATAAAATCATCTCGATTTTTTTGTCACAAAATACGTAAAATATGCAAAAATTGTAAATACAGTTATGTTCTTTATTAAATGCTTTACCAAAACGATATATTTTTTTACTTATTTGCCTACAAAAATATTTATTTATTCAGCCAAGAAAAATTTTATGTATTCTCGTAAAAAAATTTTTTTTAAATTTTTAATTTGTGACTACTTATGGTATTTTTTTATATGAAATTCTTTCAAAATAACTTTATTACTACATCACACTTCTTAGAAATCACACCAGAACTTTGAGCTTTGTCTGATATTATAGAAAAATCTAAAGTTTTGAGAGTTTCCGCGTCCGAACTTAATAATAAACTTTGAATGCTCATAATATAAAATTCGTTAGATTTTTTCAATTATATTGTCTTATCCTAGACTTATTATATGTCTAATAACTAATTACTATACTCCAAAGAGTCACATTTCATCGAAAAACTGTGGAAAATCGCACTTTATTCTCTCATAGTAATTATCAAAACAAGTTTCTTTGCGCGATTCATTTTACAAAATAAGATATAATTTTCAAAATACGCCTAATTATGTGATAACTTAGGATGTAAATGAAGCAATACTTATTTTGTTAGTAAATTAAAGCGACATTACGTCATATTTCGCAATATATCGGGATATTTCATAAACATTACAAAATAATAACACCCATTTTTTCGCGAGCCGTTTGTTGTCGCCGAAGTGTTTTCTTTAAAAATTCGTGAAAAACAGCAAATGGACTATCTCAATTGACTAATCCTCATGCCTAAACTACTTAAAAATGCAAATTACTCACTGTTATCCAGTAAATGGCACAAAACACTGCACAAAACACTGCACAAAACAACCATTTCGCGGAACTATACGCCGCCGCGGCGGTGGCCGATGGAGACTGCCGTTTTGACGTCTATGCTGACTTTTTAAATCGCCGTTCGATTTTTTCGCCGTTCGCCGCCGAATTAAAGATTATTTGGCCATATCGTTGCGCAGTCAGAAAGCATTAAGTACGACGTTTCGAAACGTAAATTGCATTTTTCGCAGCGGCGAGCGCGATATCCAGTAGCGGATGTTACGTGCTTTAGGCGGCCGCCATACATGTCCCCAATCGGATGTTACGTGCTGAGCGGGTCTGATTTTTATCATCTCTAATAATCGCGATTTTTGTGTTCGATTTCCAAATTCTTTATGTTCTGCCCATAATAAAAAAAATTATTTCCTGGCCCATCAACCAACATCCATTAGGAACCTCCCTTAGACGATTAAAACCATTCCCAGGTGGAAGTCTATTTGTGTATCTTTCTGTGTATATTCCTCCACGATAGCGCCCAAACGCTTTTTTCGAAAACGATTATGAAAATTCCCGATTAGCTGTAGTTTGTTTAAGTGTCCAAAAAGTTCCTTGGAAATCATTAGGCAGAAACTACAAGGATCTTGTGGAAAAAATTCTGCAGTACTACGATAGACTGCGATGTAACATGTGTTTAAAGTTACACTTCTTACATTCACACTTGGACTTTTTTCCCGGAAACTGTGGGGCTTTTAGCTTCGAACATGGCGAAGGCTCCCAAGAAGAAATTTTGGACATGGAAGAAAGATACCAGGGAAAGCGCAGTGAATCAATGTTAGCGGATTATTTCTGGACGCTTAATCACCAGGTAATCACCAGTAACAACATAGAAAAGTCAGGCAAAGCGATTGCGCTATCATTGACATTTCCCCGAGGAAGAACTACAATGTAAATACATGCAAAGGCTTTTAAGGGCAATTCTGAAAAGCTTCAGTAACTAAAAAACAAGAGGTAAATTTTCATTTCAAAAATCATTTCCGTGTTTAGCACCCCTGAAAACACAAAAAGAACTGTTTTTATCAAGTTTACAGAAAAAAAAAGTTACATTTTGTTGGTTAGTGTATTTTGATGATAGCATTCTGTTTCCCTATATAACATCTCCCTATACATCATCTCCATAATCAATGTAATAAAATAAAATAAAAGAGGATAGAAAGAAATATATACTTTACTCTATGTGAGCACAAGTTTGCCACATCAAAATAAACTAACACCTATAAGGACGCTAAAGTTTAAAAAGGAGGGGAATGGACGGGAAAAGGAATTTATCTGGAAGATTTCAAATGCTCTCTGAGTCTGTTTTTAAAAGTTGTTATGCTTAGCGCGGTTATCACATTTTTCGGCAAAGCATTCCAAAGACAGGCTCCATGCACGGCGAAAGAGAATGAGAAGAAGTCACTGCTATGACTAGGGTCGGAGAGTAGCAGGTTGTCTTTTGATCTCAGAGGGCGTCCATGAGCCGATAGGGCAGTAAATCTGCCGGTAAGATAATTGGGAGCGACGCCATACAAGATCTTGAAAAGCATACAACTCGCATGTCTCTTTTCTCCCGGGTCGACAGCCAATGAAGCTTCTCTCTGTACTCCGTGATGTGGTCAAATTTTCTGAGGCCATGGATATACCGAATGCAAACATTGAATCTGAATCCGATCATTTACTAGTAATATTGTTTTATAAATACTAATGAAATTCTGATAATGATAAATATTATTATATTTATATTAAGATTTTATGGTGTTCAAACAATTTTATTATGCAACCAGGCTAGTGCAATAGCTATACGGGTTGTAGTCAACAAGCATACACACATGCAAGGAAATTAAAATGTTTCTTTGGATAACAAATGGGATTTTGAAACTACACCCAGTGGCTAGTTCCGCTATTCAATATGTGTTTACAGATTTCCGCATTTTCTCACTGAACTTTCTTAACAGCTTTGATGTGTTCAATCATTCGAGTGGCTATGGGTCGTTTCTTTTTCTAAATTTACTTTTGTCTAATTTTCCAGAACAATTTCACTTTCCCCGCATTTTCCGGTAAGACATTAAAATAATAATCCCGGACTCTAATATACACGACGGTTTGAAACTGAAAAATAGGACCCTCTTTTGTAAATTGTTCTCAATTACCATGTCGAGAGCCAAAGATATCTCAACGTTCAAGACGTACCACAACATATAGTGGAATTTTGGACAATAGTATCTGGAAAATTGGACAAACGAATAGAATAGTAATATTGGACAAACGAAAGAGCGCATAGCCCTTCGAATTATTACACACATTAAAGCTGTTAAAAAAGTTGAGCGAGAAAAATCAGCGATCTGTAAAAAATATATTGGTTAGCCTAACTAACCCCTAGGGGTGTCAACGACAACGGGCGAATCCATCATCTCAGGAAGTTTTAACGATATTAGATCGTTATGTCTCCCGTGACGTGATCATAGAAGACTTGGGACGAAAACAGGCCACTGTCTAGTTACGCCACTCGCGCGTCAGATGCGAACGCTTTACGGCGAGACACCGGGAAAGATAAAAGTGGGCAGCCTCGCTCCCTGACTAAGTTTAGAAAGATAAGTCTGGAATTAAGTATCAGGATACCTACTACCTCCTCACTGGTTACAGGATCGAGGACGCTTGCGCGGTCCTCTACCTTACTTAGCGGATGATCACCTTACAGAGCGGTTGCCGTAAGGTTCCTGTAACTACCCCCGTTCAATAGAAAACATATCTGTTTCCAGACTCCCCCGGCTGTTAGTCGGAATTGCCAATCGATTGGCTAACACCGCACGGTGCGCAAACCGTCCAGGAGCGCCCAAATGCTGTTTCCTAGGGGCGACTGCCCCGTAGGCCAGTCCTACCCGGGCTGGCACTTATGAGTGGGGGACGCCGAATGGGTGTTGACACGTGCGTTTGACCGACCCTATACAACTGGGACCTAGTGGCCAAACACAACAGGGCCCATTTGCTCCCAGCTGACCACTGGGTGCAGTTTCAATATGCTATTGTGCTATTCAAAGAATAAATTTTCTTTCTCCGCATGTATGGTTTTTAACCTTATATCCTACCTGGCTATCGCATTAACCTGGCTATCGCATTGACCTGGCTGTCGCATTAACCTGGCTGTATGCTAAAATGGTTATACCGTGAAAAACTCTAGCAATAGATAGATCAGTAAACTGATTATTAGGTATCGCCGCTGCTCTTATGAGAACTGGGAGAAATTCCCACTCTAATAAAAGATCCAGCCGTAAAGCCACCTATTCGCCGCTGCAGCTGTAATTTGCGCAGACAATGGGCCGTGCACCGCAAGGCGCTGCGCGGTCTAACGTGAAAGTGTAATTGTATTCAAGAGTCGGAGAGCTGGCGTGGGCGGTGGTGTGCACGCCTCCCGTGAGATATGAAGCAATCCTCTCCGTTCGGTTCGCTCGCCAAAGTGAAAAACTTTCCTTAATCGCAGTCTTGTCTTCGCCCGGGTCATTTGTTGCCAGGCGGTTTCGCTAACGGCCTCGCGAAATGCTAAAAATTAAAATTCAGCATTTAAGCTGGTTTAATGTTTAGTGTTGCAATATGTCTCCTGCTAACCGCATGGAATGGCAACATCTCGTCGGGGTCACCAGTGTGAGGGACCACCCCTCACTAGTCTCCAGGTTATCCGGTGTGAGGTGGTGGTGTCAACTTGCGGGTTATCTCCGTATTAAAAGGCGATTTTGAGTGAATCAGAAGGTATTTATTGAATTGATTGAGAGTTCGATATTGCCAGTTGTAACGCTTCCCGAATAGGTAATATTGACGCGGATGAAGTGACTTGCGGAATGAATAAAATTACGAGGATCTGAGAATAAGGATTTTACTTGTGCTCCTAGTATCTCGTACTGGGCACTGCTCGAGTCTGTGGGAATGCAGACTGATGCTTCTCGATAGGAAAAGGACGGAAAAGGAAACCAAGGAGTCGGACTCGTTGAGTGACCTCGTGAGAGGGGTACCGATTATGCCGTAGCAACCTTTGGGGAGGTGATCACTCGAGGAATGATACTTTGGTTGCTTTTTCGCCGATTTATATAGGCCGATAAATGATGCAATCCAAAATATTCCGATTAAAAGTATTGTTTCATCGTGCTGGTTCATCGCTGGACGAGGTAAAATAATAGCTGAATTGTGTCAGTGTATTTCACTGGAAATCAATGCATTTGTTGATTGCATGTGACGGTACTTAAGGGCCGTTACAAATATTTAATATTGTGAACTGATATTTTAACCAATATTTAACACTAGAGTGCACGCGACCTAAAATACTCCTTCGGTCGCGCAGGCCACATATGTATGTAGCCCAGATCCAATGTCATTTATTTTCTGTAAATAGGTGAAATCATAAATAAAACACCCTGAATGACCCTGACACATTATAAAATTCACTATTATTTGAGAATCATATTACTATTGACATGGTTATTAAAGACGCAATTAACCGACCTACCTATACGAACGTACGTGATACGTTCGCTATATTATCGACCGAACGCAGCAAACCGTGCAGCGTCCCATACGTTCAAGTACAAAATAAAACAAAATAAAACCCGAGACCCACAAAGCGTAATTAATACGTCAAATTGTTTCTACGTTCTAAAACAAAAAGGCCATAAATGGGTTTATTGTGTAAAAAACTTTTTTGGTATATAGTAAATAAGTATTGTTATTAACCTTCGGCATACAAGGTGAAAATAACTCCTCACCTATACAACGTGGGGTTAAAATAACCCCACAACGAATTGCATCTATGTCATACCTGCATCGAAGACAATATGTTTTAATGAGTTATTTTTATTAAATGAATACTAAACTAAAAGAAAAAATACAACAGTATATAAAAATACGTTTTTTTTATTAAAACAAACTAAAAATTACATTACGTAAGAATTCAAATTAACAATTTACTGTGAGTAACATAAAGTAATAATAATAATACTTTTTTAAATGGAAACAAAAAAAAAACTCGCTTCTGTGAACTACACTAATAGGAGGTTATAGAAAAATCACAAATGACTATAGTTATACATGTTTTACTGAAATTATTCGTTATCTAAATCAGTGCAATTCTGGAACATGAAAATTGCATGTTCCCTGCAAATTGCGACATCACCTTTGAAACAACCATTTATAGTCTTTCTGTCTTTATTCCTTGGACAAAACGAACATCTCTGAGACCTTCTTGCTTGCTTTTGTGGTGGTCCAGGGATTTCTTCATGCAAAATTTCATGTATACGTCCTCTCATGTCTCGTGGAATTCGTGGATTGTCTTTTCTTTTTCTGAGATGGTCTTCGAGCAATGAAAGTCCCAATTTTTTGAGGAAGTTTTTTCTGAGATTCGTTTTTTTCCTTTCGATTCCGTTATTCAACATATATATAACAAAAGCATTTATGCCAGCATGGTTCAGAATAGAAAAAAATACTGTAAGAGGCCATCGTCTAGAATTGCGGGAGACATCGTATGTTCTTGCAAGTTTGTCTACAACATCAACCCCGCTTTTTGTCGCATTGTAAAACGTTATAATCGAAGGTTTTAGACGTATAATAGAACGTTATAATCGAAGTACCTAAAATAAAAATAAAACCATATAAAAAAATATTAAATGTAACTATAAACAACAAGAAAATACAAGGGAGGGCACTTACTTTTTAACGACGTCCTATACAACGTGGGGTTAAAAACGCCCGAGACCACTTTGCGCACGTGCAGACACGACGGCGGCGAGCGCGGCACTGAATCAACGTTGTCACGCGATGCGGCAATGTTCAAACTCCAGCTACTGAGAAAAGCAACTTACTAAGTTGCATTTTAAAAAGAAATCTGTGTATTTTAAATCGATTGGGGTTAAAATAACCCCACCTTGTATGCCGAAGGTTAATAAAGGGCTTTTAATAATAACCCAAAGGTAGGGCGGTCAACCCTAGAAAGATTGTCTGCGTAAAATTGACGCGTGAGCGAAGTATTTCTCTCTTATCTATACTATCTATACTAATATTATAAAGAGGTAAAGTTTGTGAGGTTGTAGGAAGTAATGTCTGGATCTACTGAACCCATTTTAAAAATTCTTTTACCAATAGATAGCCACGTTATTTGTGAGTGGCATAGGCTATATATTAATAGGTTAGGTCATGTTTATTGGTCATATTATCAACAATTATAAATTCTTATCAAAATAAGTAAATTTATCGTCTCAAGTGTTTAAAACAAAAGACTTTTCCCTTTTACTGCATATAATTTCCCTTTTAGTGCATAAATAGTTAAAGAGATAATACGCTCACAAATAGGACACTCACAAGAAGACACTCACAAATAACGGTATAATAGTCAAATTGGCATGCAAATACATACATATATATGCAGTAAAGATATAACCCTTCTTTTGGCAGTCAGGAAATAAATCATAACACTCAGTACTAATCGAACCACACTCATCACAAGTAAAAAGTTTTACCGCCCAAAGAAGTGGGCACGGATCAGCTAGTTCCAAATAAGTACGCGCCGTGCATTCCAGACACCTCACTCATCACTCAGACCTACCACGAGGTGTAGGCGTTGCTAGTGCCACCAATTTTGAAATATTGCTCTCAATTAGAAAAAGTTTTATTTCGGGATCAGAATATGGACATACGCCAAAGCTCTTTTAGACTAATTTAAAGGAATTCAATAGATTAGAGCATATCAAATACTTAATAATAATTGATAATAAAAGATTTAATATGTGATAAAAGCACCAGTTACATATGTATATTTATTAAAGTTTTGAAGAAGTTTATGGTTTGGTTCCTTTTTCTATAATTCATAACATAATTCATTTATTAATCTACTGCTTAAAAAAGGAGTGTTAAGTGTTCAGGATTAATCTATGTGTATTTTCTGTTTCTTTATTCCACCATAACTGCTAAATGCTTAAACCGATTTAGAAGTGGGTCGTATTGTTAGAATCGTTTTGTCTTTCCGAGTGTCCTAGGGTACGTGCCGCGACCCCTTGATCACATATAAAGAGAAAGCAGCGTCTTTAATATAAATCGCCGTGTTTCGCGGTGCTTTATATTAAATGACATTCATCATTTGACAGTTTGGTTTTTTTTCGTTCCTCCTCTTCACAGCCGTCAGAAATAAATCCGGTAAGCCTAGTGATGACGAGAAATATTTGAAATAATAATTTAGTAAAATAAATTATACAAAGTGTTAAATTATTACACTCCTCACAATATTACCGATTTTTAAATAACCGTTTTTGATTCTTACGATTTTATTCCAATCCAACATTCTAGAAAATTATAAAACTACGTAATTGTACTCGAAAAAAATCCGGTATGTATTAATAAATTTTATTTTTGGTGCCTTCTATACAAGCTGCAATAATAATATCTTCCTTCAAACATTTTAATTAAATTTTAACGCCGAGCCGCCCGGGGCTGGCCGAGAAACGAACCGCTTCGCTCGAAGTCGTTGTGTAACGAAACCCAAACGGGTTCTTCAGCCGGCCGAGAGAGAGCGCTCATCGATTTGATTTACGAAATTAATACTCAAATTGGCTACTTGCCGGCAAAGTCTTAGGGTGACACAACAATTTTTTTAAATGTTTAGAATAAATTAATCGATTATACTATTATTCTAAAGTTTTCACTTTAAAGTAAGTTATTTATGTAAATCGAATAATAATAATTACCCTACTTTATTTTATATTATTACTTGCTGACCCGGCGAACTTCGTACCGCCTAATGGTCAATGTATGTCGCGTTACAGATTAGCTGAACTTAATTTATGATTTTATGGAAGTAATACAATGAATACAAAATAAATATTGAGTTCACTACTTTATTAGGATAATAACACAAAAAGAAATATAAAAGTACAAAAATTAAGTATATCAATCGCGTGTCAGTTTGACATGATTGAAAACTATTTAATAATTTTGGTCCGAATATTGTGGATATATCTTGTCGATTCGAAACCTTTATTTAAATACTTTCTTTAATTTGAGGGGAGAGTTTACCGTAACGACGGGATGAACATTAAATGTTTGACAGTTACGAAACCCATAAACATTTTGTATGGGAAAATGTTTTTTCTTATATTTTATTTTTTCGTTAATTTTTCAATGTTTATTCTTAAGTTAATTTTTAATATTTATTCTGCTATTCGGGACAGAGACAAATACAACAAATCAAAAACCATGAAAATAGGTCCAGCCGTTCTCGAGTTATAAGTGTTCGAACAAAGCCGACTTTCTTTTATATATATATGTATATAGATTTAAAAACGTAAGAAGGAACTGTTTTTTCTTCTAATTTGGATCATGGATAGATTAACATAATAAATCTACGTATGTATACTTATCTAATATTTTACTTCATACACTTTCAGACCCCAGTTGCCTCGCTCGTCGGAGGTATTCTGAGATTAGAGCAAGTCCGATTTGTTACAATACCTCTTACACAGCTAGAAATACAGAAGACAAATAATTATAAAAATCTACCACTTAAAATACATTCTGAAATACAATCAGCTGAGAACTCTGTATTTTGCCCTGGTCGAATCTATTATTGCTTATGGAATTACAACCTACGGCAACACATTTAAATCTTATATCTCGCGCATCACATCTCTACAACACCGTATTTTAAAAATAATAGTTCCAAACAAGATTCGAAATAAATTCAGAAACGACCAGATAGGACTTTTCCATTATTGTGACATATTACCAGCTGATGTATTATTTATTTATAGATTGACAGTTCAATATTTCGAGACTGACGAGTTACGAATTTATGTCCAACATAAACACAGCACTAGACAGATACAAAATGAACGGCTACTCGTCCCTCCCTTTCGCAACCTTTATGGCAAAAGAAGATTGAATTGGCTAATCCCTCATATATTCAACCAAATTCCTCTAAATTTAAAAACTTATAAAAAAATTACAAAAAAACAAAAAAAAAAGAATTAAAAATAGTTAGTTTTAAAATAAGTGAAAGTGAAACACACGTGTAAATGATTCGAATAAGATTCATACTTTATTTTATTAGCATTCATCTTTTTATGTAAATATTATCAAGGGGGTGTGGCTTTCTGTGCCGACTAATCCTGGCTAATGTAGCAGATATATTATAATATGGTCAAAATGGTCAAAATGGCCACTAAAGTTGCACTGAAAGTCACCCTATCATAATCTCCAGCAGGTAAGCCTTAAGCTTGGCTGGATTTTATACAAAACTGTATTTTTTAAAAACGGGTATTAAATAAAAAAAAATAAAAAAAATATTCTTGCTAAAAGAAATATTCGGCTTTAGATCGAGCGGCATACTTACGGCTATGACATGTTCCTTTATTTTAGTCGCTATGTAATTAGCCAATCAGCGGCTCATGCTAACAAAGGTATAAGAGTACCTTTTAAACCCCTAATACAGTTTGTGGGGGATAGCTCTGAAGAAAATAAACATTCTATGTACTACAAAATAAATCTCAATATTCGAGAATGCAATTAAATAGAAATTAAATAGATTTATTTTTCTATTTAATTGCTTTTCAGAATTTACTGTAAACTTATTTTTTATTTTTTTTGATAATTTTCAATGATAATATATTTAATACCGATTAATGTATTATTAGAGTATTGTCTGTGTACCAAATAAATAAATAAATAACTCTCCTCGTACGCTCTTGATATGACAGTTTAGTATTGCTCTAGTTAAGTTAAGGTTTCGGAAATCTCACTTCGCCGCAATGCGCCTTCTAACATAAAACGGCGGATCGTTTATTACAATCAATAAACTAGCTTGTACACATCTAATTACTACTTTTTCAACTTCAAACCAAACATATTATCGACTGCATATATCGCGCTCTCGCTTTCGCCCATTCTTGCCAGGTCCTTGGACAGGCGGCTTTACCACGACCCAAAGGCTCACTGATGTCACATCTATGATCCTGACAGTGACCCTTCCGGCAGCGACAGGGCATCCCTAGAGCATTTCGTAACAGTCGAAGTTTCTAATCTGCAAATTTGCGCTTTCATCCGGATCCTGTAGCCCGACCTAGCGCCCTAATCGCAGATCTGACAACACATCTTATTCATAATATCTACACTTTATTATTTCTATTAAACTGCATTTAGTTATAAATTGTATCTTGTATAATATCGTCATTTGGGATTTCTATTTCGTTAATATTTGATTATTTTAATGGCCTTCAACGTTGAATTAATATTTCTTTTTCAATGTTATCGTTAATTTAATTGTAGTTTACTACGTGTTAATCCATTTGATATGTTACTTTTATCTTATATCTTATTATATCTTACCTTTTATTTATATCTTTGATGGCTAATGATCTATCATTTAAAATATTGATTTTTTTAAACTGTCACATATTATATTCATCTTTAAATGTTAATTGTATTATTATTACATTAGTAATCGACTGTTTTGGTTATAAATTTTTATTTCATTGTTTTTTTTATTTACGATTTTAGATGTATATATTCATTGTAATTTGTAATTCATTGTAATATCTACACCCGAAGAGGGTGTTTTGAAATAAATAAAAATCAACTTTAACTTTAAATTTGGTCAACAGGCATACCAGTTTTCATCTTTATTAAATATTATTAATATCATATTACCCGTAGATCGTTGCACTGAAAATTAATTATGTCACGTAGTAATGCTAGCAATATTAGGTAAAAGGGGGTAGATAATCTAGCTTTAGTCAATTTACAGCTGGACCAATGCAGTGATATAGTTAGCGTTGCCGCGAAGCATGTTTTTTTTTAATTTACTCCTTCAGGTGACATTATACCTAGGAACGACCATATATGAAGAAATGTTGTTTCTTCGATATGTTTCGAAAATTTTCAGACGCGATTACTCCTAAAATGTGAGCGGTGATTGTGTTTTGTTTTAATTTAGTTATATTGACTGGTTAAAACTCCAGCGTCCTGCTTAGCCACAATTTTAGGCCCTAAAATAATTACAATTAATTAAAACGTGAGTGCGCTCTAAGAGTTATGCTAAATATGCTGTACCACACCCGTATACCACCACTGCGCAAATACAGTTATTCTGTGCGAGCGATGCGATCTAATGTTTAGTATGCGCCCGGTCGCCGGCGTGAGCGCACGTCGTATCTTGCCTGACACTTCATCAATGCTGGTTTTTTATTGGTCAAACCCTACAAAATTGACCCCGCCTATTTCTTTGCGTGCCCGCTTATTTCGAATATTTTTATGTCTTAATATTTATCGATTTTATTTAAAGATCGTGGTACTAAAATTTGATGGGTAATACAATCTAGCGTTAACAAAAAGCTTTACGTTTAATGTCAGTAAAGTTCAAAAATTGAACGTAGTCTTAATTCGAAAATTGGGCAGGGGGGAGTGCCACAAGCTCCGCCACATGCCCCTAAGAGGCCAACGCCTTAACCGCGAGATAACCAGGTGTGTTACCCAGCGGGCTTACACTCACGCCCTTACTTCCAATTGCGACCAGATTACTCCTGTCTCTCGATTGGTTACGAGTTCGAGGTCGCTTGCGCAGTCCTCTCCCTTACGAAGCGGCGAAACAGTGTATACCGAATCTATCGCGTACCACGGCATCCATTGCCCGGCTGTTCACCCAAGATCGGGTAGCCGATGGTCGTTTCAAGAGCAGTCGTCGTAAGGTCCGCAACCACCCCCGCTCTATAGGAAACAGTACAGCTTACAGACTCCCTCGACTGTTAGTCACAGGGCACAATCGATTGGCTTACACTGCATGGTGCAAAAACCGTCCAGGAGCACCGGAAGGTTGATTCCTAAAGGAAACTAGCCCTAAGGCCAGAGTCCTGCCCGGGCTCGCACTTCATGCGTGGAGGCCGCCGAATGGGTGTTGACCCGTGAGTGTGACCAATCCTGACAGTGGGGTTAGCTCCCTGTTGGGAAGAGGGGATGGGTGCCCTTCCACATGCTACGCCGTTCCAATGGACTCCATTTTCGCCCTTGCAGCTCTTGAGGTCTTTTATATTAATATAATAATTATTCCAGAAAATAAATCTTTGATAAAATAAAATAGTATTTATATCTATTTATATTTATATTTTTATTTATATACAGTGAAGTGTATATCAATGACAATCGCACTTAAAGAGTAAACTCCATTCGCAGGTTGGAGCTGATACGCCTATTTGCATATATTGCATATATTTGCGCACCTTGTATATATTTTAACCTTGGGCGCCAATATCATCGATTCTTCTCGTCTGTCTACAAAATATTTGCTTATCGATATCGGCGGTCGCTTTAAAGACATCGTTGGTCTCTGTTACACCATTTTCATGGCAGCGGGCGATGTTTGCTTGCCTGTTAAAATGTGACGTCATCGGCGTCAACCATCTATCTTTGTCATGCTTCAAACCCTTCCACGGACGACGGCCAAATTGCCTATCATTCAGATCGTTTATTATGAAAGATGTCTTTCGGCTGATCTTCGGCGACAACAACACTCCCCTCCGCCCCTGCCGTTCCTCACAGCGTCGTTTTCTTCACGACGAGTCATCTAATCGTGTGCTAAAATTTCAATATTGAAAGCTATACAAAAATTCACAGGAAAGTAGAATAAAATCTATGTTGGGTAGAAAACCATGTGCGATCCAATATTTCTTTAATGCGTACAGCATACGTATTTCATTTTTGAAATCACTCAATTAGGATTTTTTTTTTAAATTTATTCTGTTTATTACGCCTAAAGTTGGAATGTGTGAGGGTGTAGGTATAAGAATATAATGTATAAAGTTACAACGAAACACAATTTAAAAGCCTTAATATATTGTTTACAATAAAACTAGCTTAAACGACAGACTTTGCCCTGTACACATTTCAATAAATGTGTTTGTGATTGTTTTGTGAATTTGTGAAAAAAGCTTTTGGAATATGTAAAGAAAGTAAAAAACGATTTTGTCACCCCAAGATTTTCCCGGCAATCCGACCCCCCCGCCCCGCGCTAAACCCCTCAACTCCCAACCCCCTCTTTCGAAACCACATTTCCTGTAACTCCCCCCAACCGCCCCCCCCTAAATCCCGACCACAAACTTCATCCCCCTAATCTCCCAGCCCCCGCGCGAATCCCCCCTGCCATCCCCCGTCTCTCACAAACTCCACCCCCCTAATCTCGCCATGTTTATAACGACAAAATAAAAACTTCTTCAGGGCGTTCTCTATTCTAAGAGGGAGACTGACTAACAATCTTAAATTTCAGATAAAACCACAAATAGATCCCTATTCTTTCACATCTCCAACTGACTCTATCATTCTAAAAAAATCGGTTGCGCAACCCTTAGACTTTCCCAGTAAGTAGCCAGGGAGGTTTTTCATATCAATATTCATTTAATAAATAAAGTCGATGAGTAGAAAATACCTTTTAACATGCGACGCAATGCAATGAAAATTTAAATTTCGAACACGCGTCATCGCATTCAATTTAAAAAATCAAATTGCAAACGCGGGTCGCAGTGAGCCTTCGAATTCGAATTTCGAACGAGCCACGCATCGCAAGCGTCGACGCTTTTAAGGGCCTTACTATTATTTATTATATGGCGGTTTTTAAATATTGTTTCTGTCGCTTTTATATGAGATATTGCAACGAAAATTTCACAATGTGATTTCGGCTCAATATGGCACCTGTGTACCGAATTTTAAGATTTTAAGTCAATATATCGAGATTAAAGTATGACTAGTGCGCCCTCTAGTGGACCGATTTCAACCACATTTCACCTCTTGTATGATTTTTTAACTCTTGCCATGATCGAATGATGCCTGCATGCCAAATTTCAGCTCAACCAGATGTAGCGAAGGCGCTATCGTGAAGGAATACACCCACACAGACAGACATACACACAGACATACAAAGATACATCAGTCTAGAAATGGTCCTAATCGTTTCGGGGGTAGGGGGGGGGGGTCAACACGTCATAATAATTTATCTTCTCGTCTCGGCGGTTGGCGGGTTGGTAATCCTACTAATATTATAAACGCGAAAGTTTGTATGTATGTATGGATGTTTGTTACTCTTTCACGCAAAAACTACTGAATGGATTTTGATGAAACTTTACAATAATATAGCTTACACATCAGAATAACACATAGGCTATAATTGATAAAGATATAGTGTGAATTATCTAAAATATAACGATAACTGTCAAGTAAGTAGGAAAAAATCTAAGAAATTGACGTTCGAAATTTAAATTCTATCCTACTATCCTACTAATATTATAACCGCGAAAGTTTGTATGTATGTATGGATGTTTGTTACTCTTTCACGCAAAAACTACTGAATGGATTTTGATGAAACTTTACAATTATATAGCTTACACATCAGAATAAAACATAGGCTATAATTTATAAAGATATATGGTTTTCTATCATCATTATCACAATTTTCCATCACCACGCGGGTGAAACCGCCGCTGGGCGCAGCTAGTGTAAAATAATTAAAAAAACCTTGCTACGGCATTTTATATACGGCAATATTATGATATGATAATATCAAATCATTGAAATATACAGCGCTAGCACTAAGTGGTCTGCGCAATTAACGCGAACGGCAAACCGCTCAGTTTGAAACTAAACGAAAAATACCTCCGCATTTGTTATTTTAATGTCTGCTCTCGCCTCGCCGAGAGCTGCAATCTTTAAAAAATACAATTTATTTTGTTCACGATTCAGGAACGCAATTCATGCTGATCGTTTGCAGTACTACTGTACTGTGCTCTAATAAGTCGTCTAGCTATTTTTTACACTACTACCCGACTAAAAAGGTATGTAATGTATTCAGGGTTCATCTATGTATGTTTTCCGTTTCTTTATTCCATCATAACTACTAAACGCTTGAACCGATTTAGTAGTGTATAGTATTGAAAGAATTGTTAATCATCCGGAGTGCCATAGTGTACCTTATTTATATATGTAAATATCAAGTAAATATCAAGTTGTCTAAATGTCGAAATATTCAAACGTCAATAAATTACCGTAAATACATCGTGTTTAGTGTCAAATGAAAGGTCTGATTAGGTATATTCTAAAAATATACATCTATTGATTGGATAAATACATAATCCACAATTATATTATAAAAAACTGTAATAAAAATAATTATAAATACAATAGTTCAGCTTCTGCAACGGCAGTCGTGTTTTTTATTATTTTTTATATATTTATTTGTTGTAGCTTTAGCCTAACGGCTACCGAAAAAGTGACGAATATATTCTCGTTTTAGTTTTCCATGTTTCGTTTTAGGTTAGAACAACGTTGGTGGCACTGATTGCAGCAAATTTTGATCATTCTGCAAAGAATCAAGCGGTTTTAGTTTGTGGATTGATTTTATAGCGTATTATATTGCTCAATGTCGTACTACGTTTTGGCAGCTAGGATTTTACTATAAAAAGCAATGTCTCGCATAGTTACAAACATTGAATAATCTTACCTTATTTTCAGGAGCCCAATATAAGACAGGAGCCCAATATCTCAAAATAAAGCAATAATATAATAAGAAAAAAAATAAATCATGGCTCTTATTATGGTAATATTATTTACATAAAAATGTCAAGTTTAGTTTGCTACGCAGGTTTAAGTTACTTAACAATTAAGAGCTTTAATTTTTAAATCGTCCAATAGATGGCATTCTAATCTCTCCGTATATTTTCGGTGATGTAATCAGCCTACAGTGCATATATGTAATGCGATGCGGTAGATGGCACTAGTAATTGAATGCTATTATTTTTATCATTGGTAAATTAATGGGTTTTGATAAAAAAGCAGTATTTTATAATAAACCATTCAATAATAATTTTATTACAGATGGCCAACTGAATTGCCATTAGTTTCGCCAGACAATACTCACAGCTCCATCTGCATATTGTCTGCGCAGAAGGGTTGCCAAAACGTACGTTACTGGTTAAGCAATATAATACCCTATAGAATTAATCTATATAATCAATTGATTCAAAATTAAATAATTTTGCCTTGTAAATTATAAAATAATTGAATGGTGTTATAGTTTCATTCAGTGTTGTCTTATACTAGGGGAAGCGCTACAGTTATTGGCCATGCTATAGTTATTGGACACTGAGTGTTTAGTGTTAAAAAATAAAATTTCCTTACGTTCAATAGCGTTTCTTAAAACTCCATCTGGTAACTCCATTTTTGTTGTTTCCACAAAGGTATAGCAGTCCATCATTAGATTGCGTTATCCCCTACTTTCTTTCGATTTCTGACAGCGTCGCCGAAAACACGTCTTATTCTTAAGGATTTGTTAAGGAGAAGAACTTTTTGTTAAACACCTTGACAGTGGAAGGATATTGTGAAAACAACCATTTCAACAACGTGAGGGGGTAAATATGATTAAATAATATTATTTTTGATCTCAGAATCGAATTAGTCAATTTATAACCAAGAAAATTGGGGTGGCAAATTACTGTGCGCAAAAAACTTTGTTGTCGTAATTATTGGCCACCTATGCCAATAACTGTGTTTCATGTTGTATTAAAAAGTCATTGTTTTTTTGTTATAATTAGATTGTTCATGTGGAGTAGTACTCATGGCTATATTTTCACATAATTCTGAACTTATTTAACAGTTATTGGCCTAGGACAAAAACTATAACATTATAGGGGCCAATAGCTATAGCAACTATGCCAATCTACTCTTTTATTATTTGCAGTTATTAGCCACTGCTGAATTTTAATGTTATTATTGTTATTTTTACAGATTTCTCTAACAGAGCCATGCCTAAACAACCCCTATACACGAAAGAAATCTTAGACCAGGCCTTAGAAGATATACAAAATAACGCTTTGTCTTTAAGAGCCACTGCAAAAAAGTTCAATATACCCAGAGCTACGCTACAGTCCAAACTTAAAAATCCAACTACGAAATCTGAATTTGGGCCAAACCCTTATTTATCAACAGAGGCAGAGGATGCCATTGAGGCATGGGTCGTCAGTATGCCTCGAAAGGGGTTCCAAGAAAAAAATATGACCTTATAAATACGGTTCAAATGTACCTTACGTAAAATCCAAGAGACAATCCATTCCCTAATAACAGGCCAGGGCGTGGTTGGCTGCAAGCATTCTTGAAGAGACATTCGACTATAGCCCAAAGAACTAGCGAAGGAGTAACCAGAGCAAGTACATGCGTCACAGTAACTGTCATAAAGAAATGGTTTGGAGAAATAAAAAATATCCTTAAAGATGAAAATTTACTAGAAGTTATGAAGGATTCGTCAAGATTTTTTTGCGCTGATAAGACAGGCTTTCAGATATGCCCTTCTAATGGGAGTGTTCTAGCACATAAAGGCTACAAAAATATTTATGCCGTAGAGCAAGGCTGTGCCAAAGAGAACATTACTGTACTCTTTAAGTTTTATGCAGATGGGAAAGTATGTTCCCCTTTAATAGTATTTCCTTATAAGCGCCTACCAGAAAAGTGATACAGTGTTCAAAGGAAAATAACGTAATGTCGTATGAGGATTTCAAGGGAATAGTCGGCGTTGAAAATATACACAAAATGGAGTCTCTTCAGTCCACGGCCGGTTATGTTAATGACGAATCCATTATTTTACATGACTTGTGGAAATTTTTTAAAACTGACTTTTGTTTTAACTTTGTGATATATCACAAACCTTAAAATCTCCATTATTCCAACCAACAATTGGGATTTTTGAAATCAACCTTAAACTTCTGGTTCATCCAGGGTTTCAAAACCAGGTTTTTTTAAAAAGAAAAGCAGATTCCATAGAGAATTATTTTCAAAAAGCACCGGAAAATAAAAGAAAATTCATTAGAAATGATGAAAAGTTGCCTTTTGTGATAACTTCTGATAATTTCAGTAAGTGTATTGAAAAAAACTGTTGGAAAAACAAAAAAAATGAGAGAAAAGTGAAAAGAGAGCAACTCGCCTTCGGAAGAAAGCAAAAACAAGCCGAAAATAAACAAATAAACAGTTATTTTAAAAAAGAAAATTTCTGAAAAATCTAAAAATTGGTGAAAGAACCAATCAGTCAGTGAAACATTTGGAATATCTGGAACAAAATCTAGCATAGATAAAAGTAATAACATTACAATTATTACTAACGAAGAAGTAGATATTTGCCAAAAATATAAAGGGATCGTCGTGAAACGCAAAGCATTACTTTGCGATTCATGTAACTATTCATACCATAGATCATGTATTCCCTCCGTGAAAAAGCATAAAGTAAACCTGCCAGAGAAGGAAGACTAAGGTGACTTCATGTATCACAAATGTTATAAGTTGGATGACGATTCGGATGATTCCAACTTCTGAAGATTCTCTGGACGCCGAAGAGCTAATAAAGGAGATTAATTTTAATTATCATTAAAGTAATTTTTGTCATTTGTTTCAACATTTAATAAATAATTAAAAGAACTCGGTGTTTATTTATATTAGTTTAATTATTACTTTAAAAAATATGTGAGAGGCACCTATGTAGCTACCTATTAGTTTAAAATCCTATATTCTACTAAAATAGGTATTCATAAATGCCGTGGCCAATAACTGTGTCATAAAGTGGCCAATTACTATAAAAAAGTGGCCAATTACTGTCGCATTTCGTTTTTTTTTAATAATAATATATATATGAAATATTATTATTAATAAGATAAAACATTTAATAACTAATCAAAAATATAAACAAGATTAGGCCTAAAAAATTACAAAGAAATATTTCAGTGAGATAAAGAGTAATGAGTGAAAAAGTTAATGGAAAGACCTTAAATGGCCAATAACTATAGCGCTTCCCCTAGTACGTTTATAGTTCCGATTTTAAAACCTATTAAATTATCCCTAATCTGTTAAAACTTTTCTTAAATTGAATAGTTTTAGCGCTGTTTTGTTATCCAATACGATATTATTTATTCAAGCAGCATTGAAACCAGCGACCTTAATACGTGTTCCATTGTCACGTTAGTGACATTTTGAAATAATTTATCATCTTTCGCCTCTCTAGCAATTTTCTATAGCAATAGTTATTTTCTTCACCTTCTCGTATCAAGTTCTCCGTCCGAAATTTCTGCTCGGCTCCTTTTTTTTAGCTTTTATAGTAATTACGTAATAAACAATCCTAAAAGCAAATAAATTAGTCTATATTGGCCCGCATTACATTTCTCGCAGGCTTAAACTAAGCTGGTGCAAAAAAATAGGAATTTAAGCGCCTGAAGTATTTTGTTGGTATTCCGTATCATCAAAATTAGGAACCGGTCTTAAATCTTAAAAAAATCCGTTTTGTCTACGGTCGTTTTTAAGCAGGGTCTTAATTTTGACAACTCGGTCAATTACTCGCCCGCACACCGTCGTCTCGTTTTCGTTTGTTTTAAAATACACAAGGCTTTTTATCATACAATACCTATATATGGCCAAAAAATATACAAAGCTTTGTATCATAATCCACAGGAAATATTGACACAGGATTATCAGGGCAAAATATAGATATTATACCGTAAACGGCGCTCATCGTCCCTTCTTCGATTTAGAAGCCAATGCTGAACAAACATCTTCGAAATCGCGACAAAAACTCTTAGGAATCACGAGAGATACAAGAGCTGTAAAGATATCAGATGCAGACTGCTAGATTTAGGCCGATAATAGTTCAGACCCTGAACAAGAAGAAATGGAATACAAAAATGGTCTAGACAGTGCTTAACATCAATTTAAGAAACTGGTTGCATTAACATAAGCACGCTCCAGTTCAGTTGGGACCCATGAAAGGGAATAAAACGTGGTTCAAAATTAAGCATCGTCTTAGCGCAATTTTAGACCCCAAGTTATGCACCTGCGAGAAACGGAATACGAGCCAGTGTAACATGTCGGACGTATTAAAAGTTGTTGTAACACGGCCCATCCTTTCCTTTTATTTTTTTTTTTTTTGAAAATCATTTTGTTGTTATTTTGTTATCGTTATATTACTCCTGGGGTAGATTGTTCTTGTAAAACTTATTTATTATCTTAATTTTTATTTGTAATTGTTTGTATTTGTTTTTTTTTGTAATTGTACCGAAAGTACCTTTCCATTATATACATAAATTTTATCTATTAAATGATAATGAAAGCATGAATAGTTTCGCAATAATGTAAAATGACGCATTCTACAGTTTGTAAATTTTACGAAAAATTAAACTATGACTTTGACTATAATTAATAAAAACTTTTGGAAAACTTTCAGTAATTTCTGAAGAAATAAACTATGACTATATTATGACCACTGTTTCAATGAAAACCCAACGTTGTCCATCAACTAGATCAGGACCAGGGTTGTCACGAATATCAGCATCAGCATCAGCGGATTATCAGCATCGGTTTCAATATATTATAATATAATTTCAATATCTGCGTCAGCATCCGCGTTAATCAATGCTGATTTTAGTTTGCTGATATTCTGCTCGTGACATGATCTTGAAGGGTTGGCCTTAGCTCTAGCCGCATGCGCATACTATCTCTACCATCTCTGCTGGCAAGTGTTTCTCTTCTCCTTCTCAAAGTGCCGCTCCATTACTGGAGGTTGGCCGTTAGCTCTGAATACTTTTGTCGGTCTTGCGCCATCCGGAAAAGCTGTTCCGTACTGGTGATCCCGGTTCAGTTTTCCACCCGAGGATTCTTAGCACACCTGACCCATTAAAGGGCTGCCGGGCACTCGGGGCCATGGCTATTTTTAACTTTTCAATTGCTAACTACTAGGGATATATAGTGCAGTGGTCTCCCGTTGCCTTCTGCACCAGATATTTAAGGTTTATTTAGGACCTTAGGCCGCTGAGACCTCTTCAATAGTGCGGGCTGAAATTTTTTTTTTCCAATTTTGAAACCTAATAGCAATTTAAATATGCCAAATTTAATGCCATTTCAGATTTTATAAGAATTCATGCTACATTATTATATCTTCAGTCTCCCCAAGAAGCCTGAAATATGTTCGAATACTTAAAAAATACCCACATTTTAGGGCACAAAATAAAAATTAAAGTTCATCCGATATTGAAATATCCCATCACTAAGGTTAGCACAATACTTCATTAACAAGAAAAAAAATAGTACACTTCACCAGCTTACTCAAGTGCTACACTGCATCCCCTCCCGCAACCTCCACTTCCGCACGAAACGGGCGTTCGCGACGCACAAGGTCGCACCTCGTATTCAGTCAGTCTTCGTAGTCGTTCGAGTACGAAGTTCGAGTACGTACCAGTGAACATTCAAAATGATAAAAAACACTAGACAATTGACAACATGTCCAATTTTTGGAACATTAAGTGACTTAAAAGACAATATGCTTCCAACTTATGCCGATGTTGTAAAATGTTGTGAGTGGCAACGACATGAAATCAAATCAAAAAGTGGACAAAATAATCCTTCTTTTACTGATATAGCAAATACAGTGGCGCAAAAACTTATCGAAATTTGGAATAAATCCTCAATTCCTACTGTGACTTTGGCAAGAATTATTTAAATGTTTAAAGCTTTTCATTTGAAATATAAAAATTTGCTAAAACCATTAAAAGACCGCAAAAATACAGCCTCTTATCAAATAAAAGTCCAATCTTTCAAAAAATTAAGCAGTGTTCTCTTCGACATAGCTGCTTGTAAGTGCAAGAAAAATTGTAACTGCGAAAAATCGCGACGAGTCCCCATAATAGAGCAAGCGTTCCTTCAAGACCAGAGATCTGAAAGAAAAATGATAATTGGTCATACAGACATATACACAACAAAGAAGATCGCCAAAACACAAGCGAGGAATGCAAGAGACCTACTTCTTATACCCCTGAAAAGACATGAAAAAGAATGTGGAACGAAGAAAAAGAGGGCTGTATTTCAATTTCTTCTTCCGAAAGCTCGGCATTGTCGGCACATTCTGATTCAGATATGCCTGCTAAGAAGCTAACTAAACCCCGCCGACAGTCGAGGAAACTACCAGTGCTTTCCAATATGTGCGATAGATTTGGAATATCGGACAGAGCAGCAGCAGCTATCGCTTCTGCTGTTCTCAACGATTATAAAATCGTCACCAAGGAAGACTTGAGTCAAGTGATTGATAAAAATAAAGTAAGACGGGAAAGAAAACGAATGTGGAGTAAAATTGTTAAGGAAAAGTATGCAAGTTCAGTTCAAGCATTATTTTTCGATGGACGCAAAGACCGAACCCTAAAAAATACCAAAATAGGTGGAAAATTCTACCGCAGAGTTGTTTTGGAAGAACATATCACCATTGTGCAAGAACCATATTCTTCTTACGTCGGGCATTTGGTTCCCTGTTCAGGAACAGCAATAAGCGTAGGAAAATCCATATTAAACCAATTTGGAAATAATGCGCTTGAGAACTTGATAGCGATTGGCTGTGATGGTACCAATGTCAACACGGATAAAAGTCATCCCGAAAATATTCTGATCGCAATGATAACAGATGATGACCCAGTTATTAGACAACTTGGCATACGTCGCATCCTGAAGAGTCGAAACAGCGCGTGTTCTACATCTGCACCTCGCACGTTTGTGGTACCACAATTAAACTTCGAAGCTGAGTCATACATAGACATGATAAAATGGACAGAGGTGCACTTATCTGCGCCTACAATTTTACAGAAAATGACCAATGCGGAGATCCATGCGTTACTACATGGCGTCCCAAAACTAGATTTTCCACGTTTCCCATGCAACACGCAAGCTGTGGAACGATGTGTTAAGGCTGTAACTGAAGCATCATTGAAAGTATGTGGCCAAGAAACCCGCGAAGGCTCCATTCACGCCAAGTTGGCGTCAAGAAAAATAATGCCAAAATTTGAATTTAAGGCGAATTTCAATCCGGAATAAGCAATTTAATTTATGTTTTGAACTGTAATAAAAACTATTTTTGTGTTCTGTAACATTCTATCTTTGTAATTCAATATATAATTGCGCTAAAAAAATATTTTTCATTTAAATATCCTGCACCACCTACCGTATGAGTTTTGATAATTTTCACTTTTTTTTTCACAAAATAAAAGCTCTTTGGGGAGACTGAAGACATATGATTAGTTAAATATACTTTTAGAGGGTCGTTTATGGCTATATTTAGCATACATTGGCAGCTATTAGAATTCTAGAAAAACAAAAAAAAAAACCCCCATACTATAGCGGCCCACACTAGTGATGGGCGTGATTCTCAATTTTAAATCACGCAACAATCACGTTACTGGTATTTTTTCACGCGTGATAATAACTGCTACTCGTGATTTTCGTGATTGTACTGAAATGTACTGTGAAACGTTAAGTAACAAAGTTTCGTCAATGTGATAACTGATAACAGAAACGCGCATTATATTTGCTTAATATTTATTAGTAATTAGAAGAATTAGCGTTCAGAAAGATTATCTCTCTTGCTCTTTTGGTGCTAAGCCGAGTTCGTCTTTCTGAAATAATGTTATTTTATTGCTTTAACAAATCATGAGCAAACTCATTTACACGAACGATTACGACACGAGCGATAACAGTGTCCAAATTCATGCGACAACAGTGTCCAAATTCACGTTACGTACGAAATGAACGCGCCACTCATCAGTCATCGTCCAGCCGGCGCGGGCGTTCGCCCAGAACGAACGGCAAATCACTGATCCACTGATCGCCGATCACATCAAGAATGAACGAAACCAAATGAACGGTTCAATTCACCGATCATCGTTCAGTGGCGCGCCGCGCGGTCGTTCGACGGCGTTCAGTGAGAACGGCCAATCACTGATCATATAATCACGCGTGATCGGTCGCGTCGTAGCGGCGCCGAGTGATGGCAACGCGGTGCTGTTCGTAGCCGTGATTCAAATAGCATGTTCTTTCAAATTCTCGTAACGCGTTCTTCGTGATTGCAAATATCACACGTTATTGTTATTGCTATTCGTGATCACACCCATCACTAGCCCACACTACTCTTCAACCGGTTGCCCAGATAAGCATGATTATACCGTCATTGACTCGGTCTTTTGCTGTATACTTTTGCTTCCCATTATAATTAGACCGATATGCAAACAGCGATCGAGTACATTCGGGACGTGTCCTGTGTCAACCGCAGGTTAATATAGACTGCATAATTGCACTTTATTCACTACATTTAATAATTATAATAAATATTTATTGTTGAGATTTTTTTTAAAATATGCTGTCACTATGAATTTAAATTTGGAAAAGGTGTTCCTAGCGAACAATTATTCAGCAGTGCCGGAATTATATATAAGCCTTCCCCTAATCGACAGCTACGCTATTGTTTTAAGGATATACCTAACTTACCTGTAATAAAATTTGGGTTGGGTGGTTAACCGCCAATTGTTTTTTTTTTATTTTTTGTATGTTAGGTTATACGTGTTATACGTGACTTATTCAAAATCTTAAAAAGATTGTTTTTGATATTTTTGACTCACAGAAGTATTATAACTGACTTTTCATTTAAAATACCTATTAATATTATCCGTTTTAAATACAGTTTCATAGTTAGATATATGTTATTCAAGAAATTCATTAAAATCAGCATCAGTTGATATTTATATAAAACAATCAGCATCAACATCAGCATCCACAGATATTAAAAAAACCTGCATCAGCAACAACCCTGATCAGGAGTAATGCGCACGTTTGGGCCTTGGAGTGTCAAATTGGTGTAATTTGATTATCCGTTATGAGGAAGATTTGTTATCATCGAGGGTTTCAACATCATATGAAACCGCCCTCTCCACAATTCATACCACACGATCTTGTTAAATTAAATCCGACGTTTTCCATTTTCCTAAATTGAATTTAGACGCGTAATGAAACCGCGAGAGACAAACAGAGTCGACGCGGAGTCGTAGGCTTGTCGGCACCAAAGCGCGTGTTCCTCCTTCTCTCGAGTCTCTTGTGGTCTCTTTTACACCTCCATTGTTTTCCCCCTCATCTGAACATAGAGAACTAGCTAATTATAAAACCGACGCCACGTCGGAAACGCTTCACCCCGATGGCTACCGCGAAACGAGCTAACATTTCCAACAACGCTACTCTAAGAATACTCGTATATTATATCCATTATTATTAATAGGTTTCACAGCCAGGCAGCATAATTGCATGTATGTCTAAATTTAACAATGAATTGAATTAAAATATATTTGTAAATATGTACCTTTAGTCTTTTTTTTAAATCGTTGACACTACTACACGTTTCAACCACTTTAGTAGATAAACTGTCCCACTGGTCCACAACCCTGTTGGCTAAAAGTGTTTCCTGGGATTGGTATGGAATCATGCTTTCTCCAGTTTGAAGTCGTGTCCACACAGATGATGCAAGTGGTTCCGCTTAAAGATTTTAAAAAAGTCGGGGCAATTATTTATTATCTATTATATATGTAATGCAAATATTAAAAAATCTGTTGTGTCACCCCAAGACTTTCCTGACTAGTATCCGGGGAGGTGCGAAAAAACAGCGACATTTTTTACTCTAGTACCCCTAATTTTCCCCAACCGTAGGTCGTAGAGACCCAAGATTCTAGTCAGTAAAGTCTTTGGGTTACTACCGATCAAGCCACGCCGCGAATTATAATTATTATTTACTTAGGCACCTATTACAGATTTATTATTAGAAAATAAGTTTGCTTTGCTGTTGAAAAAGTAGTTTACAAATATGTATGGCAGGTACCCCAACCGTAGATCGTACAGACCCCAAAATCAACTGGACTATTCACACTGACCATACCTATCGATTGGAGAAAGAAATTTTGAAAGCGGGGACAATATGTAATCAAGGTTCCCCAAATTTGTATGGCAGGTACCCCAAACGTTGGTCGTAAGTACCCCAAAAACTAATAGGTTCTTCCGATGGTTAACAGAAGCTTCTATGCCAAATTTTAACTTAGACAGATTAAGCGTCTGGGCGCTATCGCGGAAACAATTTTTTCGCCGGGAACTCCAAATTTGTATGGGAGGTACCACAACCGTAGGGCGTAGGGACTCCAAAAACTAATGGGTTCCTCCGACCGTTAACAGAAGCTTATATACCAAATTTCAGCTCAATCCGATTAAGCGTCTGGGCGCTATCGTGGAAGAATACATACATACAGACATACAGACATACAGACATACATACAGACAGAGATCGGTCTGGAAATAGTCTCAATCGTCTCAGGGAGTCTCAAAATATATATTCCCATCTTCATCTCAAATTTTTTTTTTAGCGCGATCACAATACTTTCCTTTCCGATAGGTCGTCAGGAAAGTAAAAAATAAGAGTAAACTATTTCAGCGTAGGAATTATGCACAAAAATACTTACAAAATTGAATCAAAAGCAGAAAAAGAATACATCGCAAAATCTAGTGGCAACGTCACCTAACTAGGCCGGAACCTGTTCTAAGGTAAACATTTATTTTTTAATGTGCTTGCAACAATACCGTGTTTATAAACATAGCATATATTTCTCTTCCTCGTCTATATTAATGACATCCCAGAGTGCCTGAAATCCGTGGATGATGAAATCATTTTATTCGCCGATGATACTTCACTTCTTTTTAGCGATAAAAATAAAGACACTTTGGCCCAAAGAATAAAAGAAACAATAGACAGGCTTAGTATATGGTTCCAAGTTAATAAATTGTCACTTAACGTAAATAAATCAAAATCAATATGCTTCTCTTTGCGGCCGTCTGATTATAACGAAATAGACGTATACTTTGGGTCTGACCAACTAGAAAATGTCTCCTCCACGAAATTTCTCGGATTAGAAATCGATCAAAAATTACAATGGTCTGATCACTTAAATGATCTCAGTAAAAAATTATGCAGTGCCATATTCGCCATTAGAAAGATAAGAAGTTTATGCGGTTTTGAAGCAGCTAAATCCGTTTATTTTGCATATTTCCACTCCCTAATAACGTATGGCTTACTGTTTTGGGGAATGGCACCAAACTCAAAAAGAATTTTTCTCCTCCAGTAAAGAGCGGTACGCAGTTTATATAGAGTCTCAACAAGAAGTTCTTGTAAGCCGCTATTTGTAAAATCAGGAATAATGACTCTATTTTCTTCTTACATCTACCAAAATATTATGTACGCTCGTAGACACCTAACAGAAGCTCCGGTGAATAGTGATTTTCATCATTACGATACGAGGAATAAATCCAATCTCCACATAAACCGACAGCGACTTAGCAAAGTGCGAAACAGTTTTATTCACCAAAATTTGTCCTTCTATAATAAGATTCCAGAGCAAATGAAAAGCCTTGGAGAGGACCAATTTAAAAAGATAATTATACATAATTTGGTAAGAAACCCAATTTATGGTATAAGGGAGTTTGAAAATTTTGAATTAATTTTCCATGTTGATGATTAATGAAATGCGTAAAGTTTTAAACATAATGGTATTATGATAGCTGACATTCTAATTTTCATATAATTAAATTCATTTTTTAAAAAAAAATACGAAGGCATATTGCTGGATTGGCAATAAAATATATATTTTTTGATTATTCTACATAGAATTTGCATTTCTATTTTAATATATTATTCTCCCTGACATTAGCATATTTTGATAATTTGTATCTAGGTAATATTGAATATAATATTACAGCCATGACAACTATCACGATAGTTATGTTTATAATAATGAAATGTTTAGCATTTAATTTTGTGACGCATCCAAGTGTAGGAATGCCTATCTACTGGAGTAGTTGATTGTATTGTATTGTATTGTATATATTCCATGTATGCACAAAATAATAGAATTGCAAAACCATATTAAAAATTACTAAATAGTTAAATTAAATAATTATATTAAAGTTATGAGTGGAAAATTTAAATGTCAGCAAATAAATTTAACTCAGAAAAAAACAAACAATTTAAAATAGTCAAAATTAAAATAAGATTTTAAACAAAATAGTCCTGCATTTTACTTATAATTAAGATAAAATAGTGTTAAAATTAAAACAAATCATCTCTTAAAATAGTTTAAAACAAAAAAATTATAATAATAAAAAATAAAATAATAATAATATAATATAAGATTCAAAATATTCAAATGTTCAGGTTAGATTATAATGTCCAATATTTTTAAAATTCCTTATCTTTTCTCTTTTACAAGCCAGTTTGCAGCCTTTTAAAGTAGGTCTTATTTTGCGCCGATTTTATGTTTCCAGAAAGAGCATTGAAAAACCTTGGGGCAACGAATGTATAGGTGCGCTGACCAAAAGTAGTATACCTTCTGGTCACTATCATATTAATCTCTTTGGAATACCTCGTTGATATGGTATTTTGTGAAAACATATTTATCTGCTGGAATTTAATATATGATAGTGATGTTTTTACATATACTTGCCTAGTATCCAACACATTATATTCATTGAAAAGATTTTCCGAAGGATAACGATACGGCTTTCGCTGTTTTAATTTTAGCGTCCAGTGAGGTCTTATGCGTCTCAATTAGGTCACCCCTGATCCGATGATAGTTGAGTGTGGGGCAGTCGCAATCTGCGAACTCTTTCTGGGTATTCCAGATTTTTAAACCTATTGGAAACTTGGTCGCTCTGTGCTGGACTTTCTTTAGGAGATCCTCATATTTCACTAATTGAGGATTCCATATCTGGAATCCAAAGTGTTTTAGTTGGAAAACTTGTGAAAAGAAAGCATTTTGACTTGTCTAAATCAGTAACATGTAGTAAATGATTTTAAAAATGTTTAGAGCTATAAAACTTTATTTCTCGTATCTAGACCTAGAATCAAATTTGAAAAAAAATATCTACATAATAAGAGCGGCCAAATATATTCGAGTTTTTTCGTCGAGTCAGTAGAGTCGTTTCTTATTTCGATGATTTCAAAGCACTTGTTTATTTTATTAATTTTTTAAAATAAATAATAAAAAACGAAGACGGTAAAGTATGTTTATTTAGATGTTTGTCTCTTTCTAATCTTTATTGTGAAATTTAAAAATGGACGGGTATATTAATTTTTTTTTTTTGTTTTATTTAAGAATTATTTACTATAAAACATTGATTTGCTTACAAAAATAACAGGAACCGAATGACAAAACCTTAATCTTTTGCTTATTTGATTCTGTCACCCAACTGGGACTAGCCCGTTCTAGGGTGGACAGGACTCTAATATTACAATCAAGTTTGCTTGATTGTTTGATTGCTTACAAATGTACAAGTTTTAGTATAAGCTAATAACACTAAATTTCCCTAAAATGTGGTCTTCAAAAAAAAAAATAATAGTTATAATAATAATAATAAAACATAATAAAATAAATACAATTCAATTCCATTACATAATCGGCAATAAATATAATATAAATTCTAATAAATATTATAAATTTAATTATATGTGAGAAGTCATTATTATTTAGTATATGTTAAGTAATATAGGATTTAATATAAAAATACCTAGTCAAAAAATTACTATTCATTGTCAAAACAATATATAACAATAAAGTCAAATAATGTTCGGTAGTTAGTTCAATATACTTAATGTACATGTTTAAAAATATGTTAATAATTTGTGAACCTAAGTTTTATTAAACTATTAGTTCTAACATTTGATGTGTGGTTAGTCTGTCATGATTCGATAACCATTTCTTTAATTTATTTTTGTATTCCCTAAATGTCAAATTCATTGATCATTCATATGATCATACGAAAATCTCTGACAGCCAATCCTGCTATGAAGTATTTATATGTATATATGTGTGCGTGTAACACGTGTGTCAGTGTATGATTTTATATTGTTTTCGATCGTCAGAATAGAAAATGCATTTGAGCTAATTTTAGCCTAACAGAAAACGTTGAACCAGCTGGGAATCAAACCCGGAACCTATCAATATAAGATCATGCGACCTAACCACTATGCAACCAAGTGCGGTAAGTGTGGTATGGCTCACATTATCTCCGAAATTTTTCGTCCGAAATATTATAACAGATTATATTAAGCAATTGATATTTTAAAAATTGACAATCAATTTGCATTTTTATTACATCTGATTATTCTAATGGTAATTTTGTTCTATTTATTATTTGGATTAGATTTAGTTTTATTTTATTATATTTTTATTTTAAAAAGATTTGAATTTTCTATTTTTAATTTAATTTTTTGTAGACTATTTTAATAATTAGTTTCATAAGTAATCATAATCATAATCATAATCAAGTAATCATAATGCACAAAGAACATTGCTCAAGTCTGCCTTAGAACAGGCTCAGGCCTAGTTAGGCGACTTTCGGTCATAACCATGTCTCAGTCACAATAAGAATCAGTTTTCTGCTATTGCCTCAGTTACATACAGTGTGACATGGTAAAATGTAATAGTTAAATTTTGTAATACCTACTCTAAATAAAATAAAATAAAAAATAAATAAATACAATAAAAACATTTAGTTGATATTAAATGAGTATCACAAAAATACTACTATATTATTATCTTTAAGAAAAGATAATAATGTAATAGATTTTTTATGATACTGTTCTATTATAAGAATAATCTGCGACTTTAACTGCAAATCACAAAACAACGTATGTGAAACCTACATATAACAGTACATATCGTCATTACAGAATACGTTCTCGTTAAATTAAATCAGGTTTTCCACTTTCACATGAAATTTAAACGCGTAATGAAAACCGCGCAAGACAAAAAGGGTCAACACGAAGTCGTTGGCGCGCCGGGGCCAAAGCAAATGCTTCTGCTTCGCTCGAGACTCTTGTGGTCTCTATTACACAGCCATTATCTTTGCACCGCCTTTGTACTCGTAGATGTAACTAATTAAAAAAAAGCACGCCACGTCGAGAGGACGTTTTCTCTCAATGGCTTCTACGAAATGAGCTAGAATTTCCAACAACGCCACAGTAAAAGATATTATTACTCATTTCAGTGGGACTAGACAAAAACCATATAATGAATGATATGAAAGTTCTGTAATAAAAAATCTTTTCATTGCGTTATAAAAATATCATACAAATTATCATACAAAAGCGGACTTATTGACAATGGGCTCGATTACGTTTCTTTTGAAATAAAATCGAAAATTAGTACATGTGTTCGAGACAGAGCAATACGTCAGAGCGGAATGTGAAATGAATGGTTGTCATTTTTTTGAATGAAAACTACTCAACAAAGGTATATCAGTTAAATCGAACACCGCACGAAATGTGTTCAAACTTATTCGGGCGTCTATAATTTCGACAGCTAGTTTTGGTGCGGGAAAATCGACGACAGTTCGTATCATATTCCGTTCTAACGTTTCTAATGTTTCTAAGTTCGGAAGTCTAATGTTTCTGCACAAACTTCTTAACGGCGGGATAGACTCACCAGATTTATTAGAAGCGTTAAATTTCAACGTACCAACCAGGCGACTGAGGCAGCACTTAACATTTCACCTTCCCACTTCGCAGACAAATCAATCTTTCAACAATCCTATCTCACGTACATGCCGGTTATACAACACTATAACCGATAACATTGATTTCTTCAACCTGGGACCATTAGTAGTTAAGTCAGTTATAAATAACGTATTATGAAACAAATTGATAATTTACCTTATGTTTTTATTATTTTATTCCAGACAATATTTGATGTATTTTTTTTACCATTTAATTGTTTAACTGTTTTTCAGATTTACTGTAAACTTATTTCTAAAATTTTTAATTTTCGTTTTGATAATTTTTAAGGATATTAATTTTTGTACTGATAATTTTGATAATTTTGATAATTTTGTAAATCATGAGATACGGCACATACGCAATTATAAATTAAGCATGCCGAGTACACATATAATATTATACTCTAATTAGAAACAAAGTAAAAATGTTATCGATAGTCATGTAATATTAGAGTATTGTTTGTGTACCTTTTATAATAAATAAATAAATAAATAAATAAACGTATTGCTCTGTCTCGATCAGTTAAACTAATTTCCTATTTTAGTTCACGAAGAAACGCAATCGGGCTCAATATCTTCCAGTCGACCGACATGTTGATGTGACAAGAAGAGTAGGCAAAAAACGATAAAATTTAAGTTGACATTTTAAGTTACAAGGACATATCCGAAAATCTACAAAAAATACGAGAAAATTTAATTCCAAAAGTAAATAAATTAATAATAATTCGAAGAAATCATACATACACAAATATATACATATATTAATGTATAAATAAGTAAACTACCAAAACAAAGTGAGGCACAGGAGGGATAATGGAAAGGTTATAATTGTGGCTTATATTTACTGTAAAAGAAGTGCATTTTTAATGATTTCTTAGAGGTGGAAAGCGATATAGTCCCTCTAATAGCTGGAGGAAGCTGATTTCATTAGCGGGATGCATGTACAAAGAGGAGTGGGACAAAAGTATGGCTTTATAATTTGGAGTATGTTGGGATAAACTGACTTGAACGAACTGGGGGACCATGACTTCCTAACCCGGGAAAATCCTCGTTGAGTTATGAGGGAAACGTAGCAACGTAGGACATTATATAATTTCCAGTTTATAACATTTCCGGTCCCGTATTTTAAGCCATTGCAGTACTGCGAGACATGGTCGTACTTCCGCAGATTGAATATGTACCTTATGTGAATGCTTTGTAGGCGGTCGAGCTTTGACCATAATGACCATGGTAAGGTCCAAATATGCGACATCGGTATGGTCTAGCAACGGCAGTACAGACTTTAAACTATGGTGTGCTTAGTCCTTATAGAAAGGAGTCTCTTCAATAGTCAAAGGCTGTGAAAGCCATTATATGTACACGCATATTCGCCTGCTTACTTCATTGACTTGTGCTTGCCTAGAAATAATCTGGTCCAAGAGCATGCCTAAATTCTTTACGTTTTTAGAATACCCAATGTTGTTGCCCTCGATTTCTACTTGATGTAATGACAACTGTGAAATAGGAGACAATAGTTGTTAGCCATTAATTACAATTAATTGGGTCTTAGTTGGATTTAAGACAATGCCTGTAGACCAACAAGATACTTGGGCAAGAGCCAGGTTCGTTTCTAGTATGGCAGAGTCAATATCATCCAGTTTTATGAGACTTAAAGGTCATCAGCGTAAATGTGATACAAAGTGGAAAGTTTCCCAGTAATAGGGATGATAAATAAATAAAGAAGAGAAGAGCGACAAGGTCTACTGCCTGGGGACACAGGCAGCGAGGTTGATAAGATCGGTGAAAGTATCGGCTGGTTTTACACACTGTCGGCGCCTCTTTAGATACGAGTCAAACCACATTACTGAATCATCTGAGATGTTGAAAGAGCACAACCGCTCTAGCAATAAATCAAAATCGACCATACTAAATGAGCTACTGAAATCTAAAAGTGTAAGAATTGTTTTCTATTTTCATAGCCCATTTAATTTCATCGGTGACTTTGACTGAAGTAGTCTTGTGACCAGGGTGAAAACCAGACTGGAGGGAATTAAGTAGTCCATGAGAGATTAGAAGTTGGATATATGCGACGCGTTCTAAAACCTCCGAGAAAATATACAATATAGAAATCGGCTTATAGTCTTTGGGCAGCAGAGGTGAAGATGTTTTAGGTACAACTGTAAAGAGCCGTTTCTAAAGAGAAGAAAAGCAGCGGGTTATGACAGAGAAGTTTATGACGTGGGTTATAACAGCAAAAATTGGTTTAATAATTGGGCAGATGAGTTCAAAATTTAAATTGTCGCACCCAGTCATATTGGTTTGTATTTCTATAATGATGCGTCGTAGTCGGTGGTGGCCGTGAAATTAAGATCTGTGATAGATGGTCTCACTCGTTGTCTAATATTACGAATAGATGTTGCCTTAATCAATGGGTCAATGCTTGACGGTGGGATGGCATTCAGAGCATTGAGATCAAAACCCAGACTACTAGAGCTATTTTTGGACGTTCCCACGCTAAAATAATTAAGAAACTTCAAAGACGTTCTTAGGAGTTAAGTTTAGCAAAGTCCTGCAAATGTAAAGCTGTTTGGCACTTCTGCACAGTTGGTTGCATTGATTTATTTGTAAATTATGAGCTTCCATATTTTTTACGTTTTTTCAGTTTAAATTTTATTTAATTTGCGCATGCTTCGCCATTACCTGCTTTAACCCTTGGTTGGCCAGAGGCATGGAGATGTTAAAATTCGATAGTCTTTATCAGAGCATGCTTGTCGTGCAATTGCAGAATGAACTGATTTAGACAGTCAACATTTTGATCGATTGTAATTTCTCTCTCAACGTCAGGCCACTCCGTATCCCAGGCTTCCTGCAGAAGGTTTGCATAGTCAATTACTTGCATATCGCGGATTTTAATTAGTTTAAAATTGATGTTTTTAAATTAGTTTAAAAGTAATGGTATTTTAGTATTATAAAATATTGATTAAGTAGATCCTATCGAGATTCCCAAAGTGGGTTTCTCTGATATAATAATAATTGAATAATTGAACCGTTTCTTTTTCCAATCGGTCGTTTAAAATATTCCATAAATTTTAACGTCCACAGTAATGCGTCTTCTCGTTACATAGTAATTGCCTGAAAAGTCGTTCAATCATTTTTAATTGGAGAAATTTCCACAACATCAGCACTCGTAAAGTTCCCCGATTCCGAGTTATTATGGTATTAAATTGATAGCGAAGCAATGCGGTTTTTATTGAAGTAAAGTTAGTAAAAAAATATGGAAATTATTTATGGAATATAATGTTGTTTTGTTTGATAATATTGTTTTTGTTTAATATTTTATGACATGTTATTTACAGTGGGCTATTAACGAGTGCAGATTACATGCTACACGACTATCATTAGATATTTTTTGGCGTCACTGGAAAACCAAATTCTAATATAAATAAATTAATAAATGATATATAATACAGAAGTATATTTCATATAACTCTTTATGCATAACCTGTGAGGGAATTAAAACATACGACGGCACAACAATCACTAGAATAACACATATATACGAATTCTGGGATCTATTTAGGAGACGCTATGAGCGTCATTTAATTAAATTGATTAATTTAAATATAAGGTTATAAAGTTTAAAATCTACCTTGCTGGAGTGAGGCCCCTACCTAGGTAGACTTTTATATATTGTTTTTTTATTTTTTTATTTTATGTGTTAGCTCTATATTTACACAAAATATTATATATATACTTAACAAAATGTTAAATTATAATATACAAAATGTAATTAAATAAACATGGATGCACATACACATATATACATATATACATCTATACATTTACATACACATATATACATGCACGACATTATATACATACGTAGTAAGGTCCATAAGTTTCCGACCCGAAATATAAAGAAGATATGTAAAAATAAAAACACGTTGCTTACTGTTTTTCAATATAATCTTCGTTAAGTTCAATGCATTTACTACATATCCTTAGAAAAGCAACTTAATACCCTAAAAAAATATTCTATTCTTTAGTTGCAAAATGGGCATCAACGGCTTCTTGAACTTATTCATCGGTCTGATACTTCTTCCCCGTACGTCGGATTGTAATTTGGTGAACAGCTAGTAATCGATTGAGGCTAGATCTAGTCTGTAGGGTGGGTGAGAGATTTCCGAGAACCCACATTCCTTCACAGCTGTCTTGACAATATGTGCTGTGTGCACAGGCGTATTGCCCTAATGTAGCCAGACACCTCTATACCAGTAGGTATTACTCGTCTTTTTTGCATAATGTCATCTCACAAACGGTGCTGTAGAACTACATAGTACTGTGCGTTCACAGCTATATTATTTAATTTTTTTTTAAAGTCAATGAGTAAAATGCCTTGGGAATGCAAAAACAATGAAGCCATATTTTTTCTGTTGACTGCGTGATTTCGAGGGGGTGCTTTGGTTGGTTTTCACGATTCTATTAACTCCTTTTAGGACAAGGCGTCGTAGTACAGTACCATAGACTCATATCAAGCAGCAATTGATCTCAAATACATTTATGGATCAAGGATAATAATATAATCTTCTAAAAAATCTCGACAACACCGCACGCACGTCTTTTTGCACACCAGAAAGAAGTTGCAGCACCCATCTTGCACTAACCTATTCATTTGCAAATGTTCTTTAATAATTCTGTTAACGGTACTTTTAGATGATATTAGTCTGCTGCGAATTTCTTTGCTTTCAGACGCCGGCCTTTAAGCAGTGTAAGATCCTGAAGATCAATCATTTCTGGGGGAACGGCTTCGGCAGGCTGACCGGAGGGAGGCTTATCTTCCAAAGTTTCCCGGCCCGTTTTGAATAGCTTAGCCATTTCTTTATAGTGGAGTATGAAGAAGAAGAGGCTTCATACACTCCATGCAAACTGGGTTTAATTTGCACCGGAAAAATACCTTCTATAGTAAAAAAAATATATTATATATCACATTCGGTTTCAAACCTTTTCAAAAACTTGTCGACATGTCTGTTTCGAATCAAGGTAAAAACAAAACTAATGAGAATTATTGAGGCGATGTACATAATAACAGCAGATGTTGAATCATCCGATAGCACACGACAGAAGTGGTTTCAAGCATCCGAAGTGGGCGGGGCCGAAAACTTAACACTATAATTAACCGATTTCTCCGTTTCGTTTCTTCTTAGCCTAATCAACCATTTCCTCATAATATTTCTTCCTCGTATGGTATCTTACTTTAATTTTATCTCCGAATTTATTTTATTGCTTAGTAGAAAAGCTAGAAAAGAAAAATGTCGTTGGGCGAATTTAGTTTTCTTAAGGGGGACATTATGTCGCATGGCTGTAACTGCGCGTGTTCTGATAGTGTGAGTTTTAATCATATGCCGCTCTGTGTGAGTGTAATAGATTGTTTTAGATACTTTTACATATAATTGGCATATGTCCAGTACTCTGAACTCTTTAAATAAGTGGTCGCTGGAGAACCTAAAAGGCTTCTTATTGATTACCTTAAATAATGACGTTTGAGCCTTAATCAATGGATCTAGAGCTGAAAGTGGAGCGTCACCCCATCCAAGGATCCCATATGATAGTATAATATTGACTAAAGCGTAATAGATGGATTGGATTGAAGGTTTTGAGATTACACTCCTTCGTACTCTTTAAATAAGTGGTCGCTGGAGAACCGAAAAGGCTTCTTATTGATTACCCAAATTTAAAAAAAAAACAGCCGTTATTGCGCCAATTTACGATGGGAGATAAATGGGTGTCTCAAAATAATGTTGATGTCATGATGTTTGATGACTGAAGGGCAAATTAGAAGATGTTTGAAGGGCATGTTGCAAAAGCAAAATTTTCCTAGTTATAACCAAAGAACATGGTTTCAGCAGGATGGAGCCCCGTTATACGCATCCAATACGTCTCTGTCACGAGTTCATGAAATGTTTCCTCACAAATTGATCTCCAGGAGAGGTGAAATATTTTGCGTGATTATACCAGTCGTGGTTATATACTATAGTCGTGATTTAACCAGGTGGACTTTTCCAAAGTGCACGTCAATGATCCGACTTCTCCGGCGCAGTTGAGAAAAAAAACCCTCAACGAAATGGAAATCACGGAGTTTATATGCCGAATCGTAATGAGATTTTTTTCTGGTAATTTAAATGAGTACCGTGAACAGTGATAATATACTTTTAGATGATATTATTTTAAACATGTAAGTTCCTAAACTGTGTATTTTAATATGTGATCAAGATTTTACGGACAGACGTCAACCTTTCTTTTATATCAAACATTAAATATAGACTTCCTTTTGAGACATTCTGTATATGTAATATACAAAGAAAAATGCGAGTTTGTATCTCATTTTTTCGTAAAAAGCATAAATATCAAGTATAAGAAATTAAATTCTCAATGTCACTCGTAAATAAGAGAAATTTTTCTGACATCCACGCAGAAATGAAAACGACAATCAGATAACGAAATATAAAAAAATATGAAGCAAATTAACCGACCATTCTTCAAATTCGCATGACATTACAGCTGGCACGACATCGCTCTCTCGAATTCCGGTCTCCCTTATCGCAAAGACACTAAGAAGGGAAAAATATATAGAAAAGAATGCGCTATACACAAGCCTCGGCTGCGACGCATATAATTGGAAATAAATATAATAGATATGCTCGGAATGCTTTGCTAGATATGCTCTTTTTATGATCTGAAATACGAACAAAGCGATTCTAAAAATAAATCAATTATTGAGATATTTTTTTTAAATAAATAAATATGAGATCAAAGATTTGTATATTATATGCCAATGTGATTTAGGGGTCATCACAACATGCGAAAAAGGAATCATTGAATTTCAAAAATATATAATAGAGAAATGTGGTGTCCTTTGACAGATATTTTAGCATTTCTAGAGGTGTTAAGCAATTATTTTCAATCCGAGAGTAAACGTGAATATTCACGGGTCCTCGTCTTGTAGTCCAAAAATGAAAATCGCAGCAAAAAAAATATGAACCTATTTTTTCTTCTTCACTTGAAATCAATAGGTGCATATACAATGTATGTATATGCGTCAGCATTGATCCGAAGGTTGCAATCTAGCGTGTAAGTCGATGGACTTACTTTTAAATTTTTAACATCTTATCGTTCAGAAGAATTTCGCCGGTGACGAATACCTATCTGATAAACCGCTAAAAATCAATAAATTCATCGTTAGCATCTCCTATGTACAAACTTCTTTTTCAATATGACAAAGCTGATATAAAAAATATATGCCTTTCCGCTGCTGGTGCCAGTATTGACCCGTCCGCAGCTGTAAACGCTCGCCCGTTGCTCCCGCGAATTTCGTTTTTCTATGCTCGCTACAAAACCCCCGCGCTCACTATATCGTCCTATTATCGAGGCAGACCGGATCCGCTCCGCTGCCGATATTCTTCCTACTACTGCACTATGTGTTCTCATTTTGATTGTTACCTATTGCCCTCTCTCTTATTAAGCGATGACTCGCTCTGTCTTTGATGTCTCGAATACATTCGCCCGCCGGCCCGTCTCTGATTCTCGGCGACTGGAAGAAATAAATCTTTTTGTTGATGATATCAGAAGTACCAGCCTTTACCACGTTTTGCGGCCGTCCATCTCTCCAGTATGTACTCGGTGCTATCCGTGAGTTGCCTGTACTTATTGTTGTATCGTAATATAAATGCTTTGTTTTAATTATCTCATTGATGTAACAATAGGCTGCTACAATATTAGGAATTCAGTGACCTTTATGAAGATATTATCTTCTCTCGTCGGTAGGCGAGGCGTTTAATGGTTAAATCGAAAAAAAAATCTCAGCAGCTATGATATTCTTGACCACATCAGAAATCAAGCAACAGCCGATCAGAGGTGCTAAAATACTTAGGTTAATGAATTAATTGAGTAGACAGACAACCACGAAGAAATAATAAGTGACGGCTTGGTTTACGCTACTCCAGATGGTTGATTGATATTTTTGACATGAATTACTGATGAAAATATGAATAATGACTGCAAATGATGATCCAAGTTCTCCACGTTCAACTAATAGCCTCCAGGTTCGAAACTGGTAGGTACTGTTCTTTCCCCTATCACTGAGTATGCAGGTGGGTCAGTTTTCCCCGGATGATGCCCTTTGAGCGCACTGAGGCAGTTTTCGCAACGTGCAGCGTCAGCCAATCGACTGTGCACTTCAACGAATATCCAAGGAGGTTTGCAAACTATATACGGTTTACTATGAAGCAAAGGTGGTTGTCGACCTAATATCAGCCGCTCTTGAAACGACTCGTTGTCAATATGAGTGGTAGACGAATACCCGGCAACCGGCTTCGAAACCGTAACCAGACAGAAGGACGGAGAAACCAGCCAAATACTATGGTAGTGAGGACGCGAGGCTACCGCTGGGTCAACTTCCAGTGCCACGCGGTATGGCGTTGGACTCTCACGAGCGAGTTGGCGTAGCTAGACGGCGAACTCCTAATTCTCTACGTTTACTACAGTTTGACAAAACGATTACATATTATTATGTATTGCTGGGGTGACGGGTTCGCCCGTTGTAGGTGACATCTTCGAAGTAATGGAAACATGGTGGTTTTTATTATTATCTCATTACTATATGTCATTAATTGTTATGGTTCGTTGAATCTCCGCCGTGAGTTACAGCGAGTGAGCGATGTGGAAATTGCTGGTATGTGGTTTTTTTACGGCTGCTATATGCGGTGTTCAGAGTTGGCTGAATTCGCTGGTGGCCAACTGGCAGCTAGTCGCTTATGTTAGCGGTGTTTTATATAATTATAAATACGCCAATACTCATGACTTTTGTAGTGTGATAATAAATGAATTGTTTATTTTTATATTTAAAAATCATCAATTTTAATCAATACGTACTAGAAGCCATATCTATCTTTTTCTTCAGTGAATACCGGACGTCGTCTAACAATTCTTATGCCGACGGCATGCCTGGCTGTAATAAATATTTATGGCTACGTGAGCTTAAGTTGAGTTTAGAGAAAGCCATGCGGAGAGACGTTAGAGCAAACGCCGGGAAAACGAACTATTAACTTATGGTTAACTGCGGCTGCGGCAATATTTGCGTAGACTTTGACTCGAGGAAGAAATCGTCGAAACGACCGAGGACTTGGAAATCGTTACATAATGATTTTCTGTATATTTTCACATACTTACGGGTTACGCCCCGGGGGCGGCGCACGTTGGGGTATTATGACAGGACTTAACCGAAATATATTTTTTTTTATTTTCGATTTTTAACCGAAGTAATATGCACCGAATATGAAAAACGATTTTGAAGATCAATTTTAGTGACTAAATATTACAATTAAATTTTTACACATTTAATTATTATATTAAATGTCGAAAGAATCCCGTGTGTGGTAACAAGCTAACGGCGCCACGACAAATTCGAACTGAAATATTGCTAACATCAGAAAGAGATTTTGAATCCGCGACCAGACAGAAGTGCGGAGAAATTCGGCCAAAGTTGGCATATAGAGCGCCAATGGGTTCGCTTTCCAGTGCCTCGCGGTACGGTGTTGGACTCTCATGGGCTCGTCGGTGGAGCTAGACAGCGGACTGTATTTATCTGCCAAGTGTTCACTTTCACCCCATGGGAGATAGAACAACCTGATGTCGTTAAAACTACCCGTGGTGAAGGGTTCGCTCGTTGTGTTCAGGGTTCGAAGGGTTCACCCCCAGATGAGGATGCAGAATCAGCTTTATGTTTTATGACTAGAAATTCCTTTTCAAATAACAGTTTTTCAAATAACACTCTTTTTCAATATATAGGTACAAACATAGCAGATCTCAGTTTTCTGTGATATTGTGTCAGCTATAGCTGGGAATGCAGAGCTGACAATATATTAACCGTGCAGGGGCAAACATCTTATCGGACGCGTCCCTAAGCCGCGGCTTACGGACGCGACTGATAGTATGAACAGTCGTTTGGGACGCGGCTTGCGGATCTCTATCAGACGTCCGAAGCCTCAAGGCCACGTCCGCGACTTAGGTCCGATAATGTGCACGGCTCAATAGACATTCATTACACAGATACCTTTAAGTTGCGTCCGTAAGCCGCGGCTAACGGACGCGTCCAATAAATATGTTCGCCCCTTTATAGTGTCGAAGAGCGCCGTCGCGCTTGTCATGGAAAATGCCGACGGCGTTATGGCGCTCCTATCGATAGTTTATTTTGGCGCGCGTTGGTGAAGGTCGTGATCACGCTTCATATTTTTTTTCATAAGCTTGCTTTCTTCTTAGATCACACTATTGTTCTACAAACTATTTACTTTTTCATTTTTATATTTTGATTTTATTTTCTTGCCAATATCACTTATCTATATAAATAGACGTTTCCTTTGGCATTTTATAACATTTTGGCGAAATATATTTGACACTTAAACGGTTAAATTAAAATATACAATGTTTTTGTCGTCCCTGTAAGGTTTAAGAAATATGTTAAGGTTTTGTAGGCGCAGATACAATAAACCTATTGCACGTATATACCAAAACAAACTATGTATGTATATATTATCAAACCTCCAAACCAACTTTTGGTCGATCGGCAGGAACCAGTTACCGGATAACTAAAGACTTTCGCCGAATTTCTCCTCCCTGGAATCTCATTTGGAAGATCAATAAGGCTTTGAAGTTTTCTTCAGACTTTCAAGCCGCTCTGTGTGTTCTTTACGTCTCACCCAATCAATCGCATAATTATTTCATCGGAACCGTCTCGGATGCTTTTCCTCTAAAGTTATAATCAAATTTTTCAATACCTACCGTCCAAAAACTCCACTTTCAGGGGCGGAAAGTTAAATTCGATCAGAACTTTTACTTCATTATTTTTAATCAACACCTAAATTTGTAGGATTTTTAATGGTCACAGGACGCGGCTGATGGTAAAATATCCACTGCTGCATCAATCTTCTTCGTCTCTTTATCAGCCTTAATAAATTGTGTCATATAATAACAAAGGCGGAAATCTCCACAAAACCGTTATTTGCAGAAAACGAAAAAACCGTTTTATTATTAACTAACAAACGTTACGCAGATGAAAGTGATATTTTAATTAAATTATTCCGAAGTTAAAATTATAATAGAATGCAAAATGGTAAACAAATGTTTGTAAAAAAAATAGTTATAACCAATAAGTTGTTGAAGATTTTCGCCTTTAAAAGGAACATAAGGAGATTGCCGTTTTTGTTGTGACTCATAGTGGACATTGCTGGATTTGTTACGGAATCGAGTATGTCCGCCATACTAACTGCTGTGATCTGATTGGCTAATACGAAGGATGCCATGTTTGAAACAAATAACATAGGAGATTTCCGTTTTTGAGGCGAACCTTGATAGAATCACGGCAACAAATATTGCATTTAACCGCTATTGTAGGGTCCAATATTAATCGAAAAATTTGTGTTCTACAGATAAAAGATTTTGGTGTAGATTGCCGTCTTTGTTTTAATATGACATAATTGCTATCTTATTTTGTTACCAAAATATTATTATTTATCTCGTAAAATTTAGGGGTAAGAACCATATTTTATTGACGAAGTATAAATAACATATTATAGATGAATATTAAAAACGAAAAAAGAATATGAGGGTAAGATACTACGCAAATTAAAAAAATCGAATCCAACAAATCCTTCCAACAAAAGTCTATATCAGGCATTTCCCCGCGACCACCGCTATCGACGCTTTAAAAAAAAACGACGCTTTCAACAAAAAAGGGGTCAGGGTTCATCTATGTATGTTTTCCGATTTTTATCCTGCCATAACTTCTAAACGCCCGAACCGATTTAAAAGTTTGTGGTATTGTTAGAATTGTTATGTCACACCGATTGTCATAGGCTAAATGGTTGTCTAAATAACCAAATCTCCAAATGTCAATAAAGTAACATAAATATATCATGTTTAGTGTCAAACAAAAGGTCTGATGGAGTACATTAAAAAAATATTCATGTTTATATATGGATAAATACATAAACCGCAAATATTTCATAAAAAACCGTAATAAAATATTATAAATTCAGTTGCTCACTTTTTGTAACAGCAGAAGGCTTTTTTAACATGTTCTACCTTACTAATTGGCGTAAACAGTGCAACGCGTGACGCAATTGCGATCACACGTTATTCAGGTTTTGACCTACGGCAATCTTGTCGGCGTCGTCGGCTCGTCGAAAGTTAAGTAATTACCTTTTTTTCGATGTATGTGCGACTGTAATCAATAGCCGCTTGCTGGCTGTTTAATAAGATTGACGCTCCTTAGTTTTACCGTAAAATTCTGGGCAAGCCAATTGAAGTTTGACAGAGAGTCGCTGTATGTCGATCCCCGAAACGGACGTTCGGCAGAGGTGACTGGAGATGACTTCGTCGAAAACGTTGAAGAATTCATATTGGTGAGTCTTGATTAAGAAACAGTTGGCTGACGTCTTTAAAAAAAAAACAAAGGAAAGAATTTTGCGAATATTTCGTGGCAAATTGGATATGGATAAAGTCAGTAGAAAATGGGTGCCCGAAATGTTCAATATCTAAAAGAAGCACCAACGAACAGTGGCTGCGAATGAGTTTCTCGATAGGTGAAAGGTCGATTCGAAAAGTATTTTTCATCGCATTTTAATATGTGGCACGATATGGATCCTTCACAACGATATAGAGACCAAACAGGAAAAGTCACAGTGACAAACACGTGTAAATCTAGGGCGCATTGCTTCTCGACTGTTCTACAAAATGAATTGTGTTTTTCCTGGCAGGACTGAAAATCTAGAATGCGTCATGGCGTAAAGAAAAACGTAACAAAGTCTTTTTTGACTATGGGTCGACAATAAACGGTATATATGTATTTACATTTTGTATTATTACTTACTATTATGTGTAAACATATCTATCTACATATGTATTTGTAATATATTACAGTATTTATTACGTACTATGTCTACGTACTATGTATTAATTACGTACCATCTTCGAAAAAATATCTAAAACCGTGATTTCCGCATCTCAAATTCTATGGCTTCGAAGGGGGAGTGAATGGGTGGTAAGGTGATCGCTCACATATGGCAAGACAGCTGTCCTAAACCTACCACAGCCGGTCGTTAGTCCGGAATCCACTGCTCACCCCCCAGAAGTGTAATAACACTATATGATGGGCCCGACTTCGGTCGGTGAATTCCATGGCAGCTCCGTTTGTATATTATTTATGAACAAATTATACTTAATAAGACACTACATACATTCACATTACGCCTACATTTATGCAGCCGAGGACTAGGTAGGATGGCTGAGTAACTTTATATATTTAAAAAAGAAACTTGAATTTAAATTTGAGTCACTTTTACAGATCTGGTTGTCGTGTTCTCTGCAAGCAAAACTTTCTTTCCTATTGACAATACGGATATTCTTCGCGGTAAATTTTCCAAAAAAATAAAAACTGGGGGAAAAGTGTCATAAACACCTGCCACAGGATAAGCGCGACCTGCAGCAGGTGTGGAGTTATTCCGTACGGGCGGAATGATAATTTTATTCATGAATACGTTTTATGCATGCAAAAGTTACCCTCCTTGGCAAATTTCGTGACAATTTCGCGGGCGAATATGATCAACAACCGCTTTGCCAGCACTTACGGCGATATTACAAGCATCTTCTATTTGTATATTCGTATATTCCCCGTAACTTTGTACGGAGACTTGCTGCGTAACTTTTGAGGTGGTTAGCATGATATAGCAAGAGCAATAATTTTAAAAATAAAAATTTATTACTAAAAACACATTTTAAAAAACAAGCTTTTATTAAAATGCATATACCTACTGGGTGCCGCAGCCATATCATAGTGGAACTTAGAACGGGCAATCATGCTTAAATTCTGTACAAATTCGTGTTTTTACTGTTGACCGTTGAGGAGTCCCATGGTTATAAGCCAACCTTGGGTGCAGCAGCCCTGTCGCGGCGAAACTCATAACAGGTTATCATTATTGAATGCGTATACAAAATTTCGTTACTGTGATGTTGACCGTTGAGGAGTCCCCTCGCCGGGAGCCAACCCTGAGCGCAGCAGCGATGTCGAGGTGAAAGATAAAACGGGCTGTCATAATTGAATGCGTATACAAAATTTCCTGACTGTGCAGTTGACCGTTGAGGAGTCCTCCTGTCGGAAACCAATCCTGAGTGCAGAATCAGGTCATGCTTACCATAAAAATGCATTGTCATCGGAACGGAAACGACTTGAAAAAATTCAAGGATAACCAATAAAAAATTTGATGATTTCTCGAAAAAAAATAAATGATATTTGACAATGAAATTTAACCAGAAATATCCGCGAAATGACGCGCGAAATTATTCTAGCGGCCGTCTATGTATCTATGGTAATCTGTGCGCTTCGGGAGCAAGCCGACAATATTGGTCGTTACATAGTCAACAGTGTTATGATGTGCAACCAAATTTGGTCGTTTTGTAGCCGAAGGGTTCAAGTAATTCAGTAAAATCAGCATCAGCTGATATTTATATCCAAAAAACAGCATCAGCATCTGCTGATATTTAAAAAACCTGCATCAGCAACAACCCTGCTACGAACACTACCAGATACGTTATATAAGCATTGTTCCATTATTGCGGTCCAGTGCCTACCTTCCGGCTCCGTCATCAGACTCTGGAAACTATTCATTACGATAGTACATCTCAAAACGATTTCAAAAAGCCTAAACACGGCTACGATACGATGTTCCTCTAAATAATTCCAGCGCCCCTTCCGACTCCATTATCAGACCCTGGAAATCCTTGATGACCAGAGTACAACTCTAGTGCCAATTTACAATCTAGTGCCAACCTTCTGGCTTTATTATCAGAACCTGGAAATCATTCACGACCAGAGTCAATCTCAATCAATCTCAAGCCGTTCCAACAAGTCCAAACAAAATATCCGAGCGGATACGTTATTTCGTTATGCAGTTCCTGTGACCACCTTCCGCCTACATCATCAGGTCAGCTAGATGGTACCATATTACTGTATTGTTATCAGAACTACACACAATTGCCAAGTTTACACGACTATCAGAAGTGGTTGAAATTCGACTTGCAAAATTCCGTTAATTGATAGATATATACTGGTCAAGCTAATAAAAGCGTGGTAATCAATTAATATTGATACTCCATGATAATATAATAACCATTGAGTGGAAGATAGATATCTCAACAAATCGCCTCACGATTCACAACGGGCAATCCTGTCTCCCCAGGGAGTTATAATGACCTTGAGTCGTTCTGTCTCCCATGAATTAGCGTGATAGACTGACAAAAACACCGTAAGAGTACAACGCCTTACCTTAAATCACTGGAAAGAGGTCCCAACCGGCAAATCTCTCTCCATCCTTAAGTTTGGTCCCAGTTTAAAAGTTGTTTGCGCGGCCTCTACCTTATGTAAGCGGTAATTGAGATCGAATTTATCGCTTATTAAGGCGTTCTTCAATATCACTCGGGATCGGGTGGCCAACGGATCGTTTCAAAGGTAGCTGACATTAGTTCAACAACTACCCTTCTTAGGAGACGTACGTTTCCATACTGCCCCGGTTATTCGCCGTATTGCGCTAGCTAGGTTGAAACTGTTCGGTGCGCAAACAGCATAGTGTTGACCGAGGTGTTCCCCAGGATTCGTACATCTGATTTTAACAGTCTACAACTGAGTTCACAGCGACCCTTCCAGGTTTTGTCCCTCTTCGGAGAGGCTACCGGATGGGAGCTAAACCGTGAATTGGGCCGGTCAATGTAACACAAAGTAGGCAATAACTGCCCAAGCTGCACGGGACTATTATACCCGTAACACACGCTCGGATTTGGTACGGCCGGACCGCGGATTTGGTCCGTCTGTAGAGTATTCCGGCGACCATAATTAATATTATTTGTGTCCGCGGCGGTCCGGAGCGGTTATGGTCCGCTCCGTACCAAATCCGTGCGCATGGACGGCCGGCACGTCGGATATGGTTCGCTCCGAACAACATCAGTGCTTGGGACCGTCGGGGCTAATCGCGTTCGAAACGCCTCGAAGTCGCGTTCGAAAAGTCGCTCCGAAAAGTCACTTTCGAAAAGCCGGGCGTGCGCTCATTTTTTATACTGTCCGGATCTGTTCAATAAAGGATTTGGTCCGCGGATTCGGTCCGCCGTACCAAATCCGAGCGTCTGTTACGGCTATTAGGTACCCTAGGTACCCTAATTCTAGGTACCCTATGATGATTCAATAACCATAGAGTGGAAGAAAAATAAACCGACATGTTGGCTGTCAGAAAATAAAGAGTAAGAAGATTACCTTTGAAAGCAGCAAAGCATACAATTTGAACTTATTATTTGCCGAATGAAGTCGCTACTTTGATGTGAGCTACTTATTCCCAGCCTGGCGTCGCATTTGAGCAAAGCGCAGGAAAATCTCTGTCGTCTTTTGCCGTTATTAAAATCCCCTGAGGCGCACCGGAATGACAGTAATTCCTCTTTAATTAAATTATGTCTTTCCGAAGCGAAGACTCGCGCCGCACGGAAGTTTAATATTGCGTTTTTCGTCGATCGACCTCGCGTAATCTCCTTAGCGGAGTTACTAATAGATGCGGAAAGTTTTGGAAATATTGTTTTGGGGTCGGCGGGTCGATCGCCAGGTCAGATACTTTTATTAATGTCAGGAATAATAAATTTTGTAGCTTAAATTGTTAGCTTAAACTATACATTAATAGCTTTAATTTATAGTTTAATTTGGCGAACAAGTTAGATTTCTCCCATGTCGCCGCATAATAAGATACACAATAATTTTATAAACAGTAAAAAAAGGAATTTGCCGCCTAATGTTTGTGCACCCGATGCTTTGGCGATATTGCAATCGTTAAAAAAAATCAGGGAGAAAAATCGACCATCTGCAAACATACATTGTATAGCGGAACTAATGCCGGTCCCTCACATTCGGACGAATACGCGAATCTCCAAGTATAGGACGAAATTTGCAAATGAATATGCAAAGTTTTGGCTGCATTCGCCATATTCCGAACCGTGTCGGTTTTTCGACGCACATCAAAGCGCGCGAACCTCGAACCTTCGCATAGTCTCCAACGCATTCTAAGGGGCTCGAACGTAAGGGGCTCTCTAGACGATCAAGCATTGTGTCACAGGCTGGGCAGGGATCGTAAACTGCAGGAAATATGCAAATATTTTTTTAAAACATGTACTAAAAATGCCTAATTTTGTAGTTTTATACCAGGGAGTCACGTCATTCATCAATCAGCTATGTCTAATTAACATGACTCCCTAGTATAAATTACAAAATTAGGCATTTTTGGTAAATATTTGGAAAAAATATTTGCATAATTCCTGCAGTTTACTATCACCTCACAGCTCGCGACGCGATGCTTGACAAGCGTGCTTGATCATCTAGAGAACCTAATTCATCTGAATATTAATCATAAATCCTACCACAACCCTCCACCCCCAAACTAGCGCCAATCTTTAACCCTCGAAAATCGAAATCGGTTCGACTTCGACTTTGACTTCGACTTTTTCGACTTTTTCGCCGTGTTCGACTTTTTCGACTTCTTCGACTTTTTCGACTTTTTTTAATTGTGATGCTGGATTAAATCTTTGGTTGGCCTTTCTGAATTGAAGTTCGTCGATCTATATGTGAGACCTCGTACGCGACAAAAAATCGAATGGCGTTTTTATTGTGATTGGTGGAAAATCACGCTCCGGATCATGTTGTCTGTGTCCTGGGGGCTCAATTGCTTAGTTTCTTGTAATTTTCATAGCAGTGGCATTTCGTAGCACGATGTCATGAATTTATCCGTTGATTCCTCTTACGTTCTTAGTAGTAATTCCTCGCAAACAATTTAATTCTTTAACTGTTTTAATCGCGACTACAATAAACGGGTAATTTTTTAAAAACTTTGTTCTATTTACATGACTAAAAAAACATCCCTTTAACAAAGTTATTCAGTTTTTCCATGGTCTGAAAAGTTTGCATGTTGGCTCTATATGAGGTCTCACATAAATCTCAAAATGTTTCAAAATTGGATTTATAATGGCCACCATACAAAATCAAAATAATTATTCGGCTGTCAAAGTGATTACTTCTTATTTTGCTTTAGATTAAACACTCGATTAATTTTATTCATACGTTTTTGAGAAGAATATTACAAAAAAAATATATTTACCTTGACCGAGTGTCTGCAGTGAGTGTATTATTATTACTTATTACGTATTAGCTATTATTACTTATTAATATTATTACCTATTATATTATTACTTATTAGCAGTTAATCACTTATCGCACTAACAAATAAAACATTTTCACTCTTTAAATAATTCAATTTTCTACGCTTAAATTTTCAGTAATAATTTAGGGCCGATTTTTCAATCGTCAGATAAACAGTCGGATAGGACTTATTCATTAGATAGTATAAACTAATTTAATTTTTATTTGGTTATTTTATGTATTCCCAATTTTTAACTATTTACGTGTTAAATAAAATTGCTCCCTATACATACACCTACATTTTCTTAACATATTCACAAAATTATTAGTTTGTCTATGTTTAAAAAATGTTCGCCCAAACTACTTCTTCTTGTTCTTTCGGTGCATCTCCACTATTGGATGTTGGCCGTCAGCTCTCAGTATGCGTTTCAATTCGGTGCCAAGCAACATAGGTCTTCTGCGCTGGCTATTCCAGTGCATTCCCTGGTGTTCCTCAACCAAGATTTTCTTCTTCTTCCAGCGCGTCTCTTTCCCTCAATCTTGCCCATGAAGAAATTATCCCCTCAATCTTTCCCATGAGAAGTACCCATTACATGAAGAAATTGTTACTGATCGTGTCAAAGTAACTAGTTTTCTTATTTTTCATGGTCAATAAAAGTACTCGGGATCGATTGACGCGCCGTAGAACTTCCACATTCGTGCCTTTGGACCCAAATAATCCTCAACGTTCTTTGGTAACACCACATCTCAAAGGCTTCAAGTTTCTTGCTGGTTTTATCCGTGATGGGTTCCAAGCTTTGCAGCCGTACAAAACTACTGGCCAAATGTAACACTGAAGCAATCTATGTAATTCTGAGATTTATGTTGAGGTCTCGATCTTAAAGTACCTTCTTTATTTTGTTGAAGGATACATGGGCAATCTCTATCTTGGTTTTCACTTCTTGGTTGGACTTCCATGTTTTATTTACCCATGTGCCTTTACCCATTTACCCATAAATGTTTACTTTGATTAATTGGGCGACGTCGGACAAAAAACATCATATAATAATTGAGTTTAATTTCTTTCCGTGGACTAAGTAAATTAGTGGAATAATATTTCATTTGATGTTTTAAATTGTATATTATTTATTAAAGGTTTTAAATAATAATAAAATTTAATTTATTGGAATATGACGCGTGTCATACATACACACGACTTGTACCCAAAAAAAATAAATTTAAATAAAATAAAACCGTTTACAAATACTATTACAATTTAAACATAAAATAAAATAATTTATAACTAAATTATTCGTTAGGTGATTAGGTTTTACCACTTATGTTTTAATATATGCAAGTATTGGCAGCAGAGAAATCAGTGAGGGTAACAAAAGGTCGAACCTAATAATGATTATGGCAGCATCATGTTGAGAAGACAACGAGTTTTCTGTGATTATTATCAGTGTGTCGGCTTTCGCTTAACCCTTCCTATGCGAGTTAACCATTTTTGGTTAGACGCTTACAAACGCTAAGACTTGAGCTAATCAATTTTGGTTAGGGCGCTCCGCGCTGCGTAAAATGCGATTTATTACTCGAATTGCGATCCTTTCCGCATATTTAAAGTAACAGATATCGAATACATGAAACGGTCTAACTCTAATCGACGACTCCCGGCGGATAAATATTTTATAAACTCAGTATGGCGAAGCCGCGCCGGCGCAGCGGTCCGCGCCATTGCCGAGTGGCCGCGGCGCTTTTGTGCATTGTCCGTGTTCTGTGATTTTGTGAATTTTGTTTATTTTTGTGCTATTTCCTACCAAACCGTAAGTAATTTGCATTCTAGCAAGGTTTCCGAAAGAGAATTTCTAATTTGGGACAGCTCATCTGCTTTTTTTCACGATTTATCGCGTAAAATAGTTTGACGTTAGCTTTGCAAAAAATGTTCGCTTGTTTTCCCGAATTATGACGAAAAATCGCGAATTATGACGTAATATTCGTTTAATTCGCTTATGAAACAGCTATTATTTGATTTACATCGTATATAATCACAAAATTGGCTATATTTTGCTCAATTCAACTTGATTTCTAATTTGACATCGGACATCGGACATTCGGAGAATACATCGATTTTTTCTTGGCTGAGTAACTAAATGTTTTTGTATGCAAATAAGTAAAACAAAATATAAGTTTCGGTAAAGTATTTGATAAAGAACATAACTGTATTTACAATTTTCGCATATTTTACGTATTTTGTGATAAAAACATCGAAATTATTTGAATAGGCGACTTTTTTTCAGTTCGCTAACTTTGTAATATTTATTCATTATTATCTTAATTCTTTTACGAGATAATCTTACAATGTTTTATATTTAAAATTTCAATGCGATCATTTTACAGTTATTCTTTTTATGATCCGTATAGTGGTTTACAAGTTATAGTCGTTTTACTCAAGTTCATTTACTTGAGCCGAATTTACAAGCGAAAATGTCGCCGGCGTAAGTGACAGCTGATTTTTTACTTCGCGATTGGAAGGGTTAATATATTCTTTCGGTGCCAACAAAGATTATTTTATACAGTCCTTAATGGTATTTCAATTACTCATTGATTTCGGCCGAACAAGTAAGCAGCTAACGATTTACACATCGCAAGGTGAGTTGAAAATGTACTTTGACGGACTTAAGGAACAAACTTTCTCATTTTACTGTTTTCTTTATTCTGATGGATAGACCTTATTACCTTTAATAGCTGACGTGTATGCTTATTCATGAAGTGTATATATACTTCGGGCAGAATAAAATATTATCAGATTTTTTGTATGGGACGGATCAAAAAGAACTAAATTGTTGCTTTGTCTTAATCGACCCCGCTTCCAAACAATATTTTTATTATTTCTTGTCTACTTTACTATCATCTTGTATATTGAACGTTTGCATAAAAATGTTACTCTGCCAGATAAATGGATCGAAAAAATTACTTATTTCAAAGCATATTTTTTTTATTGTCTTAGGACTAGGTTATTGATAGCCCAATTTAACACGGAATAGTAAGTAAAACTAATCAATTACCTTATTTTACTATAAAACAATAATTTACCTTAATTTACTAATGTTTCCTGGATTAATTTTTTTTTACGATATGATGCGTTAATAATCTATGGATTGCAATCTTGATCGATCCGCTTTGAACCATTTTCTTAGTTCTTCTCTACTCTGCTATTGTTCTGCATATTGACCGTGTGCATAAAACTGCAACTTTGCCAGATATATGAATAGGAAAAATCATAAATAATAAATGTTTTTAAACATATATTTTTATTATCTTAGGCTATTGGAAGCGAACTTTAATACGGAATAGTTAGTAAAACCACATACTAACACCAATAATTACTTGCAATTGCAATTCATAGATTATTATCTAATCATATCTTGGAAGATGGTTAAATTAGTTACCTTAGATTCCATTACATAGTTAGTTACATACAGGTCGACCTAATGTTAAAATAAAAAGGTCATTAGCGTGTTAAAAATATGCTTTTAACCCATATATGCCCACAACTATTTTGGGATTTCGATTTTGGTTATTTTCAGATATGTTTATGTTTATAGATCCCTATAACAGTATTGACCGGTTTTAGTATTTATTGTTAACTAGGTATTTTAGAGGTGTTCGAAAACGAAACAATGGGCATATATCCTAAAGTTGTTATAATGAGTTTATTTAATATTTGTTATTGTTTTCACATGCAATCATATTAAAAAAAAAATGAAACGCAGAGAATCATGCAAAAGCCTATCATCAGATAGGTTTTTGCAATAGGCACATCGCAGTCTACTTGGTGCCCTGCTAATCATGGGCTCTTTGTAATGCTTTCGTACTGATGTAGGGAGATTTGTAGATACCCGTTTGCAAGGTCCCGGGCGCTGTTTATCATTGCCATACTTTTGAAGTAAGGTTTGGGCAATACTATGTCGAAACTCTAGCGTATCTATACCCTTGGAAAAGTTTCGAACTAGCAGGATAACATTGTTAATTTCCGATGCATTTATAAAAGTACTACTTCTTGTTTTGTTTTCAAATAACTGGGCATATATGAGTTAAATAAGTAATTTTTATCATATTTCCTATAAATTATTCTGACAGAGTGGCATTTTCATGTACTTGTTCAATACCCAAAACGATAGTAGAGTAGACAAGGAGAAAAAAAATATTTTGAAGCAGGATCGATCAGGACAAAGCAGGAATCCAGTTCTTTTTAAAGCACCCCACGCAAAAAAATAGTTTAAAGTTTAAAGAATAGGAAAAAAACACAAAACTTAAGGCTATTAAGGCTATTAAGGTATCTTCATTGGTTTAAAGAAAACAATGAAAAAAAAGCTGGTTCCTAGGTTCTTTAAAGTACAGTTTTGGCCTACCGTGCATCGCCTCGATAATATTTGCATGCATGTTTAGTAAGACGGTTTCTACTATATATACATACACGTATGCTATAGATGCGGAGCTAATGCACTCAGGCACGCTCCTGCCCGTACGTAAATACATCAATTTGATTGAAATTGAATTTAATTCCCGGGCGCTTCGAGGTGCACACGTCAATGATAACCCATTGAATCCTTCAACTACTACGGGCGAACCCGTCACCCCTGGAATGTATAACGCTATATTATAATTATTTCAACCGTCGCACAAAAGGGCAACACCCCTGAATCGTTGGCAAAAAGTCCCACGTGCGAAGTGTTATCTGCTGTTCTGGTTTATAACTCTTAAAGAGCAGGTATAACTAGCCGTTTGATAACCGGTTTTCTTTCCGTGATTCAACACTAATACGATCGAGAAACGTCAGTCGAAACTTACCCCTCTCGCAAACCGTACGAAATAGTCAATTTTTTAAGTATTTCAACATCAGGTGTGATTATACAATAAAAAACATATTATGGAAGCCTCGGCAATGGGTAAGTAATATAGGTACGCATTTAAAGAATGTATTTTAGACATATTTTTTAGTTAAATAATAGTTTTAAAATTGAACTAGCTGACCCGTGCCCACTTCGTTGCGCGGTAAACATTTTTACTTGTGATGAAATTATGAGTGTGGTTAGGTTAGTACTGAGTGTTATGATTTATTTCCTGACTGCCAAAAGGAGGATTATATTTTTACTGCATATGTATGTATTTATTTGCATGCCAATTTGGCTATATTACCGGTTTTCAAATGAGTGAATGAAATGATTATTCAATAAATTATATTTATTTTAATTGTTCCAAACTTCTCTGTATACTATTTTAGATATAATGTTATGATTTGGTACCAAAATAAATTGTCTTTCCGGAGTTCCAATCCGAGATAAGCAAACATATAACTGCCCATGGGAAAAAACACTGCTTTCCCAGGTCAATGCCCACCAAAGAGAATGTTTGACCCTGGGACTTATTAATAGTGTGAACAAAAGAGATCTTGACGGGATACTGTAGCCTTTTAAACGGTATGGGTAAATCCGACGGAATCATGGGTATCCGCGGAAGATAAGCTAGTTGTCCCAATGCTGGCCCTATGAGAATGGTCGCCACGATTATATTCTCCCGCAACTCTTTTAAAAGCAACCTTGTGCCATTACACATGTTGGGGGGGAAGGGGGGGGGGGGGGGGTCAAGTTTCTTAATTCCATGATAGGAATGCCAACTTTTAACATAAGATCGTGAGGAGGTAAGACAGAAGGGCTCAAAGAATTTAAAAATTCTTGAAGATAGTGAGTGCACTGTATCCTCAATACTACACACCGTGTTAATGGACTTATAGTGTTTAACTTGACCGGGATTTTTCTCTAAAATCAGTTTATTTATCTCATTCACTGTACCGTTTCTGGGTGACACTATGCCCTAGTGCAAATCCATTGATAATCCCTTTTCAATAAATTTTCAAGACCGGGATATTGCGTCTATCAGATATTCTAACCTATGTAATATGTTACCTAATCTATTGTCAAGTTTAATGTCATCACTAGTACTGTTGATGTTAGGACAGCTATTTTTTTCTTCTCCAAGTTTCAGTAGTTGATGCGGAAAGTCGCTATCCTAGTTGTCGCTCAAATGGGCTCTCATGTTTGTTATTAAATTGAGAGTTACAACGGAACTCCATAAGTAAAATAATTTTAAGCATGCCCTGATGACATCGGTGCGTGTTCCTTTTGTTATTACAGGCAGTGTTTGCCGAAAATCGCCCGCAGAAACAAAAGTAACACCACCCATAACAGCATCTGAGTTTCTGAGGTCATTGAGCGTTCGGTTTACTGCTTCAACATAAGCTCTATGAATCTTGGTACATTCGTCTCATATAATTAAAGATGTCTCTTGTAAAAGTTTCCCGAGCGGTCCATTTTTACGCATGGAGCATACTGAATGTTGTTACAATGATACTGTCAGTGGTAGTTTAAAGGTCGAGTGTGATGTTTCCTATCATTTAATAGAGGTTAGCCAGTCGCCGAGAACTTTTGGTGCTAGACTCTCTAGCACGCGCTTGCGATCTGTATTCTCTTTCACTCGCAAGGCGCTGTGCATGCTCAGAGGAAGTCTCTCCCATTCGGCGTACTATAGCCGCTCTTGTCTGGAATGTATGTGATTTCTTTGTGATTTTCTTTTAGTCATACTGACTTTATTTATTCAGAACAATCCGATTGTTTGAAACAATCAAATAGTAGTTCTAATTAGAAATTTTCATGAAAATATTTATGTAGGAAGTAGTTTTTATAGGAACGTTTTATAGAAAAAAATTAAACCGAAAGTATTTCAGAAAAGAAATAAAAGAAATAAAGAAATGAAGAAAAATTAATAAACAAATACAACTATTTATGCAAAAAATGAGACAGAAAGTAGTTCTGGAAACAATCAAATAGAAAGAAGTTCTGAAAGGAACTTATTATGAAAACAATAAAGAAAAAAGTAGAAGCCTCTGTAAGAATTTCCCGCATGTTTAGTAAGAAGATTTCTACTTTGTAACATTGATTTTATAGTGTAATAGATAGCGCCACCCCATACAAGAAAATGGCAGCATATTTCTCGCCGTCACTACGCAGATGGCACTGGTAGTGCTGACGTCGAAAAGTATAGCAATTTATTTGGATATCTATATTAACATTGATAATTAAGTTTTAATTATAAAGGATCGATTGATTCTAAAAACCCAATAATTCAAGCAGTTTCAACGAAATTAGCATTCAATTATTAGCGCTATCTATTGCATTTCCTTCTACGCTACAAATCACATGTTCAATGAAGAAAATAATAGATGGCGTGCTATTTCAGGCATCGCCTTTCCAACAATAAGATGTGGCTGGCAACTGGCAACGTCGATCTAAGTATTGTTGACAGTTCCACGACAGTTCTATGAACAGTGGACATTGTGAGTTTTTGTGGTTTTTATGTGTAATTTTAAATGTGATTTAATGTAAAATACTCATCTCCCTATCTGCAACAACTATTTAAGGTAAATATACATCTTTTTATCAACAAATTTGCGTTAATATGTTGTTTTACATAGAAACATAACCTCAAATTGTCGTGTTCACTGATCCGCGAACATTAATGCATGCAACAAGATAGCTTTTTTAACATGCCTGGCCACAGCCAACCAGGCCTCGTTTAACCCCTCGAGGCCCGCGGTTTTATTTTAATGTGTGCCTTACGGCCCGTAAGAAATTCGCGAGTCTCAGAAAAAAGATGGCGTTTCAGAAAAAAAACGATTACTCCGAAACTGTCACACCGATCGTCTAAAAAAGACCTGTTTTATGTTCCTATTCGGCCTCGCCTGGCCATTTCGGGCCGTCTGGGGTTCGACGGTAAATATCAATTCTGGACGTTTCGGGCCGTCTGGTACTCGAGGGGTTAAGATTATCACAGCAATATCGGCGTTCTATCAGTCGAGAAACAAGACGGATTGTCCAGATTAAAAGACGTTACCCATTAAATATATAATAGTTTTTGAGCACTCTAAACACACCTATTGCTTTGTTTTGCATACCTCATTATGTACCTCATCATTAATTTAACTTCAAATATATTACAGATTCCAGAAGGAGTTGTTAGTGCAATCCAGAGACAGAGCGCCGTTGAATCTGGATAAAATATAGGTACTCAACCGATTGGTTTGCCTCGTATACCTCATTATATATACCCTTTCATTAATTTTGACTTAAATTTCAGATTCCGAGAGTCATTGGTGCATTCCAGGGATATGTGTGCAGTGCATTCCTGGATAAAATACGATTTACATTAATCCGTCAAGGTAATTATTTGGTTATTCGTTTTTTATCTACTAGCTGACCCGTGCCCACTTTGTTGGGCTGTAAAACTTTTTACCTGTGATGAAATTATGAGTGTGGTTCGGTTAGTACTGAGTGCTATGATTTATTTCCTGACTGCCAAAAGAAGGGTTATATTTTTACTGCATATGTATGTATTTGCATGCCAATTTGACTATAATACCGTTATTTGTGAGTGTCTTCTTGTGAGTGTCTTATTTGTAAGTGTATTATTTCTTTAACTATTTATGCAGTAAAAGGGGAATTATATGCAGTAAAAGAGGAAAGCCTTTTGTTTTAAACACTTGAGACGATAAATTTACTTATTTTGATAAGAATTCATAATTGTTGATAATATGACCAATAAACATGACCTAAAGATTTAAATTATTTTTTTTCATATAAAAATACTACTTTTTGTGACCTAAATATAAAAGTTAGGCATATGCTGTCGTGGCTTTTGTGTAGGTACGCATTATCAAGCTCTACAACTTTTCTTTAGAACTTAATCATATATCTCTCATCGTTAAGGCAGCGTTAGTTATAAACGTTTTCGTTCGACCGTTTTTTCCGACTTACTTTGGAAATCCGACTATCACGAAGAAGTCTTTTCATTTTTCGGATTAATATATAGCTTATGACACTTACAACTAACGTGGCTTTCTATGGGTAAAAGAATTTTCAAAATCGGTTCAGTAGATCTAGAGATTACTCCCTACAACCTCACAAACTCACAAACTTTACCTCTTTATAATATTAGTATAGATAAAGAAATTAACAAAAAAAATATGCAATCTACAATTAAAACATCAAACAAAATATTAAACTAAATTACGCAAACCACAGAAATAAATTAAACTCTTATGATGTTTACTGACCGATGTCGCCCAACTAAGCGAAGCTTGTGCTTCAGTAGATGTTGGATTTGGTGAGCTAAATATTTAAACATATCAAACATTTAAGCATTTTTTTGTCTATTTTCAGACGCAATGGCATAAACACAAGGCCGATAGAAACGACCTGTTGTCTTTAAATCTTCCTGAGGTGAAGAGTATGCACGTGTTGACACCCTTAATTGCTTCTATACTTGCAGCTGAGAAATTGCAATTCGTCTGACTTGATATTGGTCACTGTATAAAGGTAGGGGTAGCGAAAAACCTTACTCGATACTTGGGTTTCATTATATCATAAGTATGCAACTTTTTGAATCAAAGAATAATAATATCAAAGGACTGCTAAAATTTTAGCTAGTTAATATGGAAACTTTTTATAAAGCTTATCACGGATCATACGAGACGAGAACAAGTCAAGTCGCGTAACAGTATACTGTGTTGTCATATTAAATGAGAGAAATGATCGCTTTCGAATCGAGCGAGATTCGACGGTAGATTTCTGTCGACACTCACAAATAACGTGGCTTTCTATTGGTAAAAGAATTTTCAAAATCGGTTCAGTAGATCCAGAGATTACTTCCTACAACTTCACAAACATTACCTCTTTATAATATTAGTATAGACTAGTATAGATAACATTAACTTAATAAAGGTAGAGCGTGGAGAGATGAGTCTGTATCTGTATGCAGCTTTTGATCAAGCGAGCGAATGACGATGATCATCATCGATGCTACTATAGACTGACTGGAAACAATTTCATTATGTAGTCGAACATATCAAACGAATTTGAACCAGCTGAGGTGTAATATCACCGTTAATACTAGCTTATATTTTTTAGATGCCGAGGCGATGCTGTGTTCCCGGATACAAATCAAATTATAACTCTGCGTTGAAAACTGGAGAACTTCCCGTTTCAACATTTTCTTTCCCGAAGGAAGATAATCTTCGTAAGCTATGGACTAGGGCTATTCCACGTTTTAATTGGACGCCGAGCTCTGGTTCGTTTGTATGCAGTAATCATTTTACTTCCGAAGAGGTTGTTCGTTCTCAAGAAATGTATATTCTAAAAGTTATGTAATACATCTAGTAGTCTAATATGTAAGTTTAATTTTCTATTATAAATTATTACTAAGGCACTTCTGTGGGTGTAGGTATGTATTATCGTATTATATTATATTGTCATATATTATGTTGTAAGCAATAATACTGCTGATATTACAAGTCATTTAATTTACAATTTTATGTAATTAAAATACTGTTTTATTTATACATTTTATAATATTTTATCTGTCATTTTTTACTACTGTTAATTTACACTGTCGACTGTATTTGAAATTTTTAAGTAATTGATGACTATGAATTTTACACAACTCACCGTTTTTTAACCAATGCAATATAAAATGAAAGTAACAATGTAAAAACCTACTTAAAATAGCAATATGTCTTTGTTATATAAATTTATTTAAATTAACTCTTAATGTTACCTTAAAAAAAACTACAAAATTATTTTTTTACCATAGAACAGCTCTCGTTATTGTTCGATGTTATTGATTTTATGATAAAAATATTATTGTACATAGTTCCTAAGATCTAAATTTGCTTAATAAAATTTTATATTTGCATTACTAAAATGACAACAAAAGGAAATGTTAAATTATTAATTATTAGGCTAAGACGATGTTTTTGTTATGTAATTGTTTTTTTTATGGGTTTAAATAAATAAATAAATTAATAAATAAACAGTTACGTGTAAACTTTCTTATTTGGGGCGCTTACACTCTCGCGCGAGGCGCGAGGCGAGACGCAAAACCATGTTGTAAACAAACGGAACAGAGGCAAAGCTTCTAGCAAGTTGGTAAACATTTTGTACGCTCGTTAGAAGCTTTGCCTCTGTTCCATTTGTTTACTGATATGGTTTTGCGTCTCGCCTCGCGCCTCGCGCGAGAGTGTAAACGCCATATCAAATGCTGCGTTGCCAAATCGTTCACGGCAGAAACGGCGTGCGCGGCGCATTTGCTAAAGACTCCGTTTTTTGTTAGTGTGAGTTTCTAAAGCTGTTTACAAGCAAGCTGTAGTGTGCGTGACTAGGGAAGGAGCTTACAATAAATACTATCGATAAGATTCTTGAATAAATTAGAATAAAAGTATAAATTAAGGTTACAATAAATACTATCGATAAGATTCTTGAATAAATTAGAATAAAAGTATAAATAAAGCTGAATCAAAAAAAAAAATGTTTAAAAAATAGGTCTTTTATTTTAAAAAAACCTATTTTTGTCACAACTAAACAATGACAGATTCTCGTAATATTAAATGCATTTACAAATACTATCGGTATGATTCTTGATTAAATTAGATTAAAAATAAGAGTATTATCAATATAAGGTGTAGTAAAATCTTAATAATATAAAAATAAGTCTTATTTAAAATAAAACTTTATTTTTATCACAACTAAACTATGTCAGATTCTCGTTAACGCTAGTTACAAATACTATCGACATCATTCTTGATTAAATTAGATTCAAAATAAAAGTAATAAATATTAATTAATAATAAAAAAATATATTAAAAATATGTTTTTTTATTTTTAAAAATCTCTTTTTGTCACAATTAAACAATGTAAGATTCTCGTAATATTATTTATTACTATACTAGTTTGGGTGCGCTAATGACCTTTAAATAGCACTAATTTATTATATAAATTTCTGACGCTCTTTTCTACTACAGCGTTCTTCATTTTAAAATGGATTCTTAGCTTGAGATGAAGAAGAAGAAGTAGGAAAAAATCTGCCATCTGCGAGCTATTCTGGCGTGCGCCGCAAAAACCGTTGGAGTTACACGTATATAATATACAATGGAAATGTTTATCTTAAATAGTCCTACAAAAAAGCCAGCGACAGTAAGCCATTATCGCCAAAATAGTGAACCATAAATACAATAAAAAAATAAAAATTATTTCTAACGCACATTTGGTAGTAATAAATTGATTATTATATCAAAATAAATACTTTTATCACATCTGGTATTTAAAGTAGATAAATTTTGTCTTTTACAGTACATCATTTGGCCAAATTTGGACAAATATTTGAATATTTATGACGATAACCAACCGAGTGCGCGATATTATGGTGATTTTTTAATATATATTTTTTATATTAAAAAAGTAATTTAAATCGTTAGGTCATGTTATCAACAATTATGAATTCTTATCAAAATAAGTAAATTTATTGTCTCAAGTGTTTAAAACAAAAGACTTTTACCTTTTACTGAATAAATAGTTAAAGAGATAATACGACATAGGTATGGAACCGCGACCGTGTCGTAATCTATACTTCTATACTAATATTATAAAGAGGTAAAGTTTGTGACGTTGAAGGAAGTAATCTCTGTATCTACTGAACCGATTTTCAAAATTCTTTTACGAATAGAAAGCCACATTTGTGACTGTCATTTGGCTATATATTAATCCGAAAAATGAAAAGACTTTTTCGTGGTCGTTGGATTTACAAAGTAATTCGGAGAAAAACAGTCGAATGAAAACGTTTCTTACGAACGCTACTTTAACGATGAGAGATATATGATTGAGTTCTAGAGAAAAGTTGTAGATCTTAGTAATGCCTACAAAAAAGTAAGGGAAATCATATGTCTAAATTTTGTATTTAAGTCACAAAAAGTAGTTTTTTTATATTTAAAAAATAATGTTAATCGTTAGGTCATGTTTATTGGTCATATTATCAACAATTATGAATTCATATTAAAATAAGTAAGTTTATCGTTTCGAGTGACAAAAGACTTTTCCCTTTTACTGCATATAATTTCCCTTTTACTGCATAAACGGTTAAAGAGATAAGACACTCACAAATAAGACACTCACAAGAAGACACTCACAAATAACGGTAATATATTCAAATTGGCATGCAAATACATACATACATATGCAGTAAAAATATAACCCTTCTTTTGGCAGTCAGGAAATAAATCATAGCACTCAGTACTAACCGAACCACACTCATAATTTCATCACAAGTAAAATTTTTTACCGCCCAACGAAGTGGGCACGGGTCAGCTAGTTATTATATATTCGTAATTCTGAGACGAGTAAAGGTCGCGGCCAAAGAAAAGAGACTATTAAAACGGCCACAATCTTAAAACAAAATAAAAAAATGAAAACCCTTACACATACGTCATTTTTAAAGTGATCTCCTTCCATAATTTTGAAATGTGAAGCAGTGTTTTTTAAAAAAAAATGCTTTTGCAAACGCAATTTCGTGCACCTACGACTTTCTAAGAAGTTACATTTTAAGCATGAAAATTATGTTTTTATGTGGAATCTTTCTAATTACAAAAACCATTACATCAACGGCCACATTGTCAGAGATTAAATTATTGGTATAACCATTTATTTTACAGGATTAGCTTTTACCGTCCTACCCATACGAACGTACGTGATACGTCTGCTATATTATCGCCCAAACGCAACGAAACGTAATGGTATCACCTACGTTCGAGTACAAAAACAATAAAATAGCCAGTATAGCTAATAAATGCTATAAAAATTAATCAATAATGCGTTTATTCGATAAAGGAAAAGTATAGTTTCAACGTTTCTTTGTTTCAATAAGTCGTACATTAAAAATTATAACGTTTCGGTTTTGTTATATATCGATACTATTTTGTCGAAATTAATGTATCAGTACCTATCTATGTTAAAAAGTGAAGTCGGCGTTAAGTATTGGATTTTCCATGTTAGTATATCTAGTTTTCCATGATATATATCTATGTTAGTATATATAGTTCAATGTTAGTAGATGCATATTGTCATGGTATATCGGGGTTAATATAATCAATAATTATATAGAGATATTTAGTTTTAAATGAATAGCGTGTAGTTTCATTACTTTTCCAAAATATCTGTTATTGTGCAAACGATACTGACTATATCGATAACTACAATAGACACACCTCTAGCAATATAGATTTGCGTATCGGGCTAACGGCAAACGCTTAGGGGCAAACAAAGGGGCAAACACATTATTAGACGCGTCCGTCAGCCGCGGCTTTTGCACGCGATCTGTGTAATGAATTTCTATTGAGCCGTGCACATTATAGGACGTCAGTCGCGGACGACTGTGCACACGTTCGTAAGCCGCGGCTTACGGACGCGTCCGATAATATGTTTGAACGCCATCTATCGGCCAAATATTGGTTTATTGAAGATGGAAACGCATTAAATCGAGTTTGGAAACTACGATGGCCATCTACCTGCCGTTTTTTGTATTAAATTGCGACTTCCACTTTGCAGTATGGAATGGCGTTATCTATTACACTATAAAATCAATGTTTGTAAACACGCATGCTATAGACGCGGAGCCAATGCACTCAGGCACCCTCCAGCCCGTACGCACATACATCAATTTGATTGGAATTGAATTGAATTCCGTGACGCTTGGATGTGCGCACGGCAATGGTGACACTTCGGAGTTGTTAATTACTACACTCGAAACCGTCACCGCAGTAAGGTATAACGATGTAAAATCATCATTTCAGCCATTAGGTGAACGCAGACTTAGGGACAAGACAGTCCGCCGTCTAACTACGCAACATTCCCAAACGGCCCAGCAGCGCCCAAGGGTCATTCACCAGAGGAACCGATCCACTTGCTATGACAGAGGAAACGGAGTCTTTTAAGGTTCGGCTGTCTACGAGGAGGCTACCGGATGGGGGTTGAACCGCGAGTTGAACGGACGAAAGTTAACAAGCGGCTCTTAGTGGCTCAGCTGCACAGGGCATTTTAACTGCCTAGCGATTTACACATCGGCTAGGTAAGAATTTCCCGCATAGGGTAAAGGTTGGTAATTCGATGATATAAGAAAGGTTGGTATTCGATGATATAATGATGATAACCATAAAAGTCGACTCTCCAAAACCACAAAATCATTCAAAGGGCAATGTATACGCTTCTACAATAAAGTCCCAGTAAATATGCAAAATTTATCTGTGATACAATTTAAATCATTTATTAAGAAGAAGCTGTACTCAAAGGGCTACTATAAAATAAATGATTATCTAGACGACAAAGACCCTTGGAAATAAAATGGTTACCTCGATGATTAATATCACTTTATATATCACAATAATTTGTTATAATGTCACAATATCTTAATTTTTATATCATTTATGTATGTTTGTATATGAATTATTGACGTCAAAAAGATATGATTTCGTACTATTTTGAATAAAAAACTTATTATTATTAAGCTATTGCATAGCTTTTATCGTGGGCCTAGCAGCGCGGCGACCGAATGAAGAAATTTCTTAACGAAAATTAATGATTTTAAACTGATAATTACGTCTAAACGAGTACTGCTTACGATTCGAAAAAAATATATGTTAAACAAGAACATTTTCCTAAAATTCTTAGCTTTGAATATTTTAGATTTTGTTTATATTACATAGTGTAATTAATTTGTGAAATTAGGTCTAACCGAACACAAAATCGACTACTACGCAAATACTATCTGACGTATTATTATGAAACCTGCACCATTTTACAGATAATTAAATTATCTATCTTTTTATCTACGATTTTTTTTTGAATAATCCGGTTGTTTTGCTTTATCGAATAAAAAATTCGTGCGCGGCGCTCTATCGGAAGACGTTTAAATTATTTCGAATCATTTGCTTCCGCAGCCGCAAATGATTCGGAATAATTTCAACGTTTTCCGATAGAGCGCAGTTATCTGATATCAGAAAAAATAAAATAAATAAATAATTTTAATTGCATAAGTTGTTAAAAATGCTATGCAATAGCTTTACCGCGGCAGTCCCCGAGTGCCACACATATTTTTTTTATGATTATGATTATCAGTAATACAGTTATAATATGTTTGAAATGGTATATATATTATATTACCCACGAGACCGCGGCGTTGATGATTAGGCTCGTTGCATTCGAGTGAAAAAGGACGAATGGAACGAGCCAAATTTCAAACGCCGCGGTCACGTGGGGTAATTATATAGAACTGTATTACAAATATAACAACGAATTACCAACCTTTACCCTATTTAGTAAGAAGATTTCTACTATGTAAGCACGCATGCTATAGACGCGGAGGCAATGCACTCAGGCACCCTCCCGCCCGTACGCACATAAATCAATATGATTGAAATTGAATTGAATTCCCGGGCGCTTCGAGGTGCGCGGCAATGGTGACAGTGTGTTTTTAAATGACGCTCTCGCGGCGGATTTGCCGAACGAACGATTGAAAAGTTGGCTCTGGTGAAAATTTACGGCAAGTCCCCAGCGAGTAATTTGCACGCTTATATTATTATTCTATTCGTGCCAGCGTTCATTCAATCATTTTCGCGAATTTCTAGTTCGTTTTATATCATGCGGCCGTAAGTGGATTTTAATGAGGCTCTTTTAAAAGGGTTGAAAGGTTTGAGATGTGAGAGGCATGAGTGAGATTGAGTTTAACACTAGAATGCCAAATGGAGTCGCTTTGAATCCTCGTGTAACTTTGTATTCTACTTTTAATTTAAATTAATTTAATTTGCAATTCCTAAAAATCTAAATAATAATGGACAACATGTACAATTAAAATGTCAGACAAGAAAATGATAACATGTAATGACAAAAACTGTTGCCAGTAATCCTATTTTAATGTCAACTAACTAGGCTGTAGCCTGTTCTAAAGCGGAAATTTATGAAAATTCTTATAAATATAACCTGAATAAAAGCTAAGTATATAAAAGAACATAATAAATTTCAAAAAATGTATACACTAATATTTAATAACAAGAAATATTAGCTGAACAATCAAAGTAAAATTTAAAATATAAGATTGTAAACCAAAATTATAATGAATAAAAATTATATACAAATGGATAATATTTCTTCTTCTATTCTTCTTCCTCAGCCTGGTTTGCTCCATTTTTGTACGTTAGCCTCTTCTTTCTTCTCCTATGTCTGTCTATCAGCTGCTGCACTCAGCCAGTTGGTCCCTGCTGCTTTTCCAATGTCTTCCAGCCATCGTAGTTGTGATCTCCCTACGCCTCGCTTTGTGGTTCTTGGTCTCCACTGAACAAGCCTCTTCGGCTACTTCGCGTCATCCTGCCTTACGACCTGACCTATTCAGCCCCACTTCAATTTGGCAATACGTTTCATGACGTTTCATTAGAATAATACCTAAATAATTGTAACTGCTAAAAAATAGAGTAAGGTAGTCATACCTAATATTAAATATAAAAAATTGGTTAAAAAATAGCAATGACCTTCAAATGAGAAATATAAAAATTAAAGTCATCCTGACCCTGTAACATGTCAATAGGGATTTAGCCCGGCGTGAGTGAGGTGAGAAAATGTTACACTAATTATGAGGTGGATATTATGAGATACCCGACATTTTGATGCCGAATATTTGATACTATGTATAATTATGTATTAAGTACTTCTTTTACTTGGGATAATAATAAAAGTATCCATGCAACAGCATGAGTTTTTGAAATACTATGTTTAAGGTTCACACGCGTTTTCTTTTATTGAAATAATTAGGCATCTACATTTCCTTTGAAAAAGAACAAGTTTTGGTAGCTTAATATTTTTCATATAAAATTCTAATAAAATCCAACTTCTTTCATAATTCATCATAACTGTAGTATATTCTTATTATAAAAATAGAAAAAATAACTGAAAAGCCCTACGAGACCAAGCAGGACAGCACCAAAATTACACTTACAAATCAGCACAATCTCCGCACATAAAAATTTCATGTTCCATGCACTTTTCTTCTTATCCTTGTTTTCAATCACTTTTCTACCATAACAGTTTTCTAATTATCCTAGTAGCCGACGTTCATTTTCTTCATAAGATATCTTGATAAATATAAAAATAAACCAAACTATACTATATATAACTATAAACCATAAACTCTTAAGTGTCAACTCAAAAATGTAACACCGACTGTGAGGTCGGGTGTGACGTACCCGAGCTATACGCACATGTATTTCCGCTGACGCCGGCGCGACACTAAACTCAACACTGCACTTCGCTCGTCGCTCCCTTACCTTCAGCTACTGTGACGGCGGGATTCGAATGGCAATAATAACAATAAATAATAAACGGAACCCTACCGGGTTCGCCCACCGTCCGAGGGAGGTTACACAAACCGATTTTTTTAATGAATTAAGTACATAATTGTTTTAGACATTCCTTGAAACACGATTTTCTACCTTTGCTCAGATGAAACATTGCTTTGCCATTGATTCCGTAAAATTATTGAGTTCTGTAAGACGCAGAAACAAATCTCCGCCATCCACTGGCTTCGGAATGACAATTACGCGTCTGCGAGGAAACGATCCGATTATAGAAGTGGAGGAGTGCTCTGCGAATTCAATGCGAAACTAGCTAAAGAGCGCTCTCATCAGAAGAGTGAGGCGGCTGGCAAACAAGGAGGGAAATTGTCAATCGCTATTGAATGGCAACGTCGTTGACTGTTCGCCTTTGTGATGCGTCCCCTTCCGGGCGACTCCGCTCACCTTAACTTCGTATGCAAGCCGGGAATTAATCAAAACTTCTTCCTGATGGCACTCGGCGACGCGGCCGTTAGACGGACGCCTAACTAAACTATCTCTGGTGTCGATAAGTCTGGCCGTAAACGGCATGATAATAATTAAAGATATTTTAAATAACATAGAATTTCAAATCAATCTCGGGATTTACACTGTAACGGGCCACCCCTCACTAGACTCTAAGTTGTTTGATGTGAGGAGGTGGTGTCAACTTGCGGGTTATCTCCGTATTGAAAGTCGATTGAATGTATATCAGAAGGTATTTATTGTATCAGAAGGAATTTATAGTGATTTATATTGCCAGTTTGTTGACGCTTCCCGAATATATAAGTGGTTGACGCGAATGCGGTGGCTTACGAGGTGAAGTTACGAGGGTGAATGGATAAGGATTATAGTTTGTGCTTAGAGTATCTTGTACTCGACACGGTTCGAGTCTGTAAGAGTTCAGACTGATGCTTGTACGTCTCGATATGAGGCAAGAAGAAAGAGGTACCCAAAATGGTCGGACCCGTTGATCCAACTCGTGAGAGTACCGGGTTGATTCCGCCGCTGTCTTGGGGGGAGTGATCATTCGAGAAATGATACCCTTATAAAGGCCGAAAAATGACGCAATCCAAAATATTCTGATCGATTATAACTGATTTGACAAAGTACTCGTAGTTAACATTCGTGCTAATTCAGCGCTTCACGAGGTGGAACAATGGCTGTATTGACGTCAGTGCATTTCACTAGAATTCAATGCATTTGTTGACTGGCATGTACGATACTTAAGGATCGTTACAACACTACCCACCCGATTTCTTAGCGAATATATCGTACAGCTTGGACCGTAAGATCCATTTTGTTCTTGAATCGGTTCAACTCACGATTCAACTATTATTCAGAAGCTTCCTCGCGTTGAAGACTACCCCGTGTAAGACTCTTGAGTTTCAGGCTTCACGGCTGGTGGATCGGTTTCTCCTGGGGAATTCTCAACTAATCGGTTATGCACTCTGACTAATTGCTGAAGAAGTCTCGAAAATATAGAATATACTCTCACCTAAGCAGCAGGGTGAATGTTGACCTGTCGCCAACCACTCTTGAAATGACCATTAGGCTACGTGATCCTGAATTTAAAGCCGGGCAAGATGCCTCTGGTCTACGATAGATTCAAACTGAATCACCGCTGAGTTACGGCAGGTAGAGGCCGCATAAGCGACTTCGGTCCCGTAACCAGTCGGGAGGAACGAGGTGTCTTGAAGGTTAATTCCAGACGGAGATATCCTACCAAAACTGGTAGCCATGGGGCGAGGTGGCCCTCGTGGCCCTCATCCTACGGCTGAAAGAACGATCACATAGCATTATACATGTCTGGGGTGACGGGTTCGCCCATTGTAGTCGACACTGCATAACAACCACACCTGCTACCCCATACCATCCCACTTCCAACCGATTGTGCCAGGTACGGTCAAGTTCCATGCGACTAGTCCCTACACACAGTACATAAACTTTAATAATACACCTAATACATTAAAGAAAATTTAAATATTCATATTATCAAGGGATCCATCCTTGTGTATCTGCTTAATATCAGCATGTATACGCATTAAGACACTTTTAAATACTACGAAAACAACATCATACTTACCAATAACATTTTATTTACTGTTATTATTTTCTATTGTTATATTGTAGTACTTTTTATTAAATGGAATAATTTTGGAGTCATTTATATATGGACTCATGAAAACCGCAAAAATGTCGTCTCAGTACAGACTCTGCCTAGTAAAGTGATAAAATTCTACCGAAACTGCACTCTTTATTACATTTCCAGGGTTTTCAGTTATTTTTGTCATCTCTATTGTCAGGCACGACTAACTAATTATTGGTTAATGAAATATGTATATTATGGAATAAATATGTAATTAAATATTTGAATAAATTTACTGTATGTCATTTTTTGTTGAATTGAGTAACTGATTTATAATTATTTATTAATTATACTTAGTTATTCCTACACATATATAAATAATCTGTATTCTTCCCACTTGAAAAATTCATAGCTCTGACCCACTAGCTTTCTCGTGAGTCATATTTTATGTTTAAAGAGAAATGACGTACATATATTACTGTAAGAAATTAAACGAAAATAAATAAATAAATAAATACACTTATTGCTATTGATGCTAGCAAAAAACAAATGAATCAAAAAACAAGAATGGAATAAAGCTAATCCATCTTTATTCAACATAATATGAAAACAACAAACTAATCTACTACAACCACATGACCAAGTCATGGTTTCATGTTCTTCAGCTACAGTTGTTGGTAGTTACTTGGAAACCCATCAGTGGTTGCTTCAATATTATGTAAATTTTATAATATCCATGTATTGGTGGTGATTTCCATTGTTATCTTGGTCTAATATGTTGAGAAAATTTTTCCAAAAAGCAAAACCGACTCCATTTTTAAATAAGTGCATCAGCCATGTCATGGTGATACTTAGAACGGACTATTAAATTGAATGTGTATACAAAATTTTATGTATAATTTGCTGTTGACCGTTGAGGAGTTCCCTCGTTGGAAACCAACCGTGGGTGCCGCAGTCCTTGGTAAAACTTAGAACGAGCTGTCATAATTGAATACATTTACAAAATTTTGTGTCTGTGCTGTTGACCGTTGAGGAGTTCCCTCGTCGGGAGCCAACCATGGGTGCAGCCGCCATGTCATGATAAAACTTAGAACAGGCTATCATAACTGAATGAGTATACAACATTTTTGGGGTGTGTGTTGTTGACCGTTGAGGATTTCCCTCATCGGTAGCCAACCCAGGGTGTAGAATCAGGTTATGCTTAGAATAAAAATAAATGAATTGTCATCGGAATGGAACCAACATGTAAATTTTTTAAATTCATATGATAGTATTTCAGGAGTTTATCGTTTCGTCTTGTTTATCTATACAGTTGAACTATTAAAATATGCTTAAGTGGAGAACACGTATGGCTCATGGGAGAAGTAGTGAATTAGCGATACGAACTATTTAGGCAGAATAAGAGTAGGAAATTACCTTATTAGAACGCAGTATAGGCGACAAATTCGCGTAAGAAAAAAACATTTCAATGCGTTCAGTCATTCTAGATTATATCGTAATTTCAGGATGTTTGCGACTTGCACAATATTCTATTGGAATGATAAAGCACTCTCTTTAAAAGCGGAATCGACAGCTGTTAGGAAACTTATTCCATTATACCAACCTCAAGTATTTGCATTGGAAGAACTGAATTATTCTTCTGTTTACAGATGGATAAAAATGATTGTCAAAGTTATGCAAGTTCTTATAAGACGTTGGCACTTGTAGTTACTACCAAGGAAGAGGAAAGTGGTTTACAATAAAGTTGTTGGGGCGAAACAGCAAGGAACGTTCTAGAAATCGACGATTCCTCCTCAAGTAATTGCATTGGAAGAACTGAAGTGTTCTTCTGTTTACAGATGGATAAAAATGAGTGCCAAAGTTATGCAAGTTCTTATAAGACGTTGGCACGTGTAGCTACTATCAAGGAAGAGGTAAGTGGCGACAATAAATTTGTTGGGCGAATCACCAAAAAACACCCTAGGAATCGTCGCATTTGCGTTAAATTATCCTTGTGGATTAGCAATCAGAGTAAACTAAATGGACCTACGAAACTTCATGACCTTGACCCGGGACCTCTTCTGCTAGAATAAAGCGTTTAGCTGCGCCAGTTGTAGGAGTGCTAATCTTCAGTGCTAAAATTGTACGAGTGCTAAAATTCAGGTAGCATATTGTGTGATGGTTGCATGCCGAATATACGATTCTGGTCAGAATTACCTCCTACTACCTAAAACCGTAGACGGCGTACGGCTTCCAGTGATTTTTAAGATGCAGAATCGAAATATCTAAAGCAGCTGAACCAGGACACGTACAGCTGCTCGATGTAGATGGCTCTTCCGGCGACACGATTGTCCAGGATTTACATGGTATCGTCTTGACCAAAACTAGTATTTATTTCCCGTGGCGTCGGGACCAACTGCGTCTACTCCGATCGAAACTGATAGAATGGAGGTTAACGAGGGGCCTGACTTTATACAATGTTTAGTCTACAAGATAGGTAGCAATGTAAAGGTCGTTAATTAAACTTATAAATGACGCCATGGATTCGACACTGCAAGCATGCCAAATAGCCCCAGGAATCGCCCCAGGCTGTCAAACAACTCCAAGTATTGACTCACGCATCGAATACTGACTGTACTGATAAATCTACTAAAAATAAATTGGAAGTTAAATCTTCATTCAAACCCTTGCACTTAGGTGTCGCGTCATCATAAATAATCCGACGGATACATCCCTGCAGACAGTCAGGAGTGTCTACTACAACCCTCGACCCCTTCACCCTAGGCTGTTACAAAGATACATGATCGTTCTTTCAGCCGTGGGATGAGTGTAGATGACTTTAGACAATGACAATCAACTATCTAGCTTCGCCAAATAACCCGCGACAACCCAACTGCCCGGCACCAGGTAGTTAACCAAGCGCCCTCGCTACCAGCTATGTCCGGATATCTCCGGCCTTTTGACTGCTTAGATGTGCGCGGTAGCTTTCGTGGTCCTCTACCTAATGTAGTCGGCGATTCCATTTAAAGCATCGCGGACCACGGCATCTTTTTCCCGACTCCTCACTCGGAATCGTGTAGTCGAATGGTCTTTTCAAGAGCGGTTACCGTAAGGTTAACAAACACCCCCACTTTATAAGAAACAATTCCGTTTCCAGACATCTCCGGTTATCAGTCGCAATGTACAGTGGATTAACTGATGCCGAACCGTGTGCAAACTATCAGGAGAGCCCGAAGAATGATTCCCAGGAGAAACCGGCCCGCTGGTTTAGGGTCCTACCTGGGCTCGAACTTTTACTTGGAGACTACCGGATGGGTGCTGACTCGTGATTTGGGCTGACCGGTAACAACCGATACACATTCAACAGAGTCAACCGCTAGACAGAGCTCTACATGCCGGCCGCTGCACCGGCAGCGTTTCCCTGGCTATAGCCCTTATTATAGTATTCTTGGTCAGACAGCTCACTCTCTGTTCTTCTTTAGATCTACAACGTCTTCTATTTAATAGGGACGTGTAATCGAATTATAAACTAATTTAAAACATAATTGATCAAATTTTTACTCTATAAAATTTCATAATAAAAGAAATTGCTTATTCTAATGGACGAACAATGAGTTGCTTAACATGTATTTCATCTCCTTAGTATTCAAAGACTGTTCCATTTTTTGTACATTTATGTAATGCATAATTGGAGTATAATGACGGGGCGGAACACTCTTTGTGCTCGTGTAAAATTACGTCGCAAATGAAAAATACATGCCGACCGGAAACGACAAGAGCTCGTAAGATGAGAGGAGAAAATTCGCCTATTGCGGAACCGCCTCGGGGAGGGGAAGTCCGGGCAGATGAGGATAATTTAAAAATTTCCCTCGGGCGAACATAAATGTCGACGGCCTAATGCTAGCCATTACATTTTATACAGACTCGGAGCAAATTTGTTGACGTGAAGCACGCCGCCATTAAGGAAGTTTTTCACTTTAAGTGCCACGTACCTATATACCCAGCTAATACCTACTAGGGGAACATGGGTCACAGTCAACCACAAGGTCAGGTGTTGTAATTCGATAGCATTTATTTTGGTCTAGGTAACGTGTTAAATTATGTAGTTATACCGCAAAAATACTATTCGAGGTTGTCGACTACAACGGCGAACCCGTCACCCCAGGAATTTTACCGATAATGACTGTTTTATCTCCCGTGAGATGAGCATAGAAGACCTTGAGGACGTTACAAATCTACATATACCTACCGTCCTGCATAAATCACGAACCCGCAGAGACCAACACTAGAAGAAGCACTAGAAAGTTAACCCATTGGGCCCACCTCGACCCCTGGCTACCAGTTTCGGCTAGATTTCTCCGGCCTCCCGAATGGTTAAGGGTTTAAGTTCGCTTGGGCGGTCCTCTCCTTTACCTAGAAGTGATTGATGGTTTACCGAATATATCAAGGACCACGGAATCCTTTGTCCAGCTCTTCACCCGGTATCGGGTAGACGATTGGGTGTTTCAAGAGTAGTTGCCGTAAGGTTAACATCTACCCCCACTCTACAGGATACGAAGCCGTTTTCAGACTCCCCCGGCGATAGCCGGGGGAGACTGATAAGTCGGAATGTATAGTCGATTGGCTGACGCTGCACGGTGTGCATACCGTCCACGAGCGCCCGATGTACGATTCCTAGGGAAACTGGCCCACAGGCCAGGGTCCTACCCGGGCTCGCACTTCTGCGTGGAGGCTGCCAGATGAGTGTTGACTCGTGAGTTTCGCCGAGACTTTGGTCTTAGTGGCCTAACTGCAACATGGTGGTGAACGATTTTATGCAGCTTGGGCCACAAGATCCGTTTTGTTCTCGGATCGGCTCAATTCACGATTCAGCTCCTATTCAGAAGCCTCCTCGAGTGTAAGACTACCCCGGGTAAGACTTCCGTATCTTAGTCCTCAGATCTTGTGGACCAGTTTCTCCCGGCGGGATCGCATCCCGGCGCCACTGGACGGTTTGCGCACCGGTCGGCGAAGCCAATCGGCTGTGCATTCTGACTAATTTCTGAAGGGGTCTGGAGACTATGGAAAAATACTGTTTCTTAAGCAGCGGGGTTGGATGTTCACCTGTTGTCATGCCACTCTTAAAATGACCTTGGGCCATTCGATCCCGTGTGGCACTACGGGCAAAGAACACCCAGGTTCGCGATAAATTCAAACTGAATTATCACTGTAATACAACAGGTAGAGGTTGCGTAAGCGACTTCGGACCCGAACCAGTTGGTAGGACGGAGGTATCATGAAGTTTAATTCCAGACGGAGATATCCTGCCAAAACTGGTAGTTATGGGGTGAGGCTGCCCGCTGGGTACCTTTCCGGTGCCTAACGGGTTGCTGGTGAACTAGACAGTAGATTGTCTTGTCCTCAAGTGTTCTACGCTCATCCAACGATCTATATCGTTATACCAGACTGGGGTGACGGGTTCGCCCGTTGTAATCGACACCGCCCTACTGGAACATGGCCTATTAGCTCCCTCAATAATAGCAGTTATAATAATTATTATAGTTTTACAGTTTTAAAGATTAAAAGATTATACTTAATAATACTACCCATATCATTGTGACCCACACTCCTCTGTCCTACACGGTACGGGTGTCGACGGCGACGACGAAACGTGCCTTTCCTCCCGTCGGGACTTTATCTACTTAACTACTTACAAGCTGCCCGTATACATGCGTTACGTCCTAGAGAGAAAAGTGCGTTATGATATTAAAACGCAATATTCGTGTCTTGGGTTTATACATAACTTCGTAAGTATAACCATAGCATGTATGTAGTAGGTATATCGGAGACAAAACTTATTTCTACTCTTTATTTTGAAATCACAATGGGCGGGTTTATTGTCAAATGACAATCACTTACAACCAACATTACTATGACGTGTTTATATGTATGTGTGCCCGTAACATGTGTCTTGTTATTGAATTCGATCGACAGAATTGAAAATTAAATTCCGTTAATTTTATCTCAACGGAAAATGGTGACCCAGCCGGGAATCGAACCCGGGACTTTACAATGTAAGATCAGGCGACCTAACCACTATGCCACTTTGCTACTTTTATAACTAAGTAGGTACTTAGCAACAAATAAGTAGATAACGCCGAAAGTTATTTGGTATAAGGTTAGTTGGAAGGGCGAAGCGGTTGCGGCAGAGTTGACGCAGTGAGTAGTTGTAGGGGGGGGGGGGGGGGAAGGGAGCGGGCGTGTGGTTGTGGGGGATCGTCTACTTGCCGGAAATTACTGGGGTGACACAACCGATTTTTTGTATAGCTAATTATCACTTTTCTTTGAACGCCCCTCGTATAGTTCGTCAAAAAGTATACACGGGCTCTTAGACATATTAGTGTCATATATAGTGTCATATATAACTCATATATAGTGTCAGCGGGGCGCCAAATAGCTGAATCTCTTTCCGATCCCATTAACAAGAGAATAACAAGAATTCTGGCAAATTCACCAGCTCGTCCCGTCGTGTCGGCGATAAATCTTGAGGCGCGGCCCGGGCCTCCCGGGGCTCGGGGATAGACGCAGATCGCTAGTAAATGAAGTAAATCAATCACACGCAACATTTGCCATCTCATCCGGTGTGTAGCGCGACGCTTTTTTCTGCCGGTCGGCACAATTGGGACTGATAGCGGCACAGGCGCGAAATAGAGTGATTCTGGCCTTGCGAGGGACCAAGTGTTACGAAGGGAGAAACGTTATAATTCTGTTATATTTTATATTTTCATCGGTAAAGAAGAATGTTAATTACCGTATGAAAGTGCACCCAACTTGTAACAACTACGGACTTTATTTGTGCTGGCGTAGAGAAGTAATAATATTGTTATTTTTTGTTATTTTCATCGGTAAAGGAGAATGTGAATTTCTGTATGAAAGTGCACCCAGCGTCTAACAACTAGGGACTTTATTTGTGCTAACGTAGAGAAGTAATAATATTGTTATTTTTTGTTATTTTCATCGGTAAAGGAGAATGTGAATTTCTGTATGAAAGTGCACCCAGCGTCTAACAACTAGGGACTTTATTTGTGCTAACGTAGAGAAGTAATAATATTGTTACTTTTTGTTATTTTTATCGGTAAAGGAGAATGTGAATTTCTGTATGAAAGTGCACCTAGCGTGAAACAACTAGAGACTTTATTTGTGCTGGTGAACAGAAGTAATATTATTGTTAATTTTGTAATTTTCATTGGTAAATGAGAATGTGCATTTCTATATGAAAGTGTACCCAGGATGCAACAAATAGGGAATTTATTTTTACTGGTTTACAGAATGAATAATATTGTTATTTTTGTTATTTTCATTGGTAAAAGAGAACGTGAATTTCTGTATGAAAGTGCACCCAGCGTGTAACAACTAGGAACTTTATTTGTGCTGGTGTACAGAAGTAATAATATTGTTATTTTTTGTTATTTTCATTGGTAAAGGAGAATGTGAATTTCAGTATGAAAGTGTATCCAACGTGTAACAACAAGGGACTTTATTTGTGCTGGTGTACATAAGTAAAAATATTGTTATTTTTTGTTATTTTCATTGGTTAAGAGAATGTGAATTTCTGTATGAAAGTGCAACCAGCATGTAACAACTAGGGACTGTATTTATGCTGGGAGTAGAAGAAGTAATAATATTGTTATGTTTTTTTAATTTCATTGGTAAAGGAGAATGTGAATTTCTGTATGAAAGTGCACCCAGGGTGTAACAACTAGGGACTTTATTTATGCTTGTACACCAGCACAATATCTTATCTGACAGCAGAACACTGATCATGTATATCTCTATCTTACTTATTGGCTGTTTTTCTTTCATCAATAAAGGTGTTACCGCTTTAGCTCTCGGGATAAAATTAAAGTACGAACTGGGTACTATTCAGTTATTTCTACTATTAATAGTTGATATTGATATAGGTTTATAGTGTAGCGACGCTACAAACCCAACTATAAAGTTTATTTTTATTTTGATTTAATGGCTGGCTGAGAACGAGCCCAGCAATATTATTTCGTTCTATTAAAAAGTGGATACATTCAAATTTTAAAAACAAATTTTCGAACTGTCATTCTGTACCTTAACAAGAGAGGATTCAACTGAAAGAAATTACGCTCGCGTTATCACGTATTATTGTACATTTTTGTAAAGAGAAAAAATATACTTTACACAACAGTTTATCGCGGTTTTTTTACTATCACGTTCTTCGACACACGAAAGAGACGCGAAATTGGTGACCCTGTACGAGGACGCAAGATCGACGGCGCGCCTGAATCGGACTAACGAGCAAGGTCTACAACTCGTCAGACACTCAACGGACCAACAGGACAACCTAAAGATCTTCGCAACCTAAAGAAAATGAATACGGAAGACATTCCTAGCGGCACGGCCGGAAGCAGCAGGCAAGTGCAGGACATCGCTCCGCTGAGCATCAACTCGAGGATACCGACGTTCTGGCATCAGGAACCACGGCTATGGTTCGCACACGTGGAGATCCTGCTCGCAACACAGAAATGCAGCGACGCAGATAAATTCAGCTGTGTAATCACACAGTTAGACAGGACGGCGCTGCGGGAGGTAGGAGACTTACTGCTACAACCGCCTACCCACAACAAGTTCGAAGCGATCAAGACCCGATTAATCAGCGTTTTTGGGGAATCAGAGACACAACAGCTACAAAAATTACTCCATGAGACTGAGCTGGGAAGTGACAAGCCGTCGCAGTTAATGAGACGAATGAAAGGGCTCAACAGAGGGAAGATACCCGATGAGACCATTAAAGCGATGTGGCTCGGTCATCTACCTACGACGATCAGGACGTTTTTGTCGATAAATACTGAGAGCAACCTGGACGTCCTAGCGGACTTAGCTGATCGAATGATGGAATCAACGGCGAGGGAGACGCAAGAAGTGAACCGAGTCGACACGCGGGCGGAAGCACATGACCACATGACCACAATAAAAAAACAGCTCAAGGATCTGGCGGAGCAAATAGCAAAGTTGCAGCGGAACAACGCGGGAAACAGCTCGGCAGGGCAAAATGAACAAAACATCTGCTACTTCCACAGACGCTTCGGGGACGCCGCAAGGAGGTGTCAACAGCCGTGCAACTATAAGAAGCAGAGGAATCAGGCGGAAAACTACTAGAGGCGCCGGGGGTAGATCAACTCGGCGCCGACGACACCAACCGCTTATACGTTCGAGACCGCAGCACCAACGCACTCTTCTTGGTTGATACTGGCGCAAATGTCAGCGTCCTTCCAAGAAGGAAATCCGACAACGGCAGAAGAGCGGACCTCAGGCTTCGAGCGGCTAACGGTACTACCATCGCCACATACGGAAGAAAGGAGATGACACTAAACATCGGCCTAGAAAACCCATTGGCGGCCATCTTCATAATTGCGGATGTACAGCAGCCCATCATAGGAGCAGATTTTTTGGCGAAGCACCGACTATTAGTTGACCTATTTCAAAAAAAATTAATCTCGCCAAACTCACGCACGACAGAAGCACGGGCACTATCCATCCAGGCCATCAAACAATCGCCGAATTACCTAAGAATATTCGACGAGTTTCAGAATATTACATCAGCAACATCTCAACCGAGACAACCGAAACACCAGGTGGAACACCACATTGAAACGGAAGGTCCACCGGTGTTCGCCAGACCGCGGCCACTTAATCCAGAAAGGTACGCAGCGGCAAAGAAGATATTCGACGAAATGATCGCAGCCGGAGTCTGCCGACCGTCGAAGAGCCAATGGGCGAGCCCGCTGCATTTGGTCCCCAAAGCAAATGGAGAATTCCGACCATGTGGAGACTATAGGAGGCTCAACAGTATCACCGTACCAGATCGATATACTATCCCGAGACTACAGGATTTCACGCACTCGCTGGAAAATAGCACCATTTTCACATCTTTAGATTTGGTAAAGGCATACACACAAATACCGGTAAGAAAAGAAGATATGGAAAAGACAGCCATCACCACTCCCTTCGGCCTTTTTGAGATGTGCAGAATGAGCTTCGGACTACGAAACGGAGCACAGACGATGCAGCGTTTTATGGACGAAGTACTGAGGGGCTTACCGTTCATATTCGTGTATATCGACGACATTTTAATAGCCTCAGAAAACGAGGAAGCTCACGCAAGACACTTAAGAGAAACGCTCGGGAGATTAGACGCGCATGGAATCACGATCAACATAGACAAATGCCACGTAGGAAGAACCGAGCTAGACTTCCTAGGATACACCGTGAATGCTACTGGAATACGACCGAAGGCGGACAAGGTAGAGGCGATAAAAAAATACCCGAAACCAGCAGACGTTCAGCAGTTACGGAGATTCCTAGGAATGATCAATTTCTATAGAAATAGCATCCCAAGAGCCGCGCAATATCAAGAAAAATTAAACAAGTTCCTACAAGGAGCAAAAAAGAATGATCGCACGCCAATTCCATGGACAACAGAAACCACAGAAGCATTCGAGAAATGCCGGGACAGCGTTGAAGAAGCGGTAATTTTAGCGCACCCGTCGGCGCATGCACCATTGGCAATAATGACAGATGCATCAAATACCTGCGTAGGAGCGGCATTACATCAAAAGAAAGGTGGAGAATGGGCGCCGTTAGGATTTTATTCGAAGGCAATGTCGCATGCGCAACAAAATTACGCAACTTACGATAGGGAGTTGTTGGCAATCTACCTATCGGTGAGACACTTTCGGAAGATGGTAGAAGGGCGTGAGCTGACGATATTCACGGATCACAAGCCACTAATTCACGCTCTCAAGAAATTGGACGACTCTATCACGGAAACGCCCATGAGAATTCGTCATACGTCATATATTTCGCAATTTGCAAGCACGATAGAGTACCTGCCGGGAAAAGCAAACGTCGTGGCCGACGCGCTCTCGAGGATAGCAGAAATCGACTGCCCAAACACGTTCGACTACGAAGAATTGGCGGCACAACAGGCAGAAGATCCCGAGCTAAAAATGATAAGGCAACAAGAAAATTTAAAATTTGAAAAGAAAGGCGACAAACCAGTATGGTGCGAAGTGTCCACCAAGAAAGCAAGGCCATACATCACGCCAGCACTGCGGATAAAAGCAATAAAATTGGTACACGACATCAGTCATCCCGGTATCCGAGCGACAAGAAAAATGGTAGCGGAACGTTATTTTTGGCCAAGGATGAATAAGGAGAGCGCGGAATATGCAAAAACATGCATCGCTTGTCAGCGCGCAAAAATACATAGACATACGCGCGCGCCCATAGGGACATTCATGGAGGCAGGACGTTTGGAACACGTACATATAGACATCGTCGGACCCTTAGGAATAGCAGAAGAGTACCGATACCTCGTAACCATGATCGACAGGGCAACGAAGTGGGTCGAATGTATCCCGGTCAAAGATATAAGCGCAGAAACGGTAGCGCAGGTCTTCTACGAAGGATGGATTGCGCGATTCGGAGCACCGATTCGGATTACCACTGACCAGGAAGGCAGTTCGAGTCCACATTATTCACAGCTTTGACACAGATACTGGGAGTAAAAAAGATACATACCACAGCGTATCACCCCCAGGCAAATGGGATGATAGAAAGATGGCATAGATCCCTAAAAGCAGCATTAAGAGCGCGACTAAAAACAGCGAATTGGGTGAGAGAATTACCCACCGTATTAATGGGATTACGAGCAGCTATTAAAGAAGACTACGGGATCAGCCCGGCTGAATTACTGTACGGGACAACACTCAGGCTCCCAGGAGATTTTTTTGAAAAACAAACTACAAAAACGATACCAGAAACTGTGCAGCAAATGAGAGAGACATTCGAGGCGCACAGACCGCGAAGAGAACGAGAACACCACAATAACATTTTCGTACATCGGGATCTAAAGGAGGCGACGCACGTATTTGTGAGAGACGACACGGTGAAGAGACCACTGCAAAACCCGTATAGAGGGCCATATAAGGTTTTGAGGCGGCGAGATAAGACATTCGACATTGAACAGGACAGAGCCAAAGTTACCATCTCGATTGATCGTTTAAAACCCTGCTACGGCGTGGCAAGCAGTAACGAGAACGAGCAGGAGACAGACAAGGAGGAGCCCAGGTGGGCAGCGTCCGCGAACAACAACCAACAAGGACCACAGCAATACAAGACCAGATACGGAAGAACGGTTCGACCTCCCGGGCAGTGGCACACGACGACCTGTCGTCCTCCCAAAGGGGGGAATGATGTAGCGACGCTACAAACCCAACTATAAAGTTTATTTTTATTTTGATTTAATGGCTGGCTGAGAACGAGCCCAGCAATATTATTTCGTTCTATTAAAAAGTGGATACATTCAAATTTTAAAAACAAATTTTCGAACTGTCATTCTGTACCTTAACAAGAGAGGATTCAACTGAAAGAAATTACGCTCGCGTTATCACGTATTATTGTACATTTTTGTAAAGAGAAAAAATATACTTTACACAACAGTTTATCGCGGTTTTTTTACTATCACGTTCTTCGACACACGAAAGAGACGCGAAAATAGATTATGATCTTTTCTAAATATTTTAACTATATACCTGGTTTGTAAATAATATAAATAAGTAAAAGTTTAAAAAACATAGGTAAATTAGGTGTTTTACTAAATAAAATATTTTGCAATATCCAAACAATGGGTGAACCCGTCACCCCGGCTGATATAACGATATAGATCGTTCTTTCAGACTTGGGGACAGACAATCTGCTGTCTAGTTCACCACCAGCAACCCGTTAGAGACCAACGCCTTACGGCGAGGCACCGGGAAAGGTAAATAGCGGGCAGCCTCACCCCCTTACTACCAGTTTTGGCAGGATATCTCCGTCTGGAATTAACTTATACCTCCGTCCTCCCGACTGGTTACGAGTCCAAAGTCGCTTACGCAACCTCTACCTGTTGTATTACAGCGGTAATTCAGTTTGAATTTATCGCGGACCTGGGCGTTCTTTGCCCGTAGTGCCACACAGGATCGAGTGGCCCAAGGTCATTTCAAGAGTGGCATGACATCAGGTTAAACATCCACCCCCGCTGCTTAGGAAACAGTGTATTTCCATAGTCTCCAGAACCCTTCAGCAATTAGACAGAATGCACAACCGATTGGCTTCGCCGACCGGCGCGCAAACCGTCCAGTGGCGCCGGGATTCAATCCCGCCGGGAGAAACCGGTCCACCAGCTCTGAGGGCTGAAACACGGGAGTCTTACCCGGGGTAGCCTTCCACTCGAGAAGGCTTCTGAATAGGAGCTGAATCGTGAGTTAAGCCGATCAGAGAACAAAATGGATCTTGTGGCCTAAGCTGCACGAAACCGTTCACTACCAAAAGATAGTCGATTTTCCTGCATCAAAACTACCTGTCAAACTTATAGCCATCCGAATAAGTTTGAACACTTTTCGGGCGGTCTTTGATTCAGCCGCTTTATTTTAGCTGGCTAGTCTTATGCGGAAAAGTGATAACCGTTCATTTGCCATTCCGCCCTGTCTCGTTTACATAAACTAATTTCCGATTTTAGTTCACGAAAAAACGCAATCGGGCCCATTACCATGAGTAATATGTTAACCTTACCTTGGAGGTGTCTGAAATAAATCTTACCTCAAATACGGGGTAAGGTTGATAAGTCGTCACCTTTATTTAGAAACGATCCGTTAGCCATACGATTCACTTTAAGCCATACGACAGGTAGAAGCCGCGCAAGCGACATCGAATCCGTGACCAGACTGGAGGACGAAGAAATCTGTCCATATCTGGTAGTAAAGGCGTAAGGATACACGTCTAATTGGCAATTACCAGTATCCTCTCGGTTATGTGTTAAACTCATGCGGGTTGTTAAAGGATCTTGGCTACGGATTATCTTTTGTCAATCTTACGTTCCAGGATGACAAAATGTCAAAGAGCGTTACAATATCCTGAGGGAGGACGAGATCTGTAGCAATGGACACTATAAATACCCACGATTATTATATAATACTCACACTACCTCTACAGCGAATACCATCGAACTTATTTTTTTTAATTTTAATTTGATTTGATTTTATTTAGTAAACAAACAGCGTTAATAAGTAAAAACAAAAAAACATAGGTAATAACATTACGACCAATTGAAGATTTTTTTTAAACATTCATCATGAAATCTTCCTTAATTAAACATATTTCTTTAGCAGGGATTGTGTTTTTAAAAGAAAAGAGAAGAAAAACAAAAAAAGTTATTAAAAGTTAGTGATGCGAGACGCGTAAGTATAAAAATTTTACATCTTTCTCAAACGAAGTTTTACATGTAAAATACACCAATATTATTTACACCGATGATATTTAAAAATGTGTTTTAAAAACTGTTCGTGAAAACTGATCATGCGTTTAATGAGACATTAGATGAGACATGGAGAGACTAAGGGTTGAAATGATTTTGTAAAGGTTCCTTAAAGTTTCTTTTATCTGATGCGAAAATATCTACGTACTGGAAACTATTATTGTAAATCGTCATAGCATTGATTAATAAGGAGTGCTTGTTGTAATTGAAGTAGTTTCTATTTGTATGCAAGTGTATATATATATATATATATATATATATATATATATATATATATATATATATATATATATATATATATATATATATATATATATATATATATATATATATATATATATATATATATATATATATATATATATATATATATATATATATATATATATATATATATATATATATATATATATATATATATATATATATATATATATTAAAAATAATTTAAAAAAACATAACTGCCTGTACAGAAAGTAAACTATTTTAATTATAATTATTTTCATTACAGTTTTCGGCATCGCAGCGGATAAACATCCAGCGAGTGCTGAGCGTGGGGCTAAGAAAATTGTCGGGAGCCCCTTGGTACGTCCGAAACGCGACTCGAAAACGCGTAGCGAAACAGGGTCCGTGGAGGAACACGTAAAGCGCCTCGCGCGCGCTATGTACCGTAGGGCCGACACCTCGCTTCACGAGCACATCCGTCAGCTCGCTCCGCTGCACACCAGGCCGCCAGATGTCCGGAAGCCGTACCCGCGCAGTCTGCTTGATTAGCGAACCGCGCGGGTATCGCAGCTCAGCAGTCTTGCCACAAAAGATGCCATGTGCCCACTCCCGTCTCAATATTTCACGATAAGGTGCCTAAGCGCCTAATACTAAGTCTTGCCGCAGGGCGCAAAGCCATGCAACGCCATATCCCGAAAGCCGGGCCAATGGGCCCGGCTCACGGGAAATCCCACGAAAAGGCAGAATGACTAGTGAAAGACGTCATGGGCCTATAGCAAGGCTCGTCGACAGATATTCGAAAAATTTCAGTCTTTTATGAAATATTTGTGGTTTATGTATTTATCCATATATATAGATGTATATTTCTGGAATTTACTTAATCAGACCTTACATTTGACACTAAACACGATATATTTTGTTAATGTATTGACATTTGGACATTTTGACATTTAGATTGAACTAAAACCTTGATATTTGGTCAGTTAATGTATTCTATGACACTTGGGATGACATAACGGTTCTAACAATATCACACTCTTCTAAATCAGTTTAAGGGTTTAGAAGTTATGGTGAAATAAAGAAATGGAAAACATACATAGATGAACCATTTTTTGTTGGTCATTCGAGTAAGAATAGGCGCAGGTCCCGAGTGATGAGAGAAATTTACGGTTTTTTAAACCATAAATTCAGCTCTTTTTAATTTAATTTCAATTATCGCATATTTAAACGAATTGAAAATGTAATTATTCCAGGAAAGTAGAAGTTGAGACGGCGAAGAGGAAGAAATCAAATATTAAAATTTAGAGTGTGCCCTAGAGAGTAAAGTAATGCTGAAGTTAACTTTCCTTTTTAACCCTTTGCTCGTTCCGTGTCACTTGGTGCCTGCGCTGGGGACTCGTTATGCCCTTCGCGAACAAGTAATTACCAGAAATATGCCGGTGAATTTATCCCGCGGGAGCGAGTCGCGATTCCCGATGTAATTAATTTTCCAATAACGTATTGCGGAGGCGTGTAAAGTTATCTACTGTACGTCGTGTGAGGGTGGATCGTTAGAAATAATGGGCAGGTTTGGGAGGGGCAGACGTATTTGATTGCCTTAGGCGAACTCTGTATAACGGTAGCATGCGGATTTCTGTTATGGTCAGAATAATTTAGCTTAAAAATCGGCGATTTTGACGTGGTAATATTAACTGGAATTTATTTTCGAATTAGACAAGGTGTTAGAATGTGGTAGTCCCATGTTAATTACTCAAATCAATAAAACTACTACTCCTTTTATTAAAGAAATGGTTAAATATATAAAAATTGACTAAACGATAAATCAGCCAGGTGCCACAATATTTAGGTTGCCTCATCTTACATTGTAAGGCTCCGAATTAATTACATCGTAAATTATTATTATAGTGTTATTATATTGTAAATAATATGATCATGCTTTCGCTATTCATTATTTAATATATTTATTTTACTTATGTTTGTTCTTTTCATATATTTTTTTTTTTATGGGAAAAATGAAAGGAAATCCACACGGCATCAAAAATTGTCATTATAATTGTTTTACAGTTTTAAAGATTTGATAGTTTATACTGTAGCGGTTAGAAACATATATAATTTTGCGACTACCATTAATTCACACAATAACATTTTTCGCAAAAATGCCTGACCTCATTTATAAAACAATTAATCAGAATTCATAAACGCGTCTTTCGCGCTCAGCATTTTTCAAACGTTTCTTTGAATATACGAATGTACAGCCGGACGTAATTCTGAACTTTCCAAAGTCAAAATGATGGCTTTATAAACCGTAATTTTTCATATATAAAATCACTCTCGATCACATCACGTCACTCATCGATAAGCATCTCTGCATAATTAATTAATTACATAATACATTGTTAAATAGTAATGTTTGTGTTTCTCTACTCTCTTGTTCGCTGAGGTATAAATCGACATGGGATTGGAAGTCGGGTTTCCGCTTAATATCAGGAAGAGCGACCAGGCGTCTTCCAATATTGGTGACCCCGACGTGATAATATCACATACCGTTCAGCAAATTCTTTTATGTGAGGCAAGTTTCCAATTTATTGGATAATTGATATATGTTATAGGTTATTTATAAATTTCCTAATAATGTAAAATTTTACTGTTTAATTTTTTGTCCTTGGACTATTTATTATTTATTTTTATTACGCTTGCATTATTAAAAAAAAAATATTTTGATGATTTCTTAGACCTTAAAAAATATTTATTTGTTTGAATTTGATTGCATTTTACCACGCTTATTTAAAAAAAAAAGTAAGTAGCACAAAGTATTTCTGTTGATATAAACATGTTATGGAAATTGTAAGCCCTGCGGGTACAAGGTTATCGAACCATTTTGTCCCAAAATATATGTACCCCTAACATAGAGTTATTAAATAAATATCCTACTATCTATTATTATTATTAAAATGGACATATATGAGATACATTACTTTATCAGATCAACAATAATATCACCGAGTAAGTCCCAGTCCTAAACTATTCCTCTAACTGATAAACGATCAGTTCGATGTGTAGTCTCTACGTGTATTACAGGAGGTTTAAGTAAAATATTAATTGTGTAATAATAAAAGCTATCCGCACCGAACAGAATTGCGTGTTCTGAATCATCAGCATTAATTCTCCGCCTCGGGTCCGTGTCAATGGTGCTTAGTTCTCCGAGGCAAGATTTTCACATGAAAGCTGGGGCACTTGAGAGTTGTTAACTAATACGGGAGAAACCGCCACCCCAGGAGTTATAACGTTATAAGATAATTCTTTCTCTCATGGAGTGAACGCGGAGACTTCAAACTACGCCAATAGCCCGTAAGAGTCAAACACATTACCGCTAGGCACTGTGAAGTGCATGCATGCTATCCTCATGCTATCCTCACGCCATCCTATCCTCACGCCAGCATGCTATTCTCACGCCATAACTACCAGATTCGGACTAATTTTTCCCCTCCTCAGTTCTGATCACCGTTTCAAAGTTCCTTGCACGGCCTCTTCTTGACGTTAGTGGTATTTCAAGCTCAAATTTAATGAGGACCGAGGCGACCGTTGCCCGTCAAGCACACACGAGATCGGGTGGCCAACAGATCGTTTCTCAGAAGGAATAACGCCAGGTCAACCAACTAAACTCGCTTCTTAGGAAACGTACATTTCCAAACTCCCCCGGTTATTCGTCGGATTGCGCAAAAGACTGGATTAGGCCGCACGGTGCTAAACCGCCCAGTTCAACTCGAGATGTTCTCCCGGTTCTACGAAGGAAGGTAACAGCCGCAAGTAATAGCCACAAGTAACATAGCGGACCTTCCAGGTTAGTCCTTCTTCTAGGAGGCCGGGTTCTAGTCTTCTTCTAGGATGGGAGCCGAACAGTAAGTTGAGCAGACCTAAGAAAATACAGACTAGCCAAACCAGGCTCAAACTGCATGGAATACAAAACCCAACAAAGCAGAATATACCAACTGTGTATTGGGCGCGATCTCCCTTTGCTTGAAAAAGTTCTTCGGTGGGTTTTACCACGGATGATGAATTAAGAGACATTCTGCTGACCTCGTGTTTGTACCGTAAATATGTGCTTAATGATGCTATGTAGCTTAAGTTGCAAAGCCAGCTTGTTTTGTGGTTGTTCTAACTCGTAGTCCCCGGATGAGAGCCACCTCGAATAGATGAATTGAATTAATTAATTTCCTAAGGTTAGCCGTTAAAATAGCCCTGAATTCGCAAAAAAATGGAATAGTTGACATATGAATCACAAAGCGTTACTATTTTCACAAAGTAGAGACGCTTTCGTCTGCATCCATAGGCGAGTTGAAACAACTGCAACTAATAGTTAAAAATTGATAAGAGCAAAATGTACCAACGTAGTTTTGAATATTCTGAGGCTAAGTTTTGAAGGTTTGATGAAAATGTACCGCGAGAGTGTTCGACGAATCGGAGAGTGCTCACAAAACTCGGTTGATGGATTTTGTTTTTATTCGTCCCGGGCGCGTATTTCCAAACTGTAAGTCTTTCTAAGAGCCAGAGCTACGACGAACTTTGGCAGGTGTAATAAACGAGCCATACGACAAACTGTGTATTCGATGCAAGGCGCAGAAACCGCGGGCGTACCTTGTCATATATATTATTATAATTAAAATGCAAAATAAAAGTATTTTGTACTATAAAATATAATTTTCAATGTTTTTTTAGCTTATTTTTGTATAATTAGGCACTTTTTATTGAAAAAAAATAATAAAACCTAATAATAAAATAATGTATTTAAAAAAAATACATAATGTAATAATTATTTTAATAAATAATACAATAATGTGAAGTTTTTAAAACCTTATTATTGCAAACAAATAAAAGGTGTGCTTACCAACCATGGATACCAAAATAAAAGTAGTTGTGCCTACCCAAAATTCTTGATTGTACAAGGGACAAGTAAATATGTTAAAAAGAATATAAACAACGACTACGGTTACAAAATGTGAAATATTGTATTTATAATTATTTTAATACTGATTTTTATAAAGTTTATGTGTTTATCTATATGTACAATTCTGGTATGTACTCAATTGTACCTTTTATTTGACACTTAAGACCATATATTTATTGTTTTTTTATTTTTCATTTGTACATTTAGAAAACTACTTACTGTATAGTTATGTTGTCCTATTGCACTTGGGATGACATAACTATTCTAGCAATACTACATTCTTCTAAATCGGTTGATGCGCTTAAAAGTTACACTGGCATAAATAAACTGAAAATATACTCGTACACACGAGTATATGAACCCTTAACTTACATAACTACCAAATTTAGTTGCACATCAGAACACCGTTGACGTAACGACCAATATAGGCGGCTTGCTCCCGAAGTGCACATTAATATTATTTACTAATTCGAACGCATCCTAAAATATAACCAAACCAAATATGTCATTATTACCATAGAGACACATAGACGACCGCTAGAATATTTTCACGCGTCATTTCGCGGATATTTCTGGTAAAATTCTAATGTCAAACATAATTTTTTTTTCGAGAAACGATCAAAAAAAATTTTGTCTTTTATGAGCTAATATCTTAATATTTTTGTACGTAAATAAGCAAAACGAAATATTACCTTTGATAGAGTATCTAATAAAGATCACGATGGTATTTACAATGTCTAAATAGGGTTCCGTATTTTTCCGTAAGACAAGTACAAGTTAGAAATGCCGAGTTTTTTCACTTTTTCGAATTTCTCATATTTATTCATAATTATCTAATTGTTTCACAAGATGAGATTTCAATACTCGATATGTGAAATTTCAATGCGATCATTGCAAAGTTATTCTTTTTATGACTGCTGTAGTAGTTCCATAGTTCTAATACTTTTTGTCGAGCGCTGCGATATTGCAATAAATTCCAATAAATTGCCGCGGTCTGCCATTTAATTATGCCGCTACTCGAAGGGTTAACACATTACACTCCTTTTTTGTTGGGCAATCGTGTAGAAACGAGAATTGATATTCGTTTTCTCGAAGAGAAACATAACGTTTATTTTCAAAATAAAAATCACAATATGTTTCTAATGGTTACATGTATTTCTCTAAGTCGGAGATATCAGTGAAAACAAATTTCCAGAAAACGTCAAAAAACCTTTTTTTAGTAGGCGCATTATGTGAGCTTCATTGTGATACATCATCCATAGATAACCTTCTATTCTGTGTGTCGTGAGAATTTTGTAATGACAATAGCGAAGAAGTTGTTAATACATTGACATATAAGAAGATAATAATAACGTGACCCTACCAAGATACTGAATTTATTCATCTTATATAAGAGTCGAGGTACCAATTATTACAAAAATGTCAATTATAAATAGGATAGAAACGAATTTACCGCGTGAAATTTGTAGCACCGGACGTTTCGGTGACGTTGCAGCCACCGTTGTCTAGGGTAGACCAGTCTACCCTAGACAACGGCGGCTGCAACGTCACCGAAACGTCGGGTGTTACAAATTTAAAGAGGTAAATTCATTTCTATCCTATTTATAATGTCAAACAACCGCGATATTCTTCGATTTTATAAAAATTTCAATGTTGAAATCGCCCTGGAAGACTTTGTTAAAGTCATAAATCTGCTGCAAAAGTATCGTTTTGATAAAAGCTCGCACTTTTATAACCAATATATTAAAGAAAATTTATGATTACAATATCAATGTGCATTTAGGTTTAATGATATCTTACTTAAGAACATATAATTATTTGTTTAATTAAAATGTAATTATTATGTAAAGTTTTTTGGATAAAAACATTGTTTATAAAATATTTTTGCTGACGTATCCTTAAGAGAAAATTGAAAAGGGTCCCCAATTTATATATCTTTATAAATCCACGTTTAGAAAGTTCACACTCTGGTAACTTCGCTAAAGTTTGTAAGCGAGGATAATTAAATTACTGTACGTATCAGTTTTGTGACAGCTTAATCGATTTCTACTATAAATTATACAGGTGAGTTTTTAGTTACCGGCATACTTAACCCTTTGCCTGCCAATATTTTTATGTTTAGATTGAACTGCCATGGTACAAAAAAGTATTTATATGTTTCTATTTTTTGGTTTATTTATGTTTATAACTGATACAATATTTCTCCTAAATTAAATAGCTTGTTTTGTCTGCAGCCTGTATTTAGGTAGACAACATAGGATTTAATCCCACTTATCGCCCCCCCCACCCCTCCGCCACCACCCCCTCCCCTGGCCAAACTACCCCCCCTCTGCTCCGCCACTCGCTGTAACCCCAAAATCCTTCACCCCGTTCGCGAACCCCCCCCCCCTCTACCCTACGATAGTGAATATGTTCGATTAAAATCGGGAATATATTTCTATCTTTTTTGTAGTCTTTTAGTAGTATTTTCGTGGTATTTTATTTTTAGTATTTTCCTGGGCTATGAAATGTTATTTTTACTATATGGTGCAGTATTTTCTTAGATATGGCGGTGTTTAAAGATAATGATGTCGCTTGTATATGAGATATTAAAACCAACATTTCACAGTGTGGTTTCGACCCAAAAATATGCCTTGCTGTACAAAATTTCAAGTCTTCAATTGCAATATTTCGAGATTGAAGTATGACTAGCACGCTCCCTGGTGGACCGATTTCAGCCACAAATTTTGCAACTCTTGCCATGACCCATGCATTATAACTGAATGCCAAATTTTGGTGTTATGGTGTGAAAAAGGTGTTATGTATACACACTTAAATTTATTGTTTTAAAAGCGAACATAGAAAAACCACCTATAAAAACATCGGCTCAAATTATTTGGCTATGGACTCACTGATGATCCATGGTGTGCAAGTGGCAATGGTTCTTCTAACCGCAGAGAACTTAGTCTGAAAGTAGCTGCGACTTCGGACTGCTTGATGGGTTTGTTATACTTTGAGGGTGTTCCTTCTGCTACCACGGGCTAGTCAGTAGCGTCGACGTGTTTTACTATTTTTACAATTTTAACTTATCTTGCTATGTTTCATGCCAGTTTGTTTATGTCAAATCTTACAAGCTAAATAACAACCTCTTCCTCTCATTATATGAAGTTAAAATTTCACATGTTAGTTAAGTTCCTATAATAATGTATTTTTATGGTAGGCATGACCTGATTATACACCCAGGATTGGCTCCCGACGAGTCTACCCTTCCACGGTCAACAGCACAGACACGACAGTTTGTATACGCATTCAATTATGATAGCTCGTTCTAAATGTCATCATTACATGGCTATTGTACCCAGGGTTGGCTTCCAACGAGGGTACTCCTCAACGGTCAACATTAGGTCACGAATTAAGTAAATTAAGTAAATGGACATCTATGTTCGCACGAAGTATGACAGGTTTTGTCAGATCAAAATTAATATATGCGAATATGTCTCAGTCCTGTCTACTGCTACTGACCAACTGTTTTTTAGTTATGTATTTTCTATATTATACAAGGTTTTAAATATACATTGTATACGTATATATGCGAAATTGTTAATGCAGACTCAAAGTGATAATAGTTTAGTTAAAAATACTTAAAATTAACTGCATCGCCGCTTCAATTTATGTGTAAATTCGTATTTACTACGAGTCGCCGGGCCTGACCGCGCGCAGTATTCACGCTTCGTTGTAACGTGTTAATATAGGGTTTATATATTTCTATTTTTTGGTTTATTTATGTTCATAACTGATACAATATTTCTCCTAAATTAAATAGCTTGTTTTGTCTGCAGCCTGTATTTAGGTAGACAACATAGGATTTAATCAAACTTATCCCCCCCCCCTTCGCCAACACCCCCCCTCCTTGCCAAACTACACCCCCCCCCCAGCTGCCCTCCCCCCCCCCGCGGTAACACCCAAATCCTTCACCCCGTTCGCCAGTTCTTTTTTTTTGTATTTTTTGTCATTATTCTAAGTTATTAAAAGGATCTGCATACTTGAAAATCCTAAAATCAAATTTTAAATCACTTTCCCAGATTTTCGATTCTCCTCTAAAATTTAGTTCGTTGAAGTTGTCGGCTTTGTTCCGTAGCTCCTCATGTTTTTTTCTCTAATATAGCCCTTATGATTAATGCATGAATTAGGATGTTATTTAGTCGCTATAATTGTAGCTATCCCCTGGATGCGAGAAAGATTGTTCGATAATCCGTAGCGCTATTTTTTTTGTGAATAAAAATGAACGTAAAAGCATTTCTGGAACAACCACAAAGCAAGCAAAACAATTCTCAAATGCTTAGAGTATTAATATTGAATATACTTTTTTGATATATACTCTAAGCTCAAATGCCATTCCGCTCAACCACCGTGAAACTTGGTTTTTGAGTAAAAATGAAAACTTTATAATAATATAAATGGAAAGGAGTATACAAGTGGGTGCTTATATTTTTAATCCTTCAGAGGAGCTTATTGCGCTCCAGAGTAAGATCCTTTGTGAAACTTTACTGAATTATAAAACGTCGTACGTCACTCCTAGTTACAGCGAGAAACTCGTTGTCGCAAATAGTAGAGGTAATCCGCTCTAGGAGTATTTGTCAAGTACTTTCTAAGCGGATCATAATAATACTGTCACTGAGAACAATTATGTATATGTATATTTCTTTTTCCCTGATATTATTATTTTCTATTATTTATTACTTCTTGACATTGAATAACTTTATTATTTATAATTGTTAGATTATTGCATTAAACCTTTATTTTAATAATTATAGATAGATTTCTTTATATTTGGTCTTCAATTATAGACAATGGACGTCAGGTCGACAACTACCCCCGATCTCTAGGAAACGTACGTCTCCAGACCCTCCCCGGTTATTCGCCGAATGGGTGGTGTGGCTAACAAACTGACCAGTGCACCAACCGCCCAGTTCCACCCGAGGTGTTTAACCGAATCTGCATACTTCTGATCCCAACCACCTCCGACTGCAGATTACAGCCTTGGAAGAAGCCTGCAGTTGGGCAGCTCTTAGTGCCGCTCATAGCGGCCCTGATGGGTTAAGTCCCTCTACGAGGGGCTACCACATCGGAGTTGAACCGTGAGTTGGGCAGGCCCAGGTGGCATAAAAATTGGTCAATACTACTCAAGCTACGCGGAACCATTGGGATCCAATGTGCCATTGGTTACATAAAATATTTGTTTAGCCAATTTCAAATAATCAATGCCCGCTAAATGAAGTCTTTTCCGCCGCTGTGTCGATTTTAATATCAATATCAGCTTAACGCAAAATTTGTAAAATTAAGAAATATGTGAGAAAAGATAAACTGGAATATAGCCTAATATAATATAAAATAAGGCATAAAAGAAATAAAATAAAATTTCATACATTTAAATAACTCAAATTTCCAGATTATTTTGTAATGACCAATATAGGCGAGCCAAATGGCAGTGGCAAATATTTGGTTTTCCCTCTTTTACGAGCTACGATGTAAGCAGATATTTAGGTGGATTTTATTTTCACCGATTTTATGTTATCAAAAAGGGCACTAAAAAACTTTGGACCAATGAATGTACCAAAACGCTGGCCAAAATAAATAATAATTTTGGGTAGTGTCATATTTGAATGAATTATTTGTCTGTTTAATATGAGAGTGTAGCTTTAAAAAATGATTGTTAAGTATCTATAATATTATACTCTTTGAAAGTATCTGCCGAAGGAATAATCCTTCCTTCCACGAATACCTTATCATTAGATAAGGTTTTCGTGCAACGATTTCTTAGGAAGATTTCTTTACAATAATGCAAACAATGGTTTTCAAATATTCGCCTTATATTTTCATGCTGTAGCTCTATATACTCTCACACAAGGCATAATAAAAGTCGTTATAGTTCAATTTTGTTCATAGAAGACTGATACTAGAACACTAGGTATTACAACAGTCCATAAAATGTTACTTACTCCAGACGTATTGGGATAGCCGGACTCGTCTTATTATTTTTGCTACTCATTCTGTGAATGTACATAATTAGAAGTTTGCGTAGTTTTACTGATGCTCCGTATTTTTTGTCCTGAAAATATCAGTAAATTTGATTTGATATGGGACGGAACCCAGGTCAAAATTTACGATACAATGAAATTATTACGAATATCATAACGCGAAATATCTATGAGTAATAACCCGATGCCAATTAAATGACCAAATCTATTATAGATATTTTAAACATCTAACATGTTATCTAATGATTTTTTTTAAAATATTTATACAAAAATACACAAATAATACATTAAATATATCACTAAACCCAGAGCTGGTTTACCTGCGATATAAAAATCCTCTCCACTAAGAATTAATCATACGTTTCAATAGATTTCCAACTAATTTTTAAAATTATTAACCAAATTATTCACATTTTATTTTACAGACAGTTTGGGCAAATATCCTTGGTCGTATTAACGCAGTAAATACATCTATCAATGGTTAGGTATATACCAAGTAATAACATGCAGTTATTATACGATGAAGATTAGGTCCGTACCTATTTTCTATCATTAGAGCTGCTCTACTTATGTACAATGTACATACAGACTGCTCTTTATTTAATTGCAGCAGTAGATGCAATCTCTGAATGAGGCAAAACGGGGAAAAGGGAAATGCAGAGGTATACGTAGTTAGTGAGGATGGCTTTGCATTTAAAATATATGTAATTTTATACACACACACACAACATCACTGACCACAAGATTCTAACTAGAGGTTGCGCGTCAGAAAAACACCTAATTAAAAAAACGAAAACTAAATTTGCGCAAAGGCACTTTAGTTGTGTAGCTCCTAAACTCCACAATTACTTTCAGGATAAGTTAAAAAAAATGCAAAAGCTTACATATGAAAAAGGGAAAACTTACTTTGTGGCTGTTTGAGACCGGCAGGGAAAAGGTAGCTGAAATTATTGCACATATCCTCGTTTAAAACGACGTTATCAATTTAATCAATTATATATTACTAATAAATACATGTACGTAAATGCAAATGTATGTAAATAATAATAGTATGTAAATAATACAAGTAGGTAAATGTATATATTTATATATAAATGAAAATATTATATGTATAATGTTAAATATTATATAAACAAGTAAAATATTACCATAGTTCTATAATTGCAGTATAAAATTACGTGCGCATCTTAATTTAAAAGAAAAGAATCTACCCTAGTACGGGCATTAACCTAGTTGGGTAGTTTTTAAGACATAATTTTTATACTAGTTTCTCTTAAATAAAGCATTATTATTATTATTATTATTATAGACTTTGAATTTGTAATAAATAATTTCGAATTTGTACCTTGCAGGCAGTTTATCTCGCTAAGAAGTGAAACTAGGAGACTGATCGAAGTGTCGTTGAAAAGCGATCATAGGCTCTACCTGAATCTGAAGCGGCATTTGATTCAACAATAATAACCGACATCTTATATTCGTATTTCTTCGACTCGTAGGGTTTAAAATTGACATTGAAATACCTTTTTTAAATAATACAAAAGTAAATTTACTTTTATTACTAAGACATCACTTTTATTGCAGTGCACTTAATATGTCCTTCCCATTTCAAGGTATAGTCCAAAGTACTTTATTGTATATACTCTTTCCACCTCAGTATACGTTCAGTGCTGTATCTCATTCTTGGCGTCACTGACAGTATATATTTTTAGTTTGCGCATGATTGTATAGATTGGATTGATCATGGCGTGTATAGATTTTTAATTTGCGCAATATTGGTTTTTCTTAAGTTTTCTTTATTTGAAATGCTATACACCTATTTAGTTTTAGAGTCATTAGTAGTCAGTTGGTTGTAATTTAGGTATTCTTTGTTGATAATGGCGAAGATTGAAAACTGAAGATTGTGGCGTTTCATGTAAATTTACTATGGCTCGGACATGACTGGGCCCAACCAAATTTTTGTTTCATATATCGATAAGTTGCAAAAACACGTCTCGCGGTGCCGTATATCGCAATCCCTATACGTTTAGAGCGAAGCGTATCCCTTTAGATTAATACTGATGATATTGTTATTTTATTAATTTATATAATAGCCCTGTTACAATAATTGTTTAATTTTGATCTGTCTCTGTATAACCCGTTCGTAGAGACTTACGAAGCGGACTGTCGCGGTGTTCCCCTTGCAAAGAGCGGTCGCATTTGGTCGGTTGAGTAAACGAAAGGCGAGCCCAGTCAATAAAGGAAGAAGGTCAGCCGAAGCGAAAAGTTCCCTTTAGCTTTTTCCCGCTCTGTTTGCCCTCGGTCTCCACTAGGCAAACTCCATTCCGATATAAGAAATTTCGAGGCGGAGTAATCATAGAGGAGGTCCGACGAACTTATGTTATTTACTATATCCTATAAATAACGCGCCTGTAACATTGCGTATATTTTTTTCGCTTAGAATATGGAATGAAGCCTCATTTCCAGTTTTGCAATATTGTAGTTAGCTCTAAAAATGCCCGCGCTTTGATGTATTAAAATGACTATGAATCCAAATCGAGCACAGTGAAGATGTAGACGCAGTTAATAGATGGCACCTGCGTAGATTTAAAACGTCATGTCGATCATCCAAACGGAATATGTCTGTAAATTTGGTTGTGTCATCAGATGGGCAGTCCCGTGGGTGGGCGGTTGGTCTTGCCGTCGCAGCAATCGCTAAAGTACCTACTAGTTTTGGCGAAATTATATACAGTTCTCTGGAAATCCTCAACTACCACATATCCGGATCACCCTCTCCCATAGTTGCCAACTACTACGATCAAACCCGCTACCCCAGGAAGCTATAACGATATATGGTCATTATAAATAGGATAGAAAACGAATTTACCGCGTGAAATGTGTAGCACCCGACGTTTCGGTGACGTTGCAGCCGCCGTTGTCCAGGGTAGACTGTCTACCCTGGACAACAGCGGCTGCAACGTTACCGAAACTTCGGGTGCCACAAATTTCACGCGGTAAATTCGTTTTCTATCCTATTTATAATGTCAAACAACCGCGATAGTCTTCGATTTCATGATATATGGTCATTCTTTCAATAATGGGTTGAACTCAGACTTAAGGACAAGAGTGTCCACAGCCTTACTACGCCAACAAGCCCGTAATATACCAACGCCTTACTAGTCCAGCCATATTAGGGGTTTCACCTCGAAATCAGATATAATAAGCTCAAAACTCGTATACACCTTCATATTGACGTTCTAAAAGTTGTCTCAAAAGTCTCATAGAATCTCGTATCTGCGTCGTAAGTTATTCAAGGTCAAAAGTAACAAAAATTTTTTTCGCGATTCTCTAAGTCTCTATAGCTCCAATGATGTTACGATGTAAAAAAAAAATGTTGAGCATAAAATTAGCGATAAAATTTGTTCCAAAAATATTTTCATGCGCTTAACCGTTTCTAAGATAGAGGGCGGAGAGCGCGCAGCGCTCAACCATACATAATGTAATGCAAGGTCAACTGTAAATCACGGTGAATAATACCATATATAAAGTTATTAAATCATTAAAATATAATTACCAATAAAAACATGTTTATTAGTTAATACAGTGTATTTTAATATTATATTTTATTTTATTTATACATTATACTAATACATTTTACATATATCTAATATATTCATTTAATATAATACTTTTTGTTTTTAAAAAGTCATTACATGAAATACTTATTGTATATTAATTTATCAAACGTAGATTTCAAGTACAAAAATAATTAAATATTTTGTCTTTAAAATGTGTAAACTCTTAATTAGTTATTTTTCTATTAGGATTGTAACTGGGAAGGCGGACCCCTATAATACTACCCTTTTCTATGAAGTCTATAGCTGAGAATGTGGACCCCTATTTAATATGACCTTTTTATTTATAGTTGGTTCATAAGATAGATGTTCCGTTGTGAAGACTGGTTTGTTTTTCGAGGGACCACTTTCTATTAACTGAATCTATTCGTTGGTTTCATTGCGCTATACCACGAGGCACTGGGAAGTGAAATCAGCGGGCCAACCTTACGCCCTCACTACCAGATTTGGCCGGTTTTCTCTGTCCTCCTGTCTGGTCAAAGATCAGATGTCGCTTACGTGGCCTCTACCTGATGTTAGCGGTAATTTTCGAATTTATCAGTTCCAATTTATCGTGGCGTCTTTAAATAAAAAAAGTAAAATGTTTAGTAGTGCTACCAGCCAAATCAGTATATTTTAAGTACCTCAGCTATATAATGACTTGTAAACTACTATTTCGGGGCAATTTCTCAATCTGTAAATGAATAGTCATATTGAAAAGAGAGAGCGGTTTGCAGCATTTATCAATAAAATGACAGGACTTCATACAACAAATAACTCAGTTAGGCAAATATAATGTATGTGTATTCGGCATTCATATACTAGAGTAATATATTTCAGACAGCAGCTAAGAGAAAATACAATTAATGCTGATGTACCCGCGTTAGCCCTCTTTTATGTGTATTCCGAGTATGACTAGCAAAAGTATAGAGAAGGTACTTATACCTTAGTATTAACATATATAATCCCATTCCTGTCACGCCTTAAAACGCTGGAGGATGAAAAATTAAAAAAATATATGAAGGAGATGCTGCCAGGCCACCAAATCCATAATATAACCGAATTTGAGGGCCATGGCTTCTCAAGCATTGTACCATTTTAAATAAAAATATTTTATAAGTAGCTACCAAATGGTCATTGTTTTTATATATTATTATTTTTAAATGAAAATATCAAAATAAAAAAATGGTGTTTTCAAAATTAAAATATAATATTAAAAAACGAGTCTATTGATTCGTCCATTGCTCATCTTTTAATCACACTATAAATCATTTCACAAGCAATCCAACGGAAAAGAACCCTCAAGGTTGTAAAACTTCCCCTCGATTTATAATAGCCCTATTTCAATAAAATTCACGACGAAAGTATTTTATTCTTTCATAAATTCAGCGCAAAAAATATGATTTATTGAAATTCCGTCCCACGAAATGAAAACAAGCATTTATCCTGTGCTAGGAAACAGTTATGTCAGTCCGTACAGCTTGGCAGAAAACTATTAGATTTATAAATAATTTAGTCCCGATAGGAATCAGTAGCAGAATTTCTAAGGCAGCGGTAGCATCACGTTTATCGTGTAAGAAAAGGTTCCTTTCCTTTCCTGAAGACCCGGCTGATAACTACCATTTTGTTTAAGTACCATCCTTATAAATATACACATTTATTTAAAAACAAATATATGTATTTGAAGTAAAACTATTAGTAGAAAATCCCTTACCCATATAGTTGCAGGGTGGGGGGGGGGGGAGGATAATACAGGAGGGCTCTTTGAGAGTTGTCAACTACTACGGGCGAACCCGCCACCCTAGGAAGTTATAACGATATTATGTAACTTTCTCTCTAATGGAGTGAACGTAGATAGAGACTTAGGAAAAAACACAGTCGACATTCCAAATATCGACAACCTAACAGCCTACAAGACTCCAACGCCTTACCGCAAGGCCGACGTCACGCACTTACAACCATTCGGACGGATTTATCTAACCTCTAGTCTGGTCCGGGATTCAAGGTCGCTTGTGCGCCCTCTCTACCTGATGTTAGCGGTAATTCAGTTCCAATTTATCGCGGAGCGGGGCGCCCTTTGCCCGTAAATATCAAACGGGATCGGGTGAAAAAGGGGTCAATCGGGGTCATATCAAGAGAATCTAACATCAGGTCAATTACCACCCCAGCTCCATATCAAAACTTATCAGACCGTTTGCTCCCTCCCCCGGTTATTCGACGGAGTGCAAAGTCGATTTGCTAACTCCGCACGATGCGCAAACAGCCCAGCAGCGCTAGAGGTCTTCCCCAGAGGATCCGATCCCACCTGTCGATGACCCAGCCGAGACAGGATTCACAGAGTCCTTTCCAGGTTCGTCCATCTTCGAGGAGGCTAGATGGGAGTTGACCCGTGAGTTTATCCGACCCAAAATTACAAACAGTTTATATGGCCCAAGCTGCACGAGCAACCGCGGTCTTCACCAAAGGATCAGATCCCATATCTTTACAAGCCAGCCGAGAAAGGGTTCGAAGAGTTTTTAGTCACCTCAGGAAGTTTTAACAATTGGTCGTTCTATCTCCCGTTAAGACTGAACGCAGAAGACTTGGACTTAGATGCAGCAGCCATGAATGAATCATAATTGAATGCGTATACAAAACTTCGTTTGTATACGCGTTTTTGGTCCTTACAAATTTATTACACGAGTGCCCAACTAAAAGGAGTTTTTAGGGTTCATCTATGTATGTTTCCGTTTCTTTATTCCCCATAACCTCTAAAAGCTTGAACCGATTTAGAAGGTTGTGGTATTGTTAGAATCGTTACGTTATCCCGGGCTTCAAAGGGTACCTAATCTGTTCAAATATCAAATAAATATTTGTCCAAATGTCCAAATGACAATAAATTAGTATACATACATATGGCTATATAGGATGATTTTTTATTAGTAACGTCCTTATAGCGTATGAATCAGTACAATCAAGTAAAGCAACTTTTAATTTTTTATTTTTGAGAAAAACATTTTATTTTAAACGGGAAAAAATATACAATATGTTTCATTATTATACTCCACAAAATATTAATAGTGTTTTAGTGACCATATTTATTTCTTACGAATTTATTCCATACTGACATTTTGGAAAATTATAAATTACGTAATTGTGCTCGAAAAAAAAAACAGTAGGTATGTGGTGATGATGAAACCCAGATTTATTCTAAATAATAGTTCATTTAATACACGACTGCCAAACAAAAAAAAAGTATAGTTTGTTCAGGGTTCATTTATGTAAGTTTTGCCGTATTTTCCGCCATAACCTAAACGCTTCAATCGCTTTAGAAGTATCGTAAGCATCGTCATTCATTCCAGGTATCATAGAATACCTACACTCTGCAAGTGTCAAATAAATAATTATCCAAATGTCCAAATGTCCAAATTACCATAAATTAAAATAAATACATCGTAACAAAATACATCAAATGAAAGGTCTGTTTGAGTAGACTAGGTCATCATGATTATCACAGAATGCGTAATCGTCTTTAAGCACTGGGGTAATACGTGTCAATGGGGCCGAACGGAGCATGCGTAAATTGAATTTTGTTTCAACGAATAAAGTTTGTTTCATCGTTTCGATGAAGAACTTAATTCCCTAAGAACGTGTTTTTCTGCGCGAACATTTTTTTTTGTAATAATTATAAATACAAGGGTGAATCAAATATAAACGGTATTTTTAAAGACATTTATTGATTTGTAATATACCCAAGTGAAAACTTCAGTTCTTCTTTACATATCCTCCTGCATGCTCCAAACACTTTTGCTAACGATTTGGAAGCTATCCCTCTTTTATAGAATGATTGAGGTTGATTTGTGAGCCAATCACGCAAGTACTCTTAGACATCTTCATTGCTTGCGAATTGTTTTGCTCCCAAAAGGAATCCTTCAAGTGTGCAAATACAAAATAGTTTTAAGGGGACAAGTTTGGACTGTAAGGAGGGTGTTCGAGGGTTTTCCATCTGACTTCGGGTAAAATATTCGATTTCCTTTATGATTTCTGGTCAACAACCTCGGAACCCATCGGGCACCAATTTTACTGAAGTCAAGACGATCAGTGATAATGGTTTACACACATATAGCTGTTACCCACTTCTGATGAGATTTCGTCAACAGTTAACCGACGATCACGTTCAATAAGCTCTTTAAGGGTACGGATGTTGTCTTGTAAGGTTTGTCCTTTGGCGTCGATCATGACCTTCGTTTTCGACACGTTCTCACCCACCCTTGAATTCTCTGGCCCACGTATACACATGATTCTGAGGCAGCGTATATACTCTCCCCAAACTGCGCCTTCAATCGACTAAAAATTCCTATGGTTTAACGCCCTTATTGGTTAACAACTTTATGATATTGCGTTGTGCAACAGATGAATGTATCTCTTGCGTTGTCATAGCTGTACTGAGGACGAAACCAACCACACTCGCTAACCAAGCCAGTTCCCCTACTCCTCACAAACCAAACATTAACTGCACTCGGCATCATCTAGCTAGGAACAGCGTTGCAATAAGAATAGCCAAATTGGCGTTCATATTTGATCCACCCTTCTACAAAAGTACACTTGTGTTTCTTTAGCAATTTTAAACGTATTTTTTTGCAACGAATAACACTTATTCCCTTAATAAACATCCCTATGTAGGTCAGTGGTTACTTTGGAGAGCTGATATTAATAAATGTAGTTAATATCGGCCATGTCCAAACCTGTGCCTGCCAGGAATTCATGTGGCCCAGAGGTGCGCATGACGGAGAGTTAAAAACAACTATCCTCTGTGAAACTATAGAGCAGAATGGAATTATTTTCTATTTTTTTATTTACTTTTAGCTTTAAAAATGTGCCAGGTAACACCGCGCACCACGTGATACAAAAAAAAATGACTACGGATGGTACATCTTCCCGATCCTATCCTTCACTTCAGCCAATACTTATTTGTGTTCCGATCCGAATATCCATTGACATCCTTTGACATTTCAATATCCCTCGTTGCGATTCGATTCCATTTTCCAGTAGGTAAAAAGAGGGAAATAAACGATTTTACCGTTCACGTAGATTTTTTGTTTACTTGCGAGCCAAAAGGCGATCCGATGTAGGATCGCGCGATTCGAATGGAATATTCGATTGAGGTGAAATGACTTTGCCTAGCCTCGAGCGAGGACCGCTCTCTCGATTCAAAACCACTACTCCAATACAGTAAAATAAGCAATATCAACCTAAAATTAGGGTTTGTCTTATTAAATTTTACATGCGAAATGGGAGAGGATTTACGTCGAACGCTACCTAAACATTGAAAATGCTTTTTACTATTTCAGTGTTTACCGAATAAAATTTTCTTTATTTATTGAGTCTACAATAGAAAGAGAATGATTGTTCTTGCTGTTTATTTGAGTTATTGATAAATTATTCGCGAATATTAATCGATATCCTTTTTTAAGATCAGCTCCTTTGCACCACTTTTTGACACATAAAAAGTTGTTCGCCATCCTGAATTTTTGAACCCCATATAAATCCTGCAAAATGTTGTTAAGGTTTACTACCATTATTTAGTATTTCTAATAGTTTTATAAATATACCATATCATTGTCTCAATAGGCGGCCAAAAAGTAGTTACAGCCAGCCAACGTTCGGTAGCGGACATAGAACCAACAGAAGAAGATGAAGAGAATACTTCTTAAGATTTCACTAACTGCCATCCTAATGTACTGTATTATATAATTATTATATTATAACATACTATTGTAATATATCATATTCAGTATAATAAATATTATTATCCAATTACTCATCCTTCTATTTTCTCTATCCAAATAACCTTATTAACAATTTAATTTATTATTACTTTTCTTACCCTTATATTATTATTAGCTTTATTATATTTTTTTCTACTATCAACGTGTCCATATTATTTCTATGTTAATTTTTAATGCAAGCATTGCAAACTATTCACAGGATTGTAAATTTGTTTCGTTTGAATATGTTTGTGAGAGTTGCCACCCTTCACTAGACTCCAATTGATTGTGAGCGAAGGGTGGATCTCATCGTGAAGTTTTCTCCGTGAATGAAAGTCGTGGATGTCGAAGTAGAAGTATTTAATCAGAAGGTTGAAGTGAGTCGCCAGTTCTTAACGCCTTGATTGTGATTTCGCCGTTGTGTAGTAGTGTGGGCGTGAGGTGAAGCCGTAGTAGTGTGTCCGAAGTGTGTAGTCGAGGAGCGAGGCTTGACGATCGGTATCGCGGGTAATGCAGGTACTGCTTGATAATGAAGCGTGGTCGCGGTACCTATCCGCCAAGGAAATGATGCGTAGAGCGCGGTAACTATCCGCCAAGGGAATGATATCGATTGATTGAAATGTACTACGTTTTATACCGTGAGCGGTGATGTAATAGCTATGAGTGGGGTGCGACATGTGTATCGATCAGAAGAAATGACATGAGTCATCGCTTGACTGTGCATAAATTGCCGAATTTAGTTGGAAATTAACTGCAGCTGACTCGTGTGGATTTGAGCGAGTTTGCGGTTTCCATTCTGTGGAAATTACTTTTTTGTTGTGGGTATGTTGGACCGGCAGGGCTCCAACATGTTTTTAAAATACTATTATCATATATGTATTATCTGTACGTTTGCTATAAAATAAAATAAAATAAAATAAAAGAGATGGGCGTTTTTCTTTTTTCAGCCGATGCTCCCGAAGGTGGAGAATTAAAGCTATGTGTTAGCCTTTCTAATTAAGCGGTCTTGTTGCAACTTTGGAAATCCATTTTATTCAAATAAAGTGCTTCCGTTTTGATGATTTTTGACAATTTTCTGTTTTTTATCATCATTTTACATTCTATGTTTATTTTAAAAAATCTTTGTAACTGAATTCAACACATGGATGCTGCTCTTGAAATTTAGGCTTTTTTCATGCCCACTTAATAATTCAATCCATTCCAATGGAAAATACCAATAATAAAAGCAGTCCAATTAATAATAAGGTGAATCAGGTGTGATCACCCTTAGATTGGGATAGCTATGCTCAAAGGTTTGGACTTTGAGCATAGCTATCCCAATCTAATAATGGTATAAGTCAGTTTATTTATCACTAATGGAAAGGACATTCAGAAACATCATTCGAATGAATACGCCAAAGAAGAAAGTATTTGAAACGATGTCTTTGTGTGCTATAAAATTACGTTTTTAGATTTTTGTGATTTTTTAATACCTACAATTTAGTACGTATACATAAATAAAGAAGATATAGTATAGATTTCAAGAAATGGAAGTAGGTAAAAAAATATGAAAATGAAGGAATATTTCTATGTACAGCAAGGAATATCAACAGTGACCTTTATATTATCCGGCGCCAGTTGAAGACTTCAGGACTACAATTGAAACGAAGATATCGTATACCATTTATATAGGTGGAAGTTACACGCTTCGTATTTATCATGATATTTGGATTGTGATCCAGGATTATGATATTTACCGATCGTATAGTATCGTGATACGAATCACAGGATTTCTAGAAATCTAGAAATTCAGGATCTGGATCAAATATCGCGCGATATACGTATATCGAGATTCTCGTCCTCCACCGGACCTCTACACAGGACTTGTTTTCACCGCACCTCTAACCAAAGACGGAAAATATTTAACCCGGCGAGGATGTGGTACAAAAAGGGTAAGTTAAGAATGTGGAGGGTCATGATGACCCTGTATTTTATTAATTTTAGTAAGTATTTATTAATATGTATTAAAAAACGTATATTAAAAAACTTGTATTAAAAAACGTAAATTATGTATAAAACTTACGAATACGTTACTAAATTAATATTTTTAATAAAAAGAAATGCCTTTAGGCGTAGACAAGTTTTATTATTTTGAACATACAAAAAGTCTAAAAATTAATCAACTTAAGTAGGACTCTAGGTTATATATTTAAAAAATCAACAAAAACAAGCTATTTCATAAAACTAATATTCTTTTATGTCACTGTATAAGAGATTAATCATTTCTCATCACAAATTTACTTATACTGTTTCAGTATTACTTATACTGTTTCATATCTCACCGTAGCCACACGGTTAACAGAACGAAACAATGTGATCTTGACAAATGTACGAATGACACCTTTAGCAAACATTCATATATATTCATCATAAACATACATATTCAGCATTGCATAAAACACTGTCAGATGCCATTTAAAAAAAAATCTTTGAAAAATGGCACAAAATTGCTACGTTGTGATTGTGTAAATACCCTTTTTGCGTTCGCGCTCTTTTATGGTAGCTCGCAGAGGGAAGAAAAATTCAATAGTTTTAGTTACTAAGAAGTTCGTCAGCGGACGAACGCTGGACAAAATACTGTACATAAAACAAAATGAGCAGGCTCAAATTGACCACTCCTCATCCTCGCCGGTTAAATATGTACAAAAAATGTAATGTACAAAAATATGTAGGGTCTCTCTAGACGATCACGCATGCTTGTCAAGCATCACGCCGCGGGCTGGGAAGGGATCGTAAACCGCGGGAAATATGCAAATTTTTTTTTTTTATATTTACCAAAAATGCCTTATTTTGTAGTTTATATCAGGGAGTCACGTTAATTAGACGTAGTAGATTGATGAATGACGTGACTCCCTGGTATAAAACTACAAAATTAGGCGATTTTGGTAAATATAAAAAAAATATATTTGCATATTTCCTGCGGATTACGATCCCCTCCTAGCCCGCGACGCGATGCTTGATCGTCTAGAGAGACCCTAACAACCAGAGCTAGCTTTTCTTTTACAGATATTGCCTTTCTTGTGACTATATCTTGTTTAGACAATATGGCGTAATCAATTAAATTACATTTTCAAAGCAAGCATGAGACATACGAAAAAAATTGTAGTTATCCTTTTATTGGTATACCTGAATCTGATTTAACCAATTTAAATACCTCTATTTATCTTGTATTGTGTTGTCTTGAAGTAAATATATTGCCCATTTTTATTCTTCGCTAAAATTTTAAATGGTAGCACTAATGAGAAAGTAACACAACTTTTTTTTTATTAGTCAATAATCGCTGCCTTAGTTCACATATACGGCGAATGAACTGATTTATTTCTGATATGTTACTGACGCGATTCGTATTGAAAGTGTAGTTATCAACATGCGATCTTGAATATCACGATCTGGATCACAATACAAATATCAAGATCACAATGGGCTCGGTTGCATTTCTTCGTGAACAAAAATCGGAAATTAGTTCGTGTGAAGGAGACAGGGCAATAAGCTAGAGCAGATTGTGAAATGTACGGTTGTCACTTTGTCGCATTAAAACTACCCACCAAAGTTAAAGCATCTGATTCACAGCACCAAATGTGTTCAAATTAATTCGGACGAGTAAGTTCGACAGGTATTTTTTATCGACGATCGTTCGTTTTATATTCCGCTCTATCTCGTTCAGTTTTAGTTCACAAAGAAACGCAATCGGGTTTAATGGATCACAATACAAATATCACAATATCGCAATAAATATCGAACATATAGCATTAGTCATAACATAATTATATTAGGAGTTAAATGATATTTTTTTTATAATAACAAGCAATTTCATGAAATAAAATGTAGCTGCGTAAATTATACTCTTTTTTTCGACTTAATATACTCGTAATTAGCTAGTACAATAAATTGCGAATTCAAATATGGATACTGAAAGTGGTTCAAATTGATGGCAGATGGCAAATAGAAAGAATGAAAGAATAAGAAAGGGGACAAATCACAAAAGTAATATTTAATTGAACAATAGTGTGTACTATCAATAAGACTGGCAAACTGAATCGGATCCCAGAATAATAGGCTATTATTGTCAGTTATAAAGATTTCAATACTCATTTACCTTTTAGACTCCTAACCTTTTGAACCTTTTTAAACGCCACTAAATGGAATCTTCCACAAAATTACTTTATATTAATGTACCTAATATCTGTTTGATCTGATGTCGAAAGGAGTCTTTTCTGACGTTACTGCCAATTTAATAACTTGAGGAGCAGTTTTGCCAACGACGCTCGATCGTTAAGTAACAAGCCGACCGTGGTCTTTTGAAATCTCTCACGCGACTTGAAGTGGGCAGGCAGCAAGTTTGACGTCGGACGAACTTTTCTAGTATTTTCCAAGGGAAGTCGGGCAGCCCGTTAAGCGATATAGACAGCACCTATGAAGCGAAAATCAAGGCGGGATTTTTTAACGCTCTAACGCTTCCACAAATACATTTTTTATTCGCTACCGCGTGGGTACAATGTAAATATGTAGCGAATGTAAATATTGAAAGAATTCGTTAGAGGGAAGATTATGAAGTACATAATAATGAAAGCAACTTACATAGTGACGAAGGAGTCGTTTGATAGGATAGGATTCGAGAATGCCGTTTATTCGAGATGGGTTGAATGTCTCTGACTTGCAAAATAGAGTCGTCAACTAAACGAGCAAACCCGTCACCTCAGGAAGTTTTAACGATTGTTCATTTTATCTCCCGTGAAGTGAGCGCAGAAGACTCGATCAAAACAGTCCAGGCCAGTAAAAGGCCAACGCCTTATCCGCGAGATAACCATGTATGTTACTCAGCGGGCTTACACTCACGCCCTTACTTACTTCCAATTGCGACCCGGTCTCTCGTTTGGTTACGGTTAATTTCCCTTAAAAAGCGGTGAAACGGTGTAAACCGAATCTATCGCGGACCACGGCATCCTTTTTCCCGGCTGTTTACCCAGGATCGGGTAGCCGATGGTCGTTTCAAGAGCAGTCGTCGTATGATCCACAACCTCCCCCGCTCTATAGGAAACAGTACTGCTTCCAGACTCCCCCGACTGTTAGAGTGTACAATCGATTGCCTTACGCCGCGCGGTGCGCAGAGCGTCCAGGAGCGCCAGAAGGTTGTCTCCTAGGAGAAACTAGCCCTAACGCCAGAGTCCTACTCGGGCTCGCACTTCATGCCTGGAGGCCGCCGGATGGGTGTTGACCCGTGAGCGTGACCAACCCTGAACAGAATGGGTCTTCGTGGACAACTCAGCAAGGGCCCATTAGCTCCCTTGCAGACAGATAAGAAGGCTTGCAGACAGGTAAGACTTGCAGACAGGTAGGAAGGTTGAAAGGCGTTTTAAAACAAAAAATGATCACCATTCATCCAGTTATCATTTAAACCAAGCAACCATCCTTCCTGAAATCAAAGAAATCATTCTGCTAGATATTATTTCAAGCGAAATAATGATATCTATTTTTTTATTGCTAATAAGCTTAAAAACTAAGCCCTTTAAAAACTAGACGAGCGGTAGAAAAAGATGAAAAAATTAATTTCTTTATTTCAAATTAGATTATCTTAATTTAAATGGAATATTTAAAAGTGATATGAAAGTAAAATATGAAGAATTGAAAACATATGAGAAATATTTCATGTTTTTTGCATATTCTTGAAAGAATTCATTAGAGGGATAAATATTATTAAAATAATTATAAAAGCCATTTACATAGTGACGAAGGTTTAAAAAGTATTTTAAAAAGACTTCATTTTAAAATTAATATAATCATATACACTTTTTATTAAACAGGACGTTATTCTGAGAAAACCAGTTAATTTCGATGTCATTATTTGCCTAAGGAGTAAAAGTAACCAAATCTTTGTTGTGAAATTAAGACTGTTGTTATTAGCATAAAGTATTATTTTAGTGCTATTGATAATGGGCTCCATTGCGTATCTTCGTCAACTAAATTAGGAAATTAGTCCGTGTGAATGAGACAGGGCAATACGCTAGAGCGGAATGTGAATTGAACGGTCAGCACTTTTTCGCATTAAAACTACCCACAAAAGATAAAGCATCTGAATCTAACACCGGACGAAATATGTTCAAATTTATTCGGACGAGTATAAGTTCGGCAGATAGATTTTATCGACGACCGTTCGTTTCATATTCCGCTCTAACCTTTACTCGTTCGCTTGAACTAATTTCACTTTCAGTTCACAAAGAAACACAATCGGGACCAATGTGGTCACAATAACGTAGATATTGGGCTCGATTGTGTTTCTTCGTGAACTAAAATCGGAAATTAGTCCGTGTGAACGAGACAGGGCAATACGCTAGAGCGGAATGTGAGATGACCGGTTGTCACTTTTTCGCATTAAAACTGCCCGCCAAGGTCAAATCTTACACTGCACGAAATATGCTCGAATTTATTCGGACGAGTATTAGTTCGACAGGTAGTAATTATCGACGATTGTTCGTTTCATATTCCGCTCTAATGTATTGCTCTGTCTCGTTCGCTTGGACTAATTTTAGTTTTAGTTCACAAAGAAACGCAATCGGGCCCATTGGGCTCGATTGCGTTTCTTCGTGAACTAAAATCGGAAATTAGTTCGTGTGAACGAGACAGGGCAATACGCTACAGGGAAATGTGTAATGAAGGTTTGAAACTTTGTCGCATTAAAACTAACCACCAAAGATAAAGCATCTGAATCAAATACCACATGAAATGTGTTCAAATTTAATCGGACGATTATAAGTTCGGCAAGTTATTTTTATCGATAATCGGTCATTTCATATTCCGCTCTAACGTATGGATCTATCTCGTTAGCTTGAAATAATTTCAGTTCTAGTTCACAAAGAAACGCAATCGGGCCCATTGTTGATGAAGAACAAGAATAGGAAATATCCGAGAATCTGACCTTGTGGAAATTTTGTGGGGATGGAAACCTCATTCCATGTATTTATTCCTACTATTTGTGTTATTTAAAAAAAAAATATTGTTTCCGCGACCCAATGTCATTATAATGAAATTTTTGTTTTAAAATATCTTGCTGAAAACTCTTGAAGTCAACTGCGAAGCGTATACTCGACTCGTATCTGTTCGTCTGTCCGACGGAGTGAAATAAAAACAAAAAGTGCCAAGTTAATTGTTGGTGTGTGCATTTAAGAGCGTGACCACGAAGGGGCGTCGCAAATAACGTGATACATAAATCCGCCAGGCCATGTAGACACCGGCGAGCCTTTCCCCCTTTGGTCTCCATTACATTTGCCATTATCTCGCCGCTACCCTCCTCCCCAGAGATATTTCTTATTATTAAAGTCACACAGCTTCGCCAGCAGGCAACAATGCCCCTACGGTATCTCTGCTTTACGTGCCGCAATGGCGAGATGGTGGACATCGGCAATATCGGAGGCTGGTGCTAATTAGCGATAATCTCGAACCCTCCACGAAGGCTGATTGAGGTATGGTCTTAAGCGCCTTGGGTGAATTATTTTATCGCTTTAATCGACTCAAAAATCTGTCCTCAAAGTGGCAATTTAACTTAAAATGAAGGAAAATTCATTGATAATGTTCCTTGAGTTTTTGGACTAAATCTCTAGCTCTCCATTAGTGAAAGAATTTAAAAAATCAGATTGGTAGTTTTGGAGATAGCCCCTACATACAAACTGACAACTTTATATTATTAGTATAGATAAAAGGTTATAGTGATAGAAGTTTAGAAATCAAGCAACGGATTCTTGAGATGTCGTGGCCTCAGTTAAACAGACAGACACATAAAGATGATTTGTAACGACGTACTTGTTTTAATCGCAAGATATACGATTAAAATAAGAAATATAAATAATGTATGTACTTGTATTATTTGTAATTTCTGAATCCTTGTAGTTTTTGGAGTAAAATATACTTTGAACTGTATTTGATGATTTGTATTTGATGATTTTTTCCTTCCGTCTGTCTATCCGTTTGCACCTGGAGAAATTATAAAATCTTAGATACAATGGCTAAACGACTCAGTATAATTTCTGAAAATGGTTCACCGTCCTTATTGCAAACTAGTTCTTGAATTTGTTGAACTTTCGAAGTTTCGTGAGGATCACCATTTTGCAACACTATCAACGCATACGGGCAGCGCACACAAGCCCGGTTTGACACTTCAAACGAGCCGCCAAGGTGACGAAATACTTTCGTATGCATGTTCAAAATTTGTTTCAGCGTGGAATAGTCGGAAAAAATATACTAACGGAATTCTATAAGCGTTGCCTAACTAATACTAAGCTGTGAGCTGGAAAACTATGAAACAGGAATGGATTTATCACATCACGGAACAAAACACAAATCGGTTTAAAAACGCATCGAATTAAAAAAATAAATATTATTATAATTAATATTATCTCTTCAGTGGACGAAGAAACCAAAATAGAAAAGGAAAACTGAGTATTAATAGTTCAAGTTCAAGCGAAATATAATACCAGTCGTCGTAATTTCGTTGAGTTATGCATAGTTATTAACCAACGATCGAAGAAGAATTACAAAAACGCCGACTACAATGGTTCGGCCATGTTTGCCGAATGGACGATAATCGCTTGCCACGTAAACTTCTTTGGCGAGACCGTCCGACAGAATGGAGAATTCAGCGATCGGCACCGAAGAAAACCTCGCTAAATAACATCAAAGACGACCTTAATAATCAACGATTATCGGCTAGGGATGCTCGAGACGTGGCAAAAAATCGTCAAGAATGGAAGCGAATCGTGAATGGAGTACGAGATCCAGCGGCACCGACAGCAGCGTATTGGCTGCGAGGGCGACCCCTCCCCAATCGCCGGCTACGGAATAAATAATAAATAATAAAAAAATATTAACCAAAACCAGAGGGCACAGCACTCGTTACAATATGATTAAAAACGCTGCTCTCTTGCACAATCGGATTAAATTGACACCGACGAAAACAATAATCATTCTTGTAATTGGAATCATCCATTCAATGGATAAAGAGGCTGAAATAGAAGAGGAGATTTGAGTCTATATCACAGTTCCAGCAAAAGATCAGTCATCCTAATTTAGTTAAATTATGCATAATTATATATCAAGACCCAAGGGGTCACCACTCGCTACGTTTAGATAGAAAAAGTTGCAAGCGTTCAAAAGGGGATAACAAAGCTGGCAGCGGCTATCACGCTGGTCACCTCGGGGCCCGGCTACACGCTTAACTCAAGTTAGGGGCGCACTTTTAACAACGTTCGCCGGCAGGCGGAACTTTGTCGCCCGTCGACGTTTAGTTCGCCCGCGGCCAAAGGAACTACTTATGCCGACAACTCCCCTCCGGGGGCTGCAGCGGCGGAAATTTTATTCGAGCCAGAGGGCGACGGTGACGCCACGCATCGCCTTCTCGTTGTTCACCATTACGACAACTTTGGCTTCCGGCTACGAATTTACCGACGACTGAATTCATGGCAATTCGCACGAAATATTTTAGGTCGCCTTTCCTAGTTAAGATGAAATAGGTAATTCTCACATCTCTCATTCTCTGTTCCCGCCAAAGCCACAGCTAGCCTAATAATTAATTTCAGAATTACCCAATCTTATACAAGGACAGGTAATAATAATAATAATAATAATAATTACTTTTATATTATTTATTCTGGATAGGCAGGTTTGCTGCTACCTACATCCAGGTAAGATATCTTAAAGTGAGCCATAAAAATTTACAAGTTTTTAGATATAAAACGAGTCTGTTTTTAAATTGATTGACAGATCTTGCACCAACCACTTGAAGTGGTGGTTTATTCCACATATCCACCACTCTATTTTAAGAGGATTAGAATTACATTTTGCACGGTTGAGTTTTTGGCTGTGGTCTCGAAGAGTTACCTTAAGAATTCTCCGAAACTACATTGTTACTAGCTGAAACCTGTCGTGATCGACGGTAAGTTTATTGACAGTAATGTTTCAAAAATGAACGGAATCATACTTCTTATTTATGTAAAAAAAACCCTCCTCTCCTCCCCACCACTTAACCTTCCCCCTTAACCTCCCTCTCTCTCACTCCTTCCCCCTTCTCTCCCCAACTCCCCTCTTCCTACCCCCCTCTCCAACTTCCCCCAAACCCTTCGTCTCTTTCTTTCTCACCCTTCTCCCCATTCTCCCCAACCCCTCTTCTACCTCCTATCCCAACTCACCCCCCCCCCAACTACCCCCCTCTAGCGCCCACCCTTCACCCCTCTTTCCACCATTTCCCCCCGCCCTCCCTGCCGTCCCCCCTCGCGCGGAAATCCAGCAGATGGCAATATGATTGTTTATTTTTCACTTTTGATTACATACTCGTATCTACAGACCAACAGCTTTTTTTAGAAACCTCAACCAAATTTTTACACTATCGGTTCTCACGGCGGTTACAGAAAAAACACGTTTTTTTTCTTTTATTTTTCTCTTTTGGTGACTTTTTTATTTTTCTTTTTTGATGACACATCTACAGACCGAAAGCTCTTTTTAGACACCTCAACCAAATGTTAAACATAGCCGTTCTCTCAATATGGCCGTTACAGGAAAAAAACACGTTTCAAATTCATATATAGATACCGTTGGATGGCACTAAGAGTCGACCAAACATTTATCCGCATAGAGCTATAGCAATTTTTGTGTATTCTAATAACAAAAACATCGTATAAGCCTTTTAGACCTTGTAACGGGGTATATACTTGGCCACAAATTACACGCAACTGCGTCGACAGGAATTCCTACAGTTGATAGTAACAAAATTAACAAAAAATCCTGCTAGAATATTTAAATGACACAAATGCACATTTATTGGCGTATTATGCAAATGATTATTCGAGTCAGTTGAAGTAGTATTTTTACTTGTACACTGCAAGATGGTAGCGAAGATATTGTGATCAAATTCATAATTTCAACAACAACAAAAAAACAAACCTTCAAAACAAGATCAAAAACAAAATGTAATTATAACAATAGCCGCCATTTACCAGAATATAAGGCTATAACGTAGGTTATGTGGCTAAACATTATGAAGTTATTAAATAATTCACAAACACTATCGAAACAACGACCAGGAAATACGATTACAGCTAAAATGAACACCGTTATTTAACATCAAAATTATAGGCTATTTGAGTTCGAACGAAGCCAGCCATTGAACTAACTTGAATCGGATACGCTTAAATTGGTACGTATAATACATCTTGGCAATACCCGTAGCTCGCACGTTTCGCTTTATTAAGCAATCTAAGGAGAAATTGAAACTTATCAATCAAGCCCCAAAGTGGTGGCCGGCCACGGCAGCGGAGCTAGAATGCTGTAACCATATATTTTGTGAGCTACACCGATACGAGTTCGCATAATAATAATATACTACCTCGATAGAGTGGGCTTTGCTGCAGGAATAAAAAGGATGCTGAAAACATGGCGTTTTCAGCGTTTGTATATTTTGCAATGCTACTAATATTATAAACGCGAAAGTTTGTATGTATATATGGATGTTTGTTACTCTTTCACGCAAAAAACTACTGAATGGATCTTGATGAAACTTTACAAAAATATAGCTTACACATCAGAATAACACATAAGCTATAATTTATAAAGATATATGGTTTTCTATCATCATTATCACAATTTTCCATCACCACGCGGGTTAAACCGCTGGGCGCCGCTAGTATTATATATATATATCTATATTATACTAGCAGACCCCACATACGTTGTTCTTTCTCCCAAACGTTTTTTTGATATTCAAATTTTCGATATAGATATTTTATGAAAGTGACATTTGAGATTGAGTATGACATTTCTATCTTTTCATTTCGTCTTTGTGTGATTTGCTGTTGCACAAAGCAAAATCAAAAATTAAGTGCAATTTGCAAAAAAAAAATATGAACTTATATTTGAATTTCAAACTGTCGTTTAATACTATGAGTCGTTTAATACTCTTTTGTTATAATTTCTTTCATGCGACCTGCGTGAGTGCTAGGATGTCCATGATTGAATTCCACGGTTTATTTGAAGAAATTATTGCGTACTTTATTAAATATACTTGTTACATTGTGTATGCGTGAATGAATAAAAATATTTTAACAGAATGATGTGCCTATCTTTCTTCTTCTTATTTTTCCTGACTCTCGTTGTCATGGTAACCTATATTATCGTCTCTAGTTGCCAAGGTAACGTATAATATATTGTATCGTGTTTGATTCGGCGTATGTTCAGTATAAATAGTATGGCGTATGTGTTTTCATTTTGAAAAAATATTGGGAAATGGTAAAGAGGGTAAAATTTTGGGGTTACCTACATGTTTTAACATGCCGAAAATCAAAAAAAAAAATCCTGGAACCCAATTGTAACGCCACCTACCGGTTCCGATTGTAAATCTATAGCATCAAGGGACCCACTTAAACGCACACAAAAAAAACATCAAAATCGATCCAGCTGTTTAGGGGGGGTCAGTAATATACACGCGTACAGAAGATTTTTATATATAAAGATAAGACGACGTAAAATAATAGTAACAACACGGATAATGAGAATTCAATTCGATTTAATTCACTTATAGCAAAAGCCTTTAAACTTATAACTATATTATTTTCATCACTAGTAAAAAAAAAATAAGGAATAATTATAAAACAGTGATATAAAAATACAATGCCAGAACCTCAAAAATACAACCAAAAATTAAAGTAACTATTTACAAAACTAATTAATATTAAAAACATAAATCTAAATAAAATATCAACCTCAATATAAATCATCAATGTAAAACCCCTATCATAAAACATAAATAAAATTTTTATCAATAAAATAAAATCATCAACATAAAATATAATTTAGGACAAATATAATAGCAATTATAAAAAAAAACAAAATTTAACTAAATAAAATAAGTCCTAAGCGCCTACCTACCTTGATACAGCAAAGTATAGCAAAAATAATCACCAGGAGGCGTACTACTCATATTTCAATCTCGACTTATAGACTAGAAATTTGGTAGAAAGATGCCTTTTTGGGCCGAATCAGATTGTGAAGTTTTGGTCGTAATATCTCATAGCTCCAGAGTAATTATATTGGATTGTACGTTCTCAAGTGATCGAGTAAAACATTTACCTACAAGACAAAATCGCATCTGATTTAAATCTAGATGTATGACCAGGGGCGGATCTATATAAGGGCTTTTTGGGCTGCAGCCCAGGGCCCCGTGGATATATAGGGCCCCAGCCTCCATTGAATATAATGAACAATATTGTGAATTAAAAAACAAAATATCAAATTTTCAAAAATCCTATCATATAGTTGGCAACCCTGAGATCGAATTCTCGCATCTATTCCGGGGACTCCCCGCTGCTTGTATTCGGTGTATTTTCTCGCAAACGCAGTCATTCGCAGCGAACAAGCTTCATGTATCAATTTCTCAGTGGATGAGGCGGACCGCTAGCGACAATTTTTTATTTTATTTTATTCTTTATTCATAGAAATAACATCTATGTATAGCAGTGGAGGTCCTACCGAGGCTAGTGCCTTTTCAATAGGTAACTAGTAATGAATGTTTGTTTAAATTTTACTTAATTACTAGCTTTACAAATAATATTACTGCTTGCTTAATTAAGCTACTAATTAAGATATCATTACAATTAGTATTAAAGTTGTTTGGTCTATTTTATGTTTATGTTTGTGTGTGTCAGTTGTGTTTGTGTGTCTGTCATATTAAACAAATAAAATATGTATTGTCCTCTTTTTTATATATAGTGTACCTCGTGACTTAGACATCATTATCGAAAACAGTTTTTTTGGCAAAATTAGTTGAATAAGTAGGCAGGCCCCCAAGTAATATTAGCCCGGGGCCCCACAAACGCACGGCCCGCCCCTGTGTATGACCCTGGATTATTGCTCACAGATAAGATTTTAACTTGATTTTTTGAGCATGGTAAACTCTTTCCAAAGAGACATCAGGCTTAATAGTTCCATGAGGCCTTGTCTACTTGCTAGGAAAGTTTTGGGTGACACAGCCGTTTTTTTTTATTTTAGCCTGAAAATTACGTTAGTAATGCCAGAGAGGATGTGATACTGTTAGTCGCCCATACGAATATTTTACTAATCCCGCCGGGAGTATTATAGGCGTGGTTGTGTGGTTTCAGTTATGGCGTAAGTTGCGAATGAAAGGATAAGGGAGCGTGTCGGCGGCCGATTCAACAGATTTGTAATTCCGGCGGATACACATGGCCGCCGCAGCAACGACGTATTCAAACAAAGCGACCTCCGGAGACAATAGATAGAAAGGGAGAAACGGGGGGAAAAGCGGGGGGAGGGCAAGATAAGACTATAGCGGACCGGCCTCCCTCTGTGTGTGCGGACTAGTTAGGATTATAATATCTCACTGGATAGTTTCGAATTGAATTAATTATAATCTTTCATCTCTTTTCAGAATAATTTTGTTAATATTAAGTCAAATCTCGAACGAAAATTCAATATATTGTCGACAAACGCAAAATGTAAAAAAATTACGGTAAACCACATTTTGTTAGGTTGGTTTAAAATTTTCAGTGGGTAATCAAAACTACACCAGCGTTACATCGAACGAATGGCACTATCAAAAATATATCTCGTTTCAAGCTATATATAGAGAATGCTTTGTTGTTATTCGCGAAAATAGATTACATTAATTGAATATAACACCTCATGAAACAGAAACTGTTACTAGAAGTAAAAACCGCATTTCGGAAAAAACGATGTTATAAGCAAAACGATATTATTATGTACCGGAACTATGCCAGATAAATCGAAACGCACGATCACAACGGAAAAGCAGCTTAATGACACAACAAAATTAAATCATCTATACTAATATTATAAAGAGGTAAAGTTTGTGACGTTGTAGGAAGTAATCTCTGAATCTACTGAACCGATTTTGACAATTCTTTTACCAATAGAAAGCCACGTCATTTGTGAGTGTCATAGACTTTTTCGTGGTAGTCGGATTTGCAAAGTAAGTCGGAGAAAAAACGGTCGAACGAAAACGTTTCTAACTAACGCTGCCTTAATTAACGATGAGAGATATATGATTAAGCTCTAGAGAAAAGTTGTAGAGCTTGGTAATGCCTACAAAAACGTCAGTGACTGCATAAGTCTAAAGTTTATATTCAAGTCACAAAAAATATTTTTTTTTATTTAAAAAAAATATTTAAGTCATGTTTATTGGTCATATTATCAACAATTATGAATTCATATCAAAATAAGTAAATTTATCGTCTCAAGTGTTTAAAACAAAAGACTTTTCCCTTTTACTGCATATAATTTCCCTTTTACTGCATAAATGGTTACAGAGATAAGACACTCACAAATAAGACACTCACAAGAAGACACTAACAAATAACGGTAATATAGTCAAATTGGCATTCAAAGACATATATACATCAGTAAAAATATAACCCTTCTTTTGGCAGTCAGGAAATAAATCATAGCACTCAGTACTAACCGAACCACACTCATAATTTCATCACAAGTAAAAAGTTTTACCGCCGAATTCACTGCTCACCCCCCAGAAGTGTAATAACACTATATGATGGGCTCGACTTCGGTCGGTGAATTCCATGGCAGCTCCGTTTGTATTTTATTTTATTTATTACTCCTACACAAACCAGTACTTAACGTTTTTTATGCATAATATTATGATTAAATTTCACGCGATCCACCGCGCTGAGCTATCTTCAGCCTAACAGCTGATAGTGCTAAGTAAGCCTGCTTTAATAACAGACAATATTTACCCATTAGGTAAGGATTTTTTTAACTTTCTTTTACAGGAGAACACTTTCAGTAAATCGGGCAGCACATTGTTTATCAGAAAATAACATAGCGCCGCGCGCTACGCTTTCGTGCCTTTATTTCCGCGGCAAAAGCGGGCTTACCATTATCCCGCCTTTTTGTACCGCGCCGCCCCGACACGGCGCGTAAAAATATGACGCGTTCTCTTGTTTGCCGGTAGATTTATTATCGTTTGAAACGCGGACGACGCGCTTCCTTGCCAAATCCGCCCTTGCAAAGGCGCGAGAATAACTCCGACCAACCCGGTTACCAATTCAAACGCACGATAATCTCCTTTTTCTGTCCTTCATAACAAAGAGACAGTAGTAAGTCGCCCCTTTGACAGATCCGTAAGAGGGATTTGATTTGGAAAATAAAAGACGGATGAAAGGAAAGTGCGTGAGTATTATTATCGACAATAGTTTATTATTTTTGATGAGACTTTACGTTGGATGCCGTTAGTGTTGGTGACAATGACATGAGTAGGATAGTACCGATTGAGACTCCGATTCACCGCTTCGTAATGGAGAGGACCGCGCAAGCGACCTCGAACTCGTAACCAATCGAGAGACTGGAGTAATCTGGTCGCAATTGGAAGTAATGGCGTGAGTGTAAGCCCGCTGGGTAACACTCCTGGCTATCTAGCGGTTAAGGCGTTGTCCTCTCACGGGTTTGTGGCGGAGCTAGACGGTAGACTGTTCTGTCCAAGTCTTCTGCGCTCACTCCAGGGAGATAGAACGACTAATCGTTTAAACTTCCTGAGATGACGGGCTCGCCCGTTGTAGTCGACAACTCTAGTTAGTACCGATTGGGTACCAATGCAATATGTCGATATTAAAAATAATATTTTTAATTTAATTTTTTCATTCTTTAAAAATATTTCACAAATATTATTACTATTTACAATATAACATGAAATAAAATATTAAACAAACTAATCCAAAGCACGAAATTAAAATCAAATATTAAATGATGTTCAATGTCCTATGTCGCCCAACTAAGCAAAGCTTGTGCTTGGGCGGACATTTTATGAACGTAGTTACATAAATTAATGTATAGGAGTAATAAAATCAAAATCACAAATAAATAAGTTAGATTATTTAAAAAATGAGAGAGGTAAAAAAATCAAAATCTTTATATTATGAAATGATCATAATCATAACCAAATAATAATCATATATGAATTATATAATACATACATTTAATTAGTTATTAAGCGAAATATATAATAATAATGTAAACAATTTCATATTATTTGCGTGCCTCCTATGCGAATTATTGCAATATCATAAATATCCCCTACTCATAGTTTCTGTATAACTCTTTACAAATTCCTTAAATGTGGTATTTCTTCGCCAGGAACCGTCATATCAAAAGAAAGTCACATTTTTGAAATGTCTGTTTTTGTTATCAATACAAACGTACGATATATATAGCCAAATGCTATAAGATTACGTTTTCTCTTTAAAGTATTTATAAAATTATTTGCACAATAACACAGGAAGTAGAAAAGTACGTGATCTAGAAAAGTATGTGATTTTGTTAGGCCGAAAACTTTGATTCGAAAAACTTTTATCGTCGAACGGGCATATATTAGCCTAGGATTGAAATGTAAATGATACAAAAAGGATGATGATAAAAATAAGAATCAGCGAACATTTTATAGACATTAACTCCCTTAAGACGTAGATATACTTCTCGTATGTTTATAGTCTATTAGAATCCACTTCCAGCATTTAGTCCTGTAACGGACCTTAAGTCCATTACATGCGATCAACAAATGCATCGATTTCCGGTGAAATCCATAGACAAAATTCAGCTATTATTTTGACTCGTGCAGTTATGCATCAGCATGATGAAACAATACTTTTACTCGGAATATTTTGGATTGCATCATTTCACGGCCTATATAAACCGGCGTAAAAGCAACCAAATCATCATTCCCCGAGTGATCACCTTCCCCCAAGGTTGCGACGGCATATTCGGCACTCTCTCTCTCTCTCATGAGTTAGGTCAACAAATCCGGCTCCTTGGTTTCCTTTCCCCATTCTCCCTGAGTCTCGAAGTATCAGTCTGTAATCCCACAGACTCGAGCCGTGCCCAGTACAAGATACTAGGAGCACACATACAATCCTCATCTGTATACCCTCGTAACCGCAGTCGCGCATCTATACACTCGCGTCAACGTAAACTATTCGGCAAGCGTTATAACTGGCAATTTTCAAACCTTCGATCAATAAATTCCTTCTACTTCACATCAAAACCGCCTTTCAATACGGAGATAACTCGTAAGTTGATACCACCACCTCATACCGAACAACCTGGAGTCTTGTGAGGGGTGGTCCCTCACAGTCCCCTCAATATGGATACATATGGTAAGGATTGCCATGGTCGAATCATATTCTGAAGGGGTTCATCATTACTGCTTGAATACGGTATGATGCTTTCGATATGTATCAGATATAATTTAATTTAAATAATTAAATGTAATTATTGAGATACTTATATAAATTTAATTATCGTATACAGTTCATTGATCATATAATGTTTGCTTCTTATAATAATTAATAAAGGAAGTTTAATACACCTTACATGACCTTTCTTGCCAATAGCACATCTAAATAGGCGGTAATTTGGCCCATCTCTAGATGTGCATATTTTTACGCCATTTTAAGAAATTAAATGATTTTTTTAACAACAAATTATTTGAACCCATCAACACATAAATAGACTAATATTATAACATATAAAGCTATGTAATAAATAAATACATCTAAAGTTCAAATTTAATAAAATTTCATTAAGAATAATACATAAGTATACTAAATAAATTGTCATGCGTTGCGAAGAGTTCATCAGATTTTACATATCCCTTGTTAAGTGGCCATCTATTAAGAGGGCTCCGAGCCTATGCCGCTACACAAATGTAGGTAATTTACGCTTGCCGGCGGCGGCCACGCAGGTGTGACTAAATCGCATACATTGATAACGCTGAACAGACGGTCACCCGCCAAAGCGATGTAACCCGCATTTTATAATTTTATTGCTCATAGCAAATTGCAAATAACAAAAACTGCAAATTGTGATAAAAGCAAATCCTTTTTGCACACGTATTTATTAGACCAAAATGATCGATTTGACCCGCCGTTCCGACATATTTGACCCAGCGGACTCAAAATAGCGGCCGTTTTTCAAGATGGTCGCTAATAAACCAAAATGATTTTTCTCATGCTGATTTTAATGACCCATGGGCCTTTTTGGCTATTTTGGGGTCGTATATTTCAAATATGGCAATAAAAATAACTTTAGTTAATTTTGAACAGGATTATAAACATTTTTAACGAGTATTTACTTTCACGTTACCGTTATGTCATACGAGTTTTCTTCGAGTATTTGCACACTGGAAAAGACGAATCTATTGTCAAAACTGTCAAACGAGAGAATAATTTTGTGTATGCTGTAAGTAATTTCTAAAATTTGCTACCCAGAAAACATGGAAAATTTGAACTATATAATATAGAATATGTGAATGGGTCTTTGACTTTGAATTTGTAGTCGCTGGCTGAAATATGACGACTACATGTGTTTTGAACAACCTTTGAACGTATTTTGAACCGATTTGAACATATTTGTACTTTTGGCCAGAAAACTTAAACTTTTGTACTCGGTGTCATCATCAGAACTGGTCAAAATAAATGTACCGTGGCCGTTTTATTCTACACTATACTACACTATATATAAATGATTGTACACATTCTACCTTGTTTGTAAGGAATTATTTATTTATATTTATTTATGTTTATATTTTCAGCATCATATTTGAAATGTACGACGCCAAAATAACCGAAAAAGACCCATGGGTCTTTAAAATCAGCACGAGAGTAATCATTTTGGTTTATAAGCGGCCATCTTGGAAAATTGCCGCCATTTCGAGTCCGCTGGGCCAAATTGTCGGAGCGGCAGGTCAAATCAACTATTTTGGTCTAATGAACACACGTGTGAAAAAGGATTTGCTTTTATCACAATTTACAGTATTCTTTCAAAATATGAGACGAACCGCTTCCACTATCAGGATAGCAGATACTTTATGATTCTGAGTAAAGAAATAAAAATGGATAATGCTTAAAACAATTATAACATTGTTATTCTCATCAGTACGAGGATAAAATGTATGTCGAGAAGGATAAAAAAACAGTAATTATTATAGGTATAAATAGCTACACCAAAACTTTAATTATTTCAAAAAGCAGTTACCTTTATAAATAAACTACTTCCGACGGAAAGAAGGTACAGATAGATTTCGCGGCTTAGTGTGATTATATATCTTTGAACAACTTCAAATATGTAATTGAAATTAATAAAGAAATAAATTAATGAATGCCACTTTTAAACAGTCTCGAAGAGGAGTTTTGTGGATTTCACTATGTGCTCCCCGGGATTCGCCCGTTGGATGAACAATTGGAAAGTTCACGAGCACCTTTCTTCTTCGGACCGCAGACTGGTGACATTTGGCATCGGCCGTCGCGTTCCCCCCACGCCACAATCCGAGTGGCGATACCGAACCGGCGACATTAACTGGGACCGGTTTGGTGAAGTCCTCTGCGAGAATCTTGAGGCCTTTCCTTTCCTTTCCATCGCCTTCTAGTAGTACCGCAGAGGACTTGTGTGTCGCACTTAATGCGGCCATCGAGTCTTCCTGTGATGCCGTAGTAGGGCGGAAGAAACCCCGCGGTGGTTTCGCGGCCCCGTGGTGGTCTTCCGAACTCTGCGATAATTTTAAATTTAATATTTTAAATAATGTAACGTAGCGATTGAAAATTAATGTGATTGAAAATTGTTATTTTTGTGATGTGACGCAATGATGAGATGAAAATTTTCTGCTGATCGATCAAGGTGAACAATGTATGAGATGAAGTTAAAATAAAAAAAAATAAAAAAACTCAAGTTTCAATATTTTATAAACTCTCTCTATACTATTGAATATCTATGATATTGAACATTTTCAAAGCCTATTTGATTTTAAAATGTTTTCCAAAGGATTTTATTTTTCTATGGTTTTAAAATATTTCTAAGTATTCTGTAGTTTTGAATATTTTCAAAGACTATTTGACTTTAAAATGATTTTCAAATTATTTTATTTTTCTATGGTTTCAAAATATTTCAAAGTATTCTATAGTTTTGAATATTTTCAAAAACTATTAGATTTTAAAATGATTTTCATTTTTTTTTAATTTTCTATGGTTTCAAAATATTTCTAAGTATTCTATAGTTTTGAATATTTTCAAAGACTATTTGCATTTAAAATGATTTTTAAATTATTTTATTTTTCTATAGTTTCAAAATATTTATAAGTATTCTATAGTTTTGAATATTTTCAAAGACTATTTGATTTTAAAATTCCCGTGCTTTTTCTGGTTTAAATGACGTGTCGCAACCTTAAATCAGTGCATATCCTATCAATGCTCTTTGTAAGCTAAATATCTTACAGCCAACCACTTATTTTCAACTTACGAAAATGTTACATCTGCATGCCGAAATGTCCTTCGTTGCTCACTCCTGATGGCGAAACTGCTTTTCAAAATCAATATTCTACCTGTACATGGTTTATGCGTCTTTCAGTATTTTTTTATTGAATTTCAGGTTTTTCACGCAAATTAATTAAACTATTCGAGATTACAAGTTTCGAATAGTGGTCCCTTCAGAAAATATTTTCAATTGTTTTACGCTTATTGGAGTCGATCTATTTTTTATATAATGAGCATCGTATCGATCGAATCTTGGGGTTCAAAACTATCTCATTTTCTTATATCTCGGACTGAAAACAACATCGCTTTCTCATGTATTCAGACTGAAATTTCACGCTGATTCTATGGCGTTTCTCAAAAAACGAAATATGTTTTCTTACGCTTCCCCATTAACTAAAATACATGTAGAGTATTATAATAAGTTATAACAAAGATGGCATAAACGTCCATTAATAAAAAACAAATATAAAAAATATAATACTTACTGCTGTTTGCTTTCTCGTGACGATGCGTGACGACGCGGCACTGCGGTGTAGAAGAATAAAATATTACGTGAGCGGGAACTGATAAGAGCTAACCGAAAAAGCGTGCTCCCGCTTCCAATAGCAGCAGGGAAGTGAATCTATTTCATAGCGCGCCTGTGTATTTATTAACGCGGCCAGCCCATACAAAAAATGTATGGAGAATCTGATACGTGATTTTCTGGGATTTATTGTATAAAATCCTATTACAATCATTGCTTATAGTGAAGATATGTCATTTAACTTTCTTTTATAATAATTTGTAATTCAAATTAGTTATTATTTTCCCAGTGAGGACTAAAACCCCGCGCCCATTTTTGTATATTTTCTCGGGTGTTTTTATAAAAAACTACGCAAACTATTTCCAAATTTATTTACTCACCTTATAAATGACTTATTGATAAAAACGAGTGCTTTTTGTCACTACTTTTATTAGCGTAGTTTTAGCGGAATAACTAAAACGCTAGACCCTAATTTGAGAAATTTCGTGCAGCACCCTCTTAAGGTTTGCTTTAAATATTTTTACGTTAGAATAATTTTTCATGTCTTCACTTAGGGAATTATAGGGCTATGTAGAATATATGTCTTTGGGCAAATGTTAACCTGACTGACGGAATTATATACTCGCAGACATTCTTGTGTACAGATTGTTTTGAGTTCGTACGTAGTCATCTCTAGATTTGTAGAATGCAAGAAGCGCTTGCTTAATGTATATCTGTTTAGCTGATAGCACATGGGATTGAGAAAATAACAAGGTAGATGGATGACGCCGGTTTTTCCTGTACATTACTCTTGATAATAATGTCTGCACTTTTATCAATCTGTCCAGATTATCATTAGTAGTAGCGCCCCATACCGCGACTCCGTAGGACAAATTACTCTGAAAACAAGGCAATGTATACCATTATTATGATTGCTTTGGACAGAATGTTGCCCAGCCATAGAAATACTTACACCAGCTTTCTAATTCTCGAACTCAAATTTGCAATGTGGTTTTCCCAACATAGTTTTTCATTTACCGCTATGCCTAAGTAGGAGACTGTTGCAGCTTTGCTTAATTTAGAGCATATGGATTTATTTTTATCCAGGCATTTGTGGGTATGAATGGCCAATGTTTGGTTGAGAACCTGGCTGGGATTTCCTCGCTAGCTGAAAGTGATAAATTTTGATTTCGCAGCATTTAGCATTAAGATATAATTATCGATCCAAGTTTTAGCCAGTTCCAAGTTACTTTGAGCTTTGAATAATGTGTCATCCCAATATTAGTCGCAGTAAGAAGGACAGTGTCGTCCGCGAAGGATACAATTATACCATTAACAGGTAATTCGCACAATTCGTTGATGTAGATTAAAAATATATATTACACATGTATTAAAGTCTCCATTCCTAATTAGGTAGTTCATATTTTCTAAATAATAATTAATTAGAGAGCACCCACCCACTAACTTTCCACATCCTAAAATGCAACACTAGCTATGTTGCCAACTCTGTATTATTGTGGTAAGCAGTTTTATATCAAAAACTTAACTACAATAATAAAACGAATTTGGTGCAGCAGTACACAAATAATTGAAAAATAAAAAATTTAAATATTTAGTCAAGCATATGCACACACGCATACTAAGCCTCACCCACCCCCCTTACACACACAAACACATTCTCTCATAACAGTCGCTCAAAAATAAGACCATAATTTAATAAACGGGAATCTAATATACACTCAGAGATATTTTGAGAATAGTATCTATCAAACACAAACACAAATTTAACAAATTTAACATCATTTTAGAGTTGCTGAAGTGGCTTGAATTGCCCAGGTGCAATTCAAGCCACTTCACCAACTCTACTATGATACGGTTACTCACCTCTTTTAATAACAGGTTTAATGACCTTGACATTTTTTCTCTGGACAGGAAGCCTTTTCTTCACGCAGTCGAAGAAAAGCTCAGGAACGATAATTAATTTAAATTTACTTATTACTTTATTATATACAATATATTTATGTGTGTATGTATGTCTATATGTATATATATGTCAATAGTATACGTATGTATGTGTTATAACAATCCCTCCCTTCTATTTCCATTCCCATCCTATTGTACTTATACATTTATATTTAGAAATGCTTCTTTTTCCTTTTTTCTTAAAAAGAAGGTTATAAAATTATTATCTTTTAAATGGGTACTTTATATTTTTTGCTAATTTAAAATGTATTAATGGCTATATTGATGTTAATTTATAAAATGTTTTTTTTTATATAAAGAATATGCTGTATACATTTAGTTATTAAAAAATAAAATAAAAATAAAAAATAAAATAACCCTTTACCAGAAACATCTGTTCTTAGAAACGCTTCCAGTCCTTCTACCCACATCTCAGCGACGCACTGATTCCAGTAGTCTTGCCAATTTAGCATATAATATGCTAAATTTGGCATATTTTCTTCTTGTTTAGCATATCTTTTTAGATTTTAGCTTTTAGCATATAGCATATTCATTTGTCACATTTTTTTAAAATATGAAAAGAATGTAAATCACAATCTCTCTTTCAACAAAAGTCGATATCGATAAATCCATCCTTCCCCAAAAAGCTTAAAACACAGTGTTTATGACTCTTATGTATATTCGAACTACAGTGATTGTTTTACGCTCAAGTCCTTTTTTGAGCTCTTTTACTACTTATTTGTGTACACGCGCTAAGTCGGATCGGGTCACCTAGTTGTTAAACCCGTCCTCTCGCGAAGTAAAAACTCACCTATCACTTTTGCGCGCGACATATTCGGGCAAAAAATCGACGCGAGTCAACGGCCTTGAGAAAAACGATCATAACGTATAAACCACTAAACGGATTAAAAAAAGATAAAGAGAAAAATGATCGCATTGAAATTTGACATATAAAACATTATAACCTTATCTCGTAAACCAATTAAGATAATAATGAATAAATATTACAAAATTGGCAAACTGAAAAAACTCGCCTATAAAATCATTTCGATATTTTTGTCACAAAATACGTAAAATATGCAAAAATTGTAAATACAGTTATGTTCTTTATTAAATGCTTTACCAAAACGATATTTTTTTTTTTACTTATTTGCATACAAAAATATTTATTTATTCAGCCAAGAAAAATTTTATGTATTCTCGTAAAAAAAAAAATTTTAAATTTTTAATTTGTGACTACTTATGGTATTTTTTTATATGAAATTCTTTCAAAATAACTTTATTACTACATCACACTTCTTAGAAATCACACCAGAATTTTGAGCTTTGTCTGATTTTATAGAAAAATCTAAAGTTTTGAGAGTTTCCGCGTCCGAACTTAATAATAAACTTTGAATGCTCATAATATAAAATTCGTTAGATTTTTTCAATTATATTGTCTTATCATAGACTTATTATATGTCTAATAACTAATTACTATACTCCAAAGAGTCACATTTCATCGAAAAACTATGGAAAATCGCACTTTATTCTCTCATAGTAATTATCAAAACAAGTTTCTTTGCGCGATTCATATTACAAAACAAGATATAATGTTCCAAATACGCCTAATTATGTCATAACTTAGGATGTAAATGAAGCAATACTTATTTTGTTAGTAAATTAAAGCGACATTAAGTCATATTTCGCAATATATCGGGATATTTCATAAACATTACAAAATAATAACAACCATTTTTTCGCGAGCCGTTTGTTGTCGCTGAAGTGTTTTCTTTAAAAATTCGTGAAAACAGCAAATGGACTATCTCAAATGACTAATACTCATTCCGAAACTACTTAAAATGCATATTACTCACTGTTCTCCAGTAAATAACACTCAAAAACTGCACACACACACACTTTTTATAACCAATTTCGCGGAGCCGTACGCGTCCGTGCGAATGCCGACGGGAGACTAGGCGTTTGACGTCTATGCTCACTTTTTAAATCGTTGTTCGATATTGCGACACGGAAATCTTAATTTAAAGATATTTTGGCCATATCGTTGCGCCCTCAGAAAGCATATAGTACGACGTTTCGAATCGTAAATTGCATTTTTCGCAGCGGCAAGCGCTTGGTCCGGTAGCGGATGTTACGGAGTTTAGGCGGCAGACATAAATGTCCCCAATGGGATGTTACGTGCTGAGCGGGTTTTAAGCATCTTAAATTAAATTTAGATATAATTCGTCACTTGCATATTTTTTGGCATATTTTGCAGGATTTAGCATATTTTTTTAAAACCAGGTTAGCACGTTTTGGAGAAACCTTGGTGGAAACACGCATTAGTTCCCGCTCTGTCGGCTCACGCGGCGATCGTGTCTGTAGGAGCTTCTGTTTCATTGTTTTAGCGTAGTTTTAAAAAGTCGTAAATATTTGTACCGGTCTGTGAGACCTTCTGCGGAGGTACCGATAACCATGACGGACAAACTTGAAAAAAGAAAGATCTGCAAACTCTGTCCGTATGGTGTATACCAAGAAGCGTAAGTCAGGCTATACATGCATTAAATGCTCGGATCCTATATGTTTAGTGTTCTATGAATGTCTGCAAAAAATGTGATCCGAATACGACATAAGTGTTACTTATAATAAGATAGACAATACATATAACTGTTATATCTAACTCTTTCTAGTTTATATCAGGCTTTTGATATTGGTACCTAAATAAAATATTGTGAGTTAGAAGTGTGTTTTATTATCAATAATTCAAAATAGCGGTCCCACAGAGCATTAATATATTTATATATGTGTGTATTTAAGTTTATGTATCTATATGTGTATATGTATGTGAACGAGTACATACGTCAGTTATGCTTCTCCACCCAAGTCTGAAAATCGTATGCCCAGATACAGGCTATATTCGGCCTAGTTGGGCATGCGCTGAGCATGGTCATTTGAATGTGGGTCGTCGTTTACTTCGTACCATTACTTAGTATGACCATTTTATGAATTCTGCATGTTATTTTTAAAATAAATAAATAAATAAATAAATAAATTGTTCCCTATTACGTAGTTTAAAATCATGTTTCCAGTAAAGGGTTAAACAAATTTCGTTGCCTACAAATTTCTATTCCCGTCACGTTGTAGTATATATATATATATATATATATATATATATATATATATATATATATATATATATATATATATATATATATATATATATATATATATATATATATATATATATATATATATATATATATATATATATATATATATATATATATATATATATTGAAATATTTGATAGTTTTGTGTATATATTCTTTTTAGAATTGATCAATACGATGATTATAAAGTAAATAATTATAAAAGCCACTTACATCGTGACGAAGGATTCCCTTGATCGGATTCGGGAATGCTTTAGGTGTTAACGAGAATGATGAATGCCTCTCACTTGCGGAAAGAGGAGTAGGTTTAAGTTGGGCCCATTTTTCAACTAGTAAACGCTCACCCTTCATCCAATTATCTCAAAAATTAATTTTTGAGATAATTGGATGAAGGGTGAGCGTTTACTAGTTGAAAAATGGGCCCAACTTAACCCCTTGAGTATGATACGACCAAATCTGGTTCTGAAACAATTATCCGTTGAGTATGATACGACCAGATCTGGTTCTGCGTTTTTTTCACTTCTTTGACGTTCTCATATTTATTCATAATTATCTAATTGTTTTACAAAATGATATTTCAATATTCTATATTCGAAATTTCAATGCAATCATTGTGCAGTTGTTCTTTTTATGATTGGTGTAGTAGTTTCGTAGTTATAGTACTTTAAGGTCGATGTCGCCGAAAATCCTGCAAAAGAGACAGATGCATCCATGAAAATACCCATTTACTCCAAGGGTTAAACCTACTCCTCTTTCCGCAAGTGAGAGGCATTCATCATTCTCGTTAACACCTAAAGCATTCCCGAATCCGATCAAGGGAATCCTTCGTCACGATGTAAGTGGCTTTTATAATTATTTACTTTATAATCATCGTATTGATCAATTCTAAAAAGTATATATATATATATATATATATATATATATATATATATATATATATATATATATATATATATATATATATATATATATATATATATATATATATATATATATATATATATATATATATATATATATATATATATATATAT